>CM038682.1:304201123-304762613 GCA_021605205.1 Aegilops longissima
TGTAGGTGGCGAAGTGTCGGTGGCTAGCGGATGATGAATTTGCCGAGCTAAGCGGCAACTTGACATGGCGGATGCCGACATCGCGCTTGTCAACAAGCGGCTTGACGAGTCACAAGGTATGCAATTTCTCCGTGGACACTGGTAAGGGGCTTGATGCCGTGCCTTACAACATGTATGCTTGATGTAGATGGTGCGCTGCCATGGAAAACCTTGGCGGAACTCGCCCGAGCCAAGGAGCAGGCGGAAAAAGTGATGTGGCTGCCTTAAAGGCGGCGAAGAGCTGAAAGCGAACAGGCTGCTCACTTTGCCAAGCAGGAAGGAAATGGCGAGATGGCTGTGAAGTTTAAGGATCTTTGTCGACCGCTGCAAGCTTCTTGAAAAAGAAGATCGGGTGGAACAGAAGGACCTGGAAAAGGCCACTACCGAGGCCAAGGATGCTCGCTCTGCAATGAGAGCCATGAAGCGGAGCTCGTCGGGCGGAGATATCGCGGCTGGAAAGCCCTTTATGCTGCGGATGAAGTTCGGGGATCCTAAATATGCTGAGTTGGACCGGCTGTGGAGTGCGGCAGATACTTATCTGGACTTGGCGGCAAGTGCCGCGGATGCGGACGAACACTTCCGAGATCAACAGGATCACGAAGTGGAAAAGCATTTTTGGTCGCAGTTCCACAATCCAGAGCGCCCACTTCCATTAACGGCGTTTGGCGAATGGGCGGAGCTGAATAGGTTATCGGACTCGCCATGAAGGATGTCGTGAGTCATCTCTAGCCGGAAAGGCCCGAGCCGAAGAGTTATTTTAGTTTGGTGCAGCAGTTCCTTGGTGCGGTGCCGCATATCAATGCAATGAAGAGGTCAGCACGCATAGAGGGTGCGCGGATGGCTCTTGCCCGTGTCAAGACATACTGGGCGGAGATGAAGGCCACCGACGTTGCATCCCAAGATTCGGAAGGGAGCCGAGTACCTGCCGAGCACTATTTTCAGGAAGTTCTGCAGGGCGCACGTTTAATAGAGACGTAGTGCTCGAAGGGTATCATGTTCGAATAACATGTATTATTGTAAAACAATGTTTCGATGGAATATAAAAGCTTTTTATACTTGTGCATGCAAGAATTAAAACACCTCCTGTGCGGCCATTGATGTATATGTGTATATAACCTGAAAGATGGCAGTCTTCGGCTTCAGCCCCCACGCATATAATGCGGGGGTGTGTGCAGAAGGCGCATTTTCACACTTGATCCAACGTCTTGGTCCTATAAAGGAGGTGATAGCGTAGCAAACTAGGCAACCGGACTATAATGCTTTATCACTTTCACTTAGCCATAGGAGTTTGACAGTGGGGCTACTATATAGCCCCTAGGGGCACCGCGCTCGCTCGAATTCGGGGCGCGTGTGTGCCTGACCGGGAAACGGCCCTTCGTTAATGCGGAGGAATCCTAAAGATTCCGGCGGGTCATTGAGTGGTTGACCAGTCTCACGCTATATCATGACAGTAAGTTTTTGGCTTTCTCTACTGAGGTGCTCGCCTGGCCGAACCGGGGCACAATCGCAGTAGTTCTCGTGGTGCCGCCTTAGCCGATAGCGCGGAACGTAAGGCAGCAAAACACAGGAGCCAGGCAAACCCAACATTTGACCAAAGACATGATTCGGAGCTGATGCATATAAGGCCAAACTCGCGACACCGAACACTCCCTAAGGTATTCGGTCTTTATGAAAACGGGCTGAACAACGCCCTTAGTAATAAGCCCCTGGTGTCCAGGTACGCGCAAAATCCTAATGTGGCCACATGCCAAGACGCCAGCCTCCACCTCGGTTATAGCAAGAAACCGGGGGATGTGTATCAACAAGAGACAATAAAAAAGGTTTACGTAGGGTCTTAATCTGAAAAGAATCCTTGGAACGGGTCCCTACTGCACGTCTGTGCCTGTGTCTCCGTTGTGCCGTATCCTGGACGGGTGTAGCACGGTGTTCATCTATAAAAGAGAGGAACTTAGTTGAAAAAGATCATGCAAAAACGTACGTTATATTAAATAAACAAAGTACAATTTAATAAATGAATAACATTGAGCTTTATTGTCTCTTGTTGTATATGCGCGGAGCCCCTTGTATGGGGGTATGCGGCTAGTAAGCCCTTTTATGTTTACGCCAGACTCGTCTAGCCATGTCCGTGGTCTGAAGGACCTGTTTAGGTGCTTTGATTAGCGAAGCCGGCTTAGTGTGTGGCTGTCAAGCCAGCCGCACAATCTTCCGCGCTCGAGGAACACTCGATATTTCCCTTTAATGAGATGATGCCTCCCGGACCGGGCATTTTAAGTATAAGAGATGCATAATGCGGTATTGCGTTAAAGCGGGCAAAAGCTTCGCGTCCCAGTAGTGCTTGATTGCTACTTGTAAATGGGGCGATGTGGAAGGTTAGCTTTTTGCGGCGGAAGTTGTCGGGTGAGCCGAACATAACTTCTAGCAGGAGAGTGCCCGTACAATGGGCATCTGGGCCTGGCGTTACCCCTTGAAAGGAAGTGTTGCTATGGCGAATTGTTGTTGGGTCTATCCCCATTTTGCGGATTGTGTCCTGATATAGCAGGTTTAAATCACTGCCGCCGTCCATTAGGACTTGTGTGAAGTGGAGTCCGTCTATTATCGGATCTAATACCAAGGCAGTCCAGCCTACATTCCGGATACTTCTAGAGTAATCCTGATGGTTGAAGGTGATTGGTTTTAACAACCATTGGCGGGACTCCTTTGGGATAGGCTGTATGGCGCGTATCTCTATGGGTGCCACTCTGTTCTTCCCATTTGTCACGTGAAGTGAATTTACTGTTTTGACTTCTTGTGGGAAATTCTTTTGTTTTCCGGTGCTCTGCTTGTGGGGTTCGTCATCGTCCTCGCTTGGTGTGTCAAGCCCCTTGTGTTCGGCATTGAGTTTGCCGGATTGCTTGAAGACCCAACAATCTCTGTCGGTATGGTTTGCAGGCTTCCCGGGAGTACTGTGGATTTGACATATCTTGTCCAAGATTTTGTTTAGGTTAGATAGCTCGTCCCTGTTATCCTTGAGGGGTAGCTTTTTCTGATTCTGCCGAGAGCTTTTGAATCCGGCGTTGACTGCCGTGCTCTTCGTGCTGTTTCCCTTGGTCCGATGCTGGTCCTTGCTGCATCACGGTTTCCCGTTTCCATCCCTAACTTTGGATGTACTTGGGTCGCTGGTACTGCATCTTGCCAACCAGCTATCCTCTCCTGCGCAAAAGCGGGTCATGAGGCTTGTTAATGCGGCCATTGTTCTTGGCTTTTCTTGGCCGAGGTGTCTGGCGAGCCATTCGTCTCGAACGCTGTGTTTGAAAGCTGCTAAGGCTTCGGCGTCCGGACAGTCGACTATCTGGTTATTTTTAGTAAGAAATCTGTTCCAAAGTTTCCGGGCTGACTCTCCGGGTTGTTGAGTTATATGACTTAAATCATCTGCATCCGGAGGTCGGACATAGGTCCCTTGAAAATTTTCCCGAAGCATCCTCGAGCTCTTCCCAACTTCCAATGGTGTTTTCGGGAAGGCTTTTAAGCCAATGCCGTGCTGGCCCTTTGAGTTTGAGGGGCAAGTATTTTATGGCGTGGAGATCATATCCTCTAGCCATGTGTATGTGGAGGATGTAATCCTCAATCCATACTCCAGGGTCTGTTGTTCCATCGTATGCCTCTATGTTTACGGGCTTGAATCCCGTTGGAAATTCATGATCCAGCACCTCATTGGTGAAACATAGGGGGTGTGCGGCACCCCTATATTTGGGTGTACCGTGATGTTCGGATACTTGATGCGTTGCATTGCTTACTAGAGCTTGCTTTCTTGGCCCATAGATAGATCTAGTCGGGCCATCTTTTTGATGCGAATCCTTGTGCGGATCGCGTGCCGGCTTGTGTGCGGCGCCATTTGCCGCACTATGTTGGCCATGGGGTCATTTATCCGACCGGGTGGCTTCCTTATTTTTTGATTGCGGAGGCTCTAAGGCCTCTTCATCAAATTCCGGCAGTAATTTTCTCTTCGGATAGCTCTTTGTGCGGCGACTGTCATCGTATTTGTCTGCGGTGTTGAGTACTTTGCTCCATCTAATTCTGAGTGCATCTTCCGCTGTTTTGAGCTTCCGTTTCTGCTTTTTCAGGCTACGCGCAGTGGCGATGAGCCTTTTTTTGAGGTTCTTCTGCTCCAGCAATCTGTCCGGCGTGAGGTCGTCCGGACTGTTATCTTCGCCAGGGACGGGTTGTTTATCCAAGTTGCCTTGTTCGGACGGTTGCTCGATGGCATGTTCGTCGTCCGCCGATTCGCCCTGCTCTATGGCTGGGTCTGTATGGTTGTTGTCTCTGTCGAGGTGGGGTTTGGAGCGGCACTTACGCCGCCGTTTTGACTGCTTTTTGAGGGGACGATCCCTCGTTGCGTCCCTTTGTTCCTCGTCATTGTTTCTTTTAGGTGTGTCCACCATGTATACATCATGAGATGGTGTGGTTGTCCAGTGCCCTATAGGCGCTGGTTCCTGTTCGCCTCCTACATCGTCATCCATACCGTCGATGTCTTCGGAGTCGAAATCGAGCATGTCGGTTAAATCATCGACAGTGGTTATGAAGTGGGTGGTGGGTGGGCTTCGAATTTCTTCGTCGTCCGCATCCCAACCTTGCTGACCATAGTCCGGCCAGGGTTCTCCTTATAAAGAGAGAGACTTTAGTGAATTCAGAATGTCGCCGAAGGGCGAGTGCAGAAGATGTCCGCGGTGGTGAACTCCATGATCGGCGCCCAATCAGATTCGATCGGCAGGGGCACGAAAGGTTCGGAGTCTGGAGGGGAGTCCGGCACCTTGGAGTCACAAGCTTCGCAAAGGACAAGGCTAGTGTTCGGCTCAATCACTGTAGAGATTGCAGCCCTCGAGGCGGTGTCTAGCCACCCATCCTCGATTAGCGCGATCGGCTCCGAGTGAGGTCGGGCGGACATCGTCTTGACCTCCGGCACCTTTGTTCGTGGCGAGCTAGATCATGCCCATCGTGACGATCTGGCGCTTGGCTGTGGCTCGAATCCGTCGAAGATCAAGTCTCCGCGGACGTCAGCCGTGTAGTTCAAACTTCCAAATCTGACCTGATGGCCAGGGGTGTAGCTTTCGATCTGCTCCAGATGGCCAAGCGAGTTGGCCCGCAGTGCAAAACCGCCGAATACGGAGATCGATCCGGGGAAAAAAGTCTCGCCCTGGACCGCATCATTGTTGATGATCGGAGGAGCCATCGGGCCTAAAGGTGACGACACAAAGGAACTCTCAATGAAAGCACCAATGTCGGTGTCAAAACCGGCGGATCTCGGGTAGGGGGTCCTGAACTGTGCGTCTAGGCGGATGGTAATAGGAGACAAGGGACACGATGTTTTTACCCAGGTTTGGGCCCTCTCGATGGAGGTAAAACCCTACTCCTGCTTGATTAATATTGATGATATGGGTAGTACAAGAGTAGATCTACCACGAGATCAGAGAGGCTAAATACTAGAAGCTAGCCTATGGTATGATTGTTTTTCGTCCTACGGACTAAAACCCTCCGGTTTATATAGACACCGGAGAGGGCTAGGGTTACACAGAGTCGGTTACAATGGGAAGAGATCTACATATCCGTATTGCCAAGCTTGCCTTCCACGCCAAGGAAAGTCTCATCCGGACACGGAACGAAGTCTTCAATCTTGTATCTTCATAGTCCAGGAGTCCGGCCATCCGGACACCCCCTAATCCAGGACTCCCTCAAGAACTTTGAGGTGGTTTCGTACCCTACAATAATCTCTTCGTTTGTTCTCTGCTATTAGTGACTTTGGAGTGACTCTTTGTGGCATGTTGAGGGATAGTTATATGATCCAATTATGTTATTATTGTTGAGAGAACTTGCACTAGTGAAAGTATGAACCCTGGGCCTTGTTTCCTAGCATTGCAATACCGTTTACGCTCACTTTTATCGCTTGCTACCTTGCTGTTTTTATATTTTCAGATTACAAATACCTATATCTACCATCCATATTGCACTTGTATCACCATCTCTTCGCCGAACTAGTGCACCTATACAATTTACCATTGTATTGGGTGTGTTGGGGACACAAGAGACTCTTTGTTATTTGGTTGCAGGGTTGTTTGAGAGAGACCATCTTCATCCTCGCCTCCCATGGATTGATAAACCTTAGGTCATCCATTTGAGGAAATTTGCTCTTGTCCTACAAACCTCTGCACTTGGAGGCCCAACAACGTCTACAAGAAGAAGGTTGTGTAGTAGACATCAAGCAGTTTCTGGCGCCGTTGCCAGGGAGGTGAGTGCTTTAAGGTATATGTTTAGATCTTGCAATCGAATCTTTTAGTTTCTTGTTTTAGCACTAGTTTAGTTTATAAAAGAAAACTAAAAAAAATGGAATTGAGGGTACCTCATATGTTTCATCTTTTTAATATCTTTCATGAGAATAAGGATTTCAATAATCGTGCTCAATTGCTAGAGGAAGAATGCATTAGAATGTTTGGCACAAAATATTTGAATGATGAGCATGATTGCAATGTTGTTAGTATGAATTCTTTGAATATCCATAGTACTAATGATGATTGCACTAGTCATGATGAAAATGTCTCTTATAAGCATGTCAACTATTGTGGAATACATAGAGCTTGCAAGGACACACCAAATAGGGAAGATAGATTTTGCAAGTGGCATAAGTATTTGGAAACTAAATGGTTGCAAGAAAGGCTAGGTGATTGTGCTGAAAGATTCAATATTTATCACAATCCTTGTGAACTTTGCAATGAACATGGTCATTTAAAGCTCCAATGCTATTTGTTTCATGATCAAATCGTGTCCAAAAATTGTGATAACTTGATTACCCTTGAGCATCATAAGGAGCTTAGTCTTCTTTTGGATGTGGAAGTGTTGGTATGGTTGCCGAGTCCAGCTTACTGCATGTCTGCGGAATCTAGGATATTTAGCTCACATCATAACGCACAAAATCTTTCCACATCAAGAGGCTTGGTGAAGATATATTGGGGAACATAGTAATTTCAAAAAATTCCCTACGCACACGCAAGATCATGGTGATGCATAGCAACGAGAGGGGAGAGTATTGTCCACGTACCCTCGTAGACCGAAAGCGGAAGCGTTAGCACAACGAGGTTGATGTAGTCGTACGTCTTCACGATCCGACCGATCAAGTACCGAACGCACGGCACCTCCGAGTTCATCACACGTTCAACCCGATGACGTCCCTCGAACTCCGATCCAGCCGAGTGTTGAGGGAGAGTTTCGTCAGCACAACGGCGTAGTGACGATGATGATGTTCTACCGACGCAGGGCTTCGCCTAAGGACTGCTACAGTATTATCGAGGTGGACTATGGTGGAGGGGAGCACCGCACACGGCTAAAAGATAAATGATCAATTGTTGTGTCTAGGGTGCCCCCTGCCCCCGTATATAAAGGAGCAAGGGGGGTGCGGCCGGCCAAGGAAGAGGGCGCGCCGGGAGGAGTCCTACTCCCACCGAGAGTAGGACTTCCCCCACTTTCCTAGTTGGGTTAGGACTTGGGAGGGGGAAAGAGTGGAGGAGAAGAAGGAAGGGGCGCCGCCCCCCACTCCTTGTCCTATTCGGACTGTGGGGGAGGGGCGCGCGGCCCAGCTCTAGCTGCCTCTCCTCTCTTCCACCTAGGCCCACTAAGGCCCATTAAGTTCTCGGGGGGTTCCGGTAACTTCCCGGTACTCTGGTAAAATCCCGATTTCACCCGGAACACTTCCGATATCCAAACATAGGCTTCCAATATATCAATCTTCGTGTCTCGACCATTTCGAGACTCCTCGTCATGTCCGTGATCACATCCGGGACTCCGAACAACCTTCGGTACATGAAAACATATGAACTCATAATATAACTGTCATCGAAACATTAAGCGTGCGGACCCTACGGGTTCGAGAACTATGTAGACATGACCAAGACATGTCTCCGGTCAATAACTAATAGTGCAACCTGGATGCTCATATTGGCTCCCACATATTATACGAAGATCTTTATCGGTCAGACCGCATAACAACATACGTTGTTCCCTTTGTCATCGGTATGTTACTTGCCCGAGATTCAATTGTCGTTATCTCAATACCTAGTTCAATCTTGTTACCGGCAAGTCTCTTTACTCGTTCCGTAATACATCATCCCGCCACTAACTCGTTAGTTGCAATGCTTGCAAGGCTTAAGTGACGTGCATTACCGAGAGGGCCCAGAGATACCTCTCCGACAATCGGAGTGACAAATCCTAATCTCGAAATACGCCAACCCAACAAGTACCTTCAGAGACCCCTGTAGAGCACCTTTATAATCACCCAGTTACGTTGTGACGTTTGGTAGCACACAAAGTGTTCCTTCGGTAAACGGGAGTTGCATAATCTCATAGTCATTGGAACATGTATAAGTCATGAAGAAAGAAATAGCAACATACTAAACGATCGTGTGCTAAGCTAACGGAATGGGCCATGTCAATCACATCATTCTCTTAATGATGTGATCCCGTTAATCAAATGACAACTCATGTCTATGGTTAGGAAACATAACCATCTTCGATTAACGAGCTAGTCAAGTAGAGGCATACTAGTGACACTCTGTTTGTCTATGTATTCACACATGTATTATGTTTCTGGTTAATACAATTCTAGCATGAATAATAAACATTTATCATGATATAAGGAAATAAATAATAACTTCATTATTGCCTCTAGGGCATATTTCCTTCAGTCTCCCACTTGCACTAGAGTCAATAATCTAGATCCCGCCACGACGCTTTGTTTAGAACTGCACAAACTGACAGCTCCACCGTTCAATGTAAACACGTATCTGGTTTGTGATTTAGAATCGTCCGGATCAGTGTCAAACCTTGCATCAACGTTACCATTTACGATGAGCTCTTTGTCACCTACATAAATGAGAAACATATCCTTAGTCCTTTTCAGGTACTTCAGGATGTTCTTGACCGCTGTCCAGTGATCCACTCCTCGATTACTTTGGTACCTCCCTGCTAGACTTATAGCAAGGCACACATCAGGTCTGGTACACAGCATTGCATACATGATAGAGGCTATGGCTGAAGCATAGAGAACACCTTTAATTTTCTCTCTATCTTCTGCAGTTGTCGGGCATTGAGTCTTACTCAACTTCACACCTTGTAACACATGCAAGAACCCTTCCTTTGCTTGATCCATTTTGAACTTCTTCAAAACTTTGTCAAGGTATGTGCTTTGTGAAAGTCCAATTAAGCGTCTTGATCTATCTCTATAGATCTTAATGCCCAATATGTAAGCACCTTCACCGAGGTCTTTCATTGAAAAACTCTTATTCAAGTATCCCTTTATGCTATCCAGAAATTCTATATCATTTCCAATCAGTAATATGTCATCCACATATAATATCGAAATGCTCTGAGCTCCCATTCACTTTCTTGTAAATACAGGCTTCTCCAAAACTCTGTACAAAACCAAATGCTTTGATCACACTATCAAAGCGTTTATTCCAACTCCGAGAGGCTTGCACCAGTCCATAAATGGATCGCTGGAGCTTGCACACTTTGTTAGCTCCCTTTGGATCGACAAAACCTTCCGGTTGCATCATATAAAACTCTTCCTCCAGAAACCCATTCAGGAATGCAGTTTTGACATCCATCTGCCATATTTCATAATCATAAAATGCGGCAATTGCTAACATGATTCGGATAGACTTAAGCATCGCTACGGGTGAGAAGGTCTCATCGTAGTCAATCCCTTGAACTTGTCGAAAACCTTTTGCAACAAGTCGAGCTTTGTAAACAGTAATATTACCGTCAGCGTCAGTCTTCTTCTTGAAGATCAATTTATTCTCAATTGCTTGCCGATCATTGGGCAAGTCAACCAAAGTCCATACTTTGTTCTCATACATGGATCCCATCTCAGATTTCATGGCCTCAAGCCATATTGCGTAATCTGGGCTCACCATCGCTTCTTCATAGTTCGTAGGTTCATCATGATCTAGTAGCATGACTTCCAGAATAGGATTACCGTACCACTCTGGTGCGGATCTTACTCTGGTTGATCTACGAGGTTCAGTAGCAACTTGATCTGAAGTTCCATGATCATCATCATTAACTTCCTCACTAATTGGTGTAGGCGTCCCAGAAACTGATTTTTGTGATGAACTACTTTCCAATAGAGGAGCAGGTATAGTTACCTCATCAAGTTCTACTTTCCTCCCACTCACTTCTTTCGAGAGAAACTCCTTCTCTAGAAAGGATCCATTCTTAGCAACGAATGTCTTGCCTTCGGATCTGTGATAGAAGGTGTACCCAACAGTCTCCTTTGGGTATCCTATGAAGACACATTTCTCCGATTTGGGTTCGAGCTTATCAGGTTGAAGTTTTTTCACATAAGCATCGCAGCCCCAAACTTTCAGAAATGACAACTTTGGTTTTTTGCCAAACCACAGTTCATAAGGCGTCGTCTCAACGGATTTCGATGGTGCCCTATTTAACGTGAATGTGGCCGTCTCTAAAGCATAACCCCAAAACGATAGCGGTAAATCAGTAAGAGACATCATAGATCGCACCATATCTAGTAAAGTACGATTACGATGTTCGGACACACCATTACGCTGTGGTGTTCCAGGTGGCATGAGTTGTGAAACTATTCCGCATTGTTTGAAATGTAGACCAAACTCGTAACTCAAATATTCTCCTCCACGATCAGATCGTAGAAACTTTATTTTCTTGTTATGATGATTTTCAACTTCACTCTGAAATTCTTTGAACTTTTCAAATGTTTCAGACTTATGTTTCATTAAGTAGATATACCCATATTTGCTTAAATCATCTGTGAAGGTGAGAAAATAATGATATCCGCCACGAGCCTCAACATTCATTGGACCACATACATCTGTATGTATGATTTCCAACAAATCTGTTGCTCTCTCCATAGTTCCGGAGAACGGCATTTTAGTCATCTTGCCCATAAGGCATGGTTCGCAAGTACCAAGTGATTCATAATCAAGTGGTTCCAAAAGTCCATCAGCATGGAGTTTCTTCATGCGCTTTACACCGATATGACCTAAACGGCAGTGCCACAAATAAGTTGCACTATCATTATCAACTTTGCATCTTTTGGCTTCAACATTATGAATATGTGTATCATTACTATCGAGATTCATCAAAAATAGACCACTCTTGAAGTGTGCATGACCATAAAAGATATTACTCATATAAATAGAACAACCATTATTCTCAGATTTAAATGAATAACCGTCTTGCATCAAACAAGATCCAGATATAATGTTCATGCTCAACGCTGGCACCAAATAACGATTATTTAGGTCTAAAACTAATACTGAAGGTAGATGTAGAGGTAGCGTGCCAACCGCGATCACATCGACTTTTGAACCATTTCCCACGTGCATCGTCACCTCGTCCTTGGCTAGTGTTCGCTTAATCCCTAGTCCCTGTTTCGAGTTGCAAATATTAGCAATAGAACCAGTATCAAATACCCAGGTGCTACTGCGAGCTCTAGTAAGGTACACATCAATAACATGTATATCACATATACCTTTGTTCACCTTGCAATCCTTCTTATCCGCCAAATACTTGGCGCAGTTCCGCTTCCAGTGACCAGTCTGCTTGTAGTAGAAGCACTCAGTTTCAGGATTAGGTCCAGACTTGGGTTTCTTCTCCTAAGCAGCAACTTGCTTGCTGTTTTTCTTGAAGTTCCCCTTCTTCTTCCCTTTGCCCTTTTTCTTGAAACTAGTGGTCTTATTGACCATCAACACTTGATGCTCCTTCTTGATTTCTACCTCCGCAGCTTTTAGCATTGCGAAGAGTTCGGGATTTGTCTTATCCATCCCTTGCATATTATAGTTCATCACGAAGCTCTTGTAGCTTGGTGGCTGTGATTGGAGAATTCTGTCAATAACGCTATCATCCGGAAGATTAAATCCCAGTTGAATCAAGTGATTGCAGTACCTAGACATCTTGAGTATATGCTCACTGACAGAACTATTCTCCTCCATCTTGCAGCTATAGAACTTATTGGAGACTTCATATCTCTCTATCCGAGAATTCTTTTGAAATATTAACTTCAACTCCTGGAACATCTCAGATGCTCCATGACGTTCAAAACGTCGTTGAAGTCCCGGTTCTAGGCCGTAAAGCATGGCACATTGAACGATTGAGTAGTCATCAACACACGACTGCCAGACATTCACAATGTCTCCAGTTGCTGGCGCAGGTGGTACACCCAGCGGTGCTTCCAGGACGTAACCCTTCTGTGCAGGAATGAGGATAATCCTCAAGTTACGGACCCAGTCCGTGTAATTTCTACCATCATCTTTCAACTTTACTTTCTCAAGGAACGCATTAAAATTCAACGGAACAACGACACGGGCCATCTATCTACAATCAAACATAGACAAGCAAGATACTATCAGGTACTAAGTTCATGATAAATTTAAGTTCAATTAATCATATTACTTAAGAACTCCCACTTAGAAAGACATCTCTCTAATCCTCTAAGTGATCACGTGATCCAAATCAACTAAACCATAACCAATCATCACGTGAAATGGAGTAGTTTTCAATGGTGAACATCACTATGTTGATCATATCTACTATATGATTCACGCTCGATCTTTCGGTCTCAGTGTTCCGAGGCCATATTTGCATATGCTAGGCTCGTCAAGTTTAACCCGAGTATTCTGCGTGTGCAAAACTGGCTTGCACCCGTTGTAAATGGACGTAGAGTTTATCACACCCGATCATCACGTGGTGTCTGGGCACGACGAACTTTGGCAACGGTGCATACCCAGGGAGAACACTTTTATCTTGAAATTTAGTGAGAGATCATCTTATAATGCTACCGACAATCAAAGAAAGATAAGATGCATAAAAGATAAACATCACATGCAATCAATATAAGTGATATGATATGGCCATCATCATCTTGTGCTTGTGATCTCCATCTCCGAAGCACCGTCATGATCACCATCGTCACCGGAGCGACACCTTGATCTCCATCATAGCATCGTTGTCGTCTCGCCAATCTTATGCTTCTACGACTATCGCTACCGCTTAGTGATAAAGTAAAGCATTTCAGGGCGATTGCATTGCATACAATAAAGCGACACCATATGGCTCCTGCCAGTTGCCGATAACTCGGTTACAAAACATGATCATCTCATATAATAAAATTTAGCATCATGTCTTTACCATATCACATCACACCATGCCCTGCAAAAACAAGTTAGACGTCCTCTACTTTGTTGTTGCAAGTTTTATGTGGCTGCTACGGGCTTAGCAAGACCGTTCTTACCTATGCATCAAAACCACAACGATAGTTTGTCAAGTTGGTGCTATTTTAACCTTTGCAAGGACCGGGCGTAGCCACACTCGGTTCAACTGAAGTTGGAGAAACTAACACCCGCCAACCGCCTATGTGCAAAGCACGTAGGTAGAACCAGTCTCGCGTAAGCGTACGCGTAATGTCGGTCTGGGCCGCTTCATCCAACAATACCGTTGAACCAAAGTATGACATGCTGGTAAGAAGTATGACTTATGTCGCCCACAACTCACTTGTGTTCTACTCGTGCATATAACATCTACGCATAAAACCAGGCTCGGATGCCACTTTGGGGTACATAGTAATTTCAAAAAAATTCCTATGCACACGCAAGATCATGGTGATGCATAGCAACGAGAGGGGAGAGAATTGTCCACGTACCCTCGTAGACCGAAAGCGGAAGCGTTAGCACAATGCGGTTGATGTAGTCGTACGTCTTCACGATCCGACCGATCAAGTACCAAACGCACAACACCTCCGAGTTCAGCACACGTTCAGCCGGATGACGTCCCTCGAACTCCGATTCAGCCGAGTGTTGAGGGAGAGTTTCCTCAGCACGACGGTGTGGTGACGATGATGATGTTCTACCGACGCAGGGCTTCGCCTAAGCACCGCTACAGTATTATCGAGGTGGACTATGGTGGAGGGGGGCACCGCACACGGCTAAAAGATCAATGATCAATTGTTGTGTCTAGGGTGCCCTCCTGCCCCCGTATATAAAGGAGCAAGGGGGGTGCGTCCGGCCAAGGGAGAGGGCGCATCGGGAGGAGTCCTACTCCTACCGGGAGTAGGACTCTCCCCCTTTACTAGTTGGATTAGGACTTGGGAGGGGGAAAGAGTGGAGGAGAAGAAGGAGGGAGGCGCCGCCTCTCTCCTTGTCCTATTCGGACTGGGGGCGCGTGGCCCAGCCCTAGCCGCCTCTCCTCTCTTCCACCTAGGCCCACTAAGGCCCATTAAGTTCCCGGGGGGTTCCGGTAACCTCCCGGTACTCCGATAAAATCCCGATTTCACCCGGAACACTTCCGATATCCAAACATAGGCTTCCAATATATCAATCTTCATGTCTCGACCATTTCGAGACTCCTCGTGATGTCCGTGATCACATCCGGGACTCCGAACAACCTTCGGTGCATCAAAACATGTAAACTCATAATATAATTGTCATCGAAACGTTAAGCGTGCGGACCCTACGGGTTCGAGAACTATGTAGACATGACCGAGACATGTCTTCGGTCAATAACCAATAGTGCAACCTGGATGCTCATATTGGCTCCCACATATTCTACGAAGATCTTTATCAGTCAGACCGCATAACAACATACGTTGTTCCCTTTGTCATCGGTATGTTACTTGCCCGAGATTCGATCGTCGGTATCTCAATACCTAGTTCAATCTCGTTACGGCAAGTCTCTTTACTCGCTCTGTAATACATCATCCATAACTAACTCATTACTTGCAATGCTTGCAAGGCTTAAGTGATGTGCATTATCGAGAGGGCCAGAGATACCTCTCCGACAATCGGAGTGACAAATCCTAATCTCGAAATCGCCAACCCAACAAGTAGCTTCGAGACACCAGAGCACCTTTATAATAACCCGATTCGTTGTGACGTTTGGTAGCACACAAAGTGTTCCTCCGGTAAACGGGAGTTGCATAATCTCATAAGCATAGGAACATGTATAAGTCATGATGAAAGCAATAGCAACATACTAAACGATCGTGTGCTAAGCTAACGGAATGGGTCATGTCAATCACATCATTCTCCTAAGTATGTGACCCCATTAATCAAATTACAAATCTTGTCTATGGTTAGGAAACATAACCATCTTCGATTAACGAGCTAGTCAAGTAGAGGCATACTAGTGACACTCTGTTTGTCTATGTATTCGCACATGTATTATGTTTCCGGTTAATACAATTATAGCATGAATAATAAACATTTATCATGATATAAGGAAATAAATAATAACTTTATTATTGCCTCTAGGGCATATTTCCTTCAAGATATCAGCGAGATTCTCATCGGTCTTGATGTGACTAATCACAATATACTCTTGAGCAGCATGTTCATGAACAAAATGATGTCTGATCTCAATATGCTTGATGTGAGAATGTTGCACAGGATTGTGTGCAATTTTAATCGGACTCTCATTATTGCATAATAGAGGGATCTTCTTGACCTTGATGCCATAATCCTTCAGAGTCTGCTTCATCCACAATAACTGAGTGCAACACGTGCCAACAACAACATATTTGGCCTCAGCCGTAGATAGCGAGACATAATTATGCTTCCTTGACGACCAACATACAAAGATCTTACCGAGGAAATGGATTGTTCCCAAAGTAGATTTCTTGTCAAACTGGTCACCTGCATAATCTAAGTCTGAATATACAACAAGGTCAAACTGTGCTCCCTGATGATACCATAAACCTAAGGCGGGGGTGTAAGCCAAATATCTCAGAATACGCATGACCGCCTGGTGATGCAATTCTTTCGGTGCAGCTTGGAAATGAGCAAACATACAAACACTCAATATAATGTCAGGTCTAGATGCACATTAGTAGAGAAAAGAACCAATCTTAGAATGATAAGATTTATGGTCATAATCTTTACCGTGCACATCGGCATCTAGCTAACCATTCATGGGCATGGGATTTTTGTAGCCCTTATGAATGCAATCTTGCATCTTGAACTTCATTAGATAGTCTCTCAGATATTTCTCCTGAGAGATAAAAATACCATTGTCCTGTTGACAAATTTGTAGCCCGAGGAAGAACTTGAGTTCGCCCATCATAGACATTTGATATTTCTCGGACATCATTCGCCCGAGTTCCATGCTGCAAGCATTGTTACTATAGCCAAAGATAATGCCATCCACATATATTTTACACACGAATATATCACCATTAATAGCATGAGTGAATCGAGTGGAATCAGTGGATCCTGCCTTGAATCCCTTTTTGAGCAGAAACTTCTTCAGAGTGTCATACTAGGCCCGAGGGGCTTGCTTGAGCCCATACAGAGCCTTTTTCAACCTGCAAACTTTGTTAGGGAACTGAGGATTTTCAACTCCAGGTGGATACCTCACATAAACTTCCTCATCAATTTTACCATTGAGGAAAACACTTTTCACATCCATTTGGTAAAGGAGAATATCATTGTAATTTTCATAAGCAAGAAGAATGTGAATTGCCTCAAGGCGAGCAACTGGAGCATAAGTTTCACTGAAATCTATACCTTCTACCTGTGTATACCCTTGAGCAACAAGACACACTTTGTTTCTTACCACAATGCCATCTTCATCTTGTTTGTTTCAAAAGATCCATTTGGTATCGATGATAGTATTCAGTTAATTGACCAATTCCCACACATCATTCAATTCGAATTGCATCAACTCTTCTTGCATAGCATTCATCCAATCGGGATGATTCATGGCCTCCTCATACTTGGTAGGTTCTGCTAATGAGACAAAAGTTAAATTGCCACAACAGTTAGCCAAACAAGTGCGAGAACGAGTTGTTGGTCAGTAACCAGGATGCTCGAAATCATCAAGAATTAATGTAGGGTCAACTCAATTTGCTACTCGTGGATGAGGATTTCCATCTGAATGATCATTTTCATTCTCCTCAGAATCAGCATATGGATTGGCATTGTTGTTGCCATTTTCCTCAGGATTGCCATTATGCTTGGCATTTGCATTTGGATTGCCATTTGTGTTCGGAGTGGCATTTTCTTCGCCAGTAGCTTAACGAGTTCTTCTTTGAACGGTGGAAGTATCATCATCGGAGGAGTCAGGAACATTTCCTTTGACTGGCCTGACATCGCCAATAGCCATTTGCCGAATCACATCAGAATCCGCGGTTCATCTATCATATTTGATAGGTGCTCCTTTTGAGAGCCATTAGATTCATCAAACCGCACATTTACCATTTCCATTACTTTCTCGTGGTGAGAGATATGACCAAGAACAAATCATTCATGTGCTTTAGGTGCAAACTTAGAATTGTGATTCGTATCACGAATGTAGTAAGGTGCACCGAAAACACGTAAATAATAAGCATTTGGTTTCTTGCCAGTGATAAGCTCATATGAAGTTTTCTTAAGGAACTTGTGAAGATAAACATGATTCACAATACGGCAAGCTGTGTTAATGGCATCATCCCATAAATGAATGGGCGTTTCGTACTCACGAAACATTGTTATTGCCATTTCAATGAAAGTTCTATTCTTTTGCTCAACAAATCCATTCTTTCATGGAGTGTATGCGGCAGAGAACACATTAGTGATACCATTTTTGTCAAGAAAATCCTCGATATGAGTATTTTTGAACTCGGTCCCATTGTCACTTCTGACACGCTTGATGCGCACATCATATTCATTATGAGCTTTCTTGGCAAACCTTTTGAAGATGTCCTGGGTGCAGGTCTTGTCTTTGAGAAAGAATACCCAAGTATAGCGAGAGAAATTATCAAAAATAACCAGATCATAATGACTGCCATCGAAGCTGGCTCAATTTTGAGGTTTTAATAAATCCATATGAAGAATTTCCAGAGGTCTTGTCGTGGTCATGATAGTTTTTGACGAATGGTGCTTCTTGGCCAATTTTCCGGCTTCACAAGCATCACAAAGACGATGTTTGTCGAACTTTACATCAAGAATGTCACGAGATGATTCTTCTTCACAAAATGCTGCAAATTCCTCATATCTCCATGACCAAGTCTTCAGTGCCATGATACGTCTCCAACGTATCTATAAGTTTTTATTGTTCCATGTTGTTATATTATCATTCTTTGATGTTTTGCGATCATTTTATAGCAATTTTATATCGTTTATTAGGACTAACCCTAGGGGAGTTGTGTCCCCCCACGTAGCCCCCCTGCACGGCCTCTTTGCCCTATAAATTCCCAAATATTCCAGAAACCCTAGGAGAATCGACGAAACACAATTCCAGACGCCGCAAGTTCTAGAACCACGAGATCCAATCTAACACCATCACGGAGGGGTTCATCATCCTCATTGGTACCTCTCCAATGATGCGTGAGTAGTGTCCACCATAGACTTACGGGTCCGTAGGCAATAGTTAGATGGCTTCCTCTCTCTCTCTCTCTCTCTCTCTCTCTCTCTCTCTCTCTCGCTCGCTCTCTTGATTCTCAATACAATGGTCTCTTGGAGATCTATTTGATGTAACTCTTTTCTGCGATGTGTTTGTTGGGATCCGATGAACTTTAAGTTTATGATCAGATCAATATCCATGAACATTATTTGAGTCTTCTTTGATCTCTTATATGCATGATTATTTATAGCCTCATATTTCTTGTTCTAATCTTTGGTTTAGTTAGGGCCAACTAGATCGATTTTTCTTGCCATGGGAAGAGGTGCTTTGTGGTGGGTTCAATCTCGTGGTGTTCTTTCCTAGTGACAGAAGGGGCATCAAGACATGCATGTATCGTTGCTATTAAGGATAACAAGATGGGGTCTATTCCTACATGAATAGATCTTGTCTACATCATGTCATCGTTCTTATTGCATTACTCCGTTTCTCCATTAACTTAATACACTAGATGCATGCTGGATAGTGGTCGATGTGTGGAGTAATAGTAGTAGATGCAGGCAGGATCGGTCTACTAATCTTGGACGTGATGCCTATATATTGATCATTTCCTTGGATATCATCATAATTATTTGATCTTCTATCAATTGCCGAACAGTAATTTGTTTACCCACCGTGTGCTATTTCTCGAGAGAAGCCACTAGTGAAATCTACGGCCCGGGGTCTATTCTTTATCATCTTTGCCTTGAGATCTATATTTATTTGCTTCTATTTTCAGATCTATATTTCTAAACACCCAAAAATACCTTGCTGCACTTTTTATTACTTATTTTATTTAGCGTTTTATCAAGATCTATTTATCCAGTCTACCACAAAACAATTTATCTTTTTACCGAGGAGGGATTGACAACCCCACTTACGCGTCGGGTTGCAAGTATTTGTTTACTTAGTGTTGCTTGGTTCTCCTACTGGATTGATACCTTGGTTTCACAACTAAGGGAAATACCTACCATAGATGTACTGCATCATCCGTTCCTCTTTGGGGAAATACCGACACAGTTTCAAGCATCATCAATAGGAATTTCTGGCGCCGTTGTCGGGGAGACATCATCAACATGTATCATGTTCCTAATCAAAAATATCAACCCCTTGCAATTTACATTATTTTCCATTTGCCTCTCGTTTTCATAACCCCCACTTCACAAAAATTTGTCGTTTTATTCGCCCTCTTTTTTGTTCGCCTTTTTCTCGATTAGATCTATTTTTGTTTGCAATCTTGTTTGCGTCGTTACGATGTCTCAAGAAAATACCAAGTTGTGTGATTTTTCCAATACCAATAATAATGATTTTATTAGCACTCCGATTGCTCCTCCCGCCACTATTGCGGAGTCTTGTGATATTAATGCCACTTTGTTGAATCTTGTATTGAAAGATCAATTTTCTGGTACTCCTAATGAGGATGTCGCATCCCATCTAAACATATTCATAGAATTGTGTGATATGCAAAAGAAAAAAGATGTGGACAATCATATTGTGAAGTTGAAATTTTTCCTTTCTCTTTGCGGGATTGTGCAAAAATTTCATTTTCTTCTTTGCCTCGCAATAGTATGGATTCTTGGGATAAGTGCAAAGATGCTTTTATTACTAAGTACATCCCGCACGCGAATTATTTCCTTTAGGACTCAGATCATGAATTTTAAGCAACCTGAGCATGAACATGTTGCACAATCCTAGGAAAGAATGAAATTGATGCTAAGAAATTGTCCTACTCATGGTTTAAATCTTTGGATGTGATGAGGACATCCCAACCATAGGCACCACGCCACCAATCATCAACGGTCCAATCACAAGAAGCCGCGCAATGCAAATACATGATCAGGTGAACGCTAACTTAAGTATATTCCAGAAGCTACCTCATTAAGTCTTGAAGCCATTAGTCAAACAAAGTTGGTTCCCTTTCACACCTAAGCTGGTTCCAGAAGCTAGTTCTCTTTCACACCTATCCAAGGGGGTTGTCCCGATTATAAATAGGCTAGCTCTTCCCTTCGTTGGGGACTTTTACCATTTCTATCAAAGACCAAAGACATAGACTCCTCCTGAGATTGGAGAACTCTTGTTATCCTTATTCTCGTGATTCCTTGAGAAATTGCTCCTAATTCGTGCTCCACGACTAGATCGTGTTGTGTGGATTAGAGTTTGTGGTTTCCCTTGCGGATTGCACCTATCCCGTGCTCCACGACTTGAGCGTGGTTATGTGGGGTAGTATTGCGGGTTGTGGATCGGCGAATGTTTGGATTGCAAGCTTCGGTGAGCATCCTCCTCGTCGGGTCATAATCTCTTATTTTCCATTTTCCGGCTACTTGCAGCTAGTTATCCCCATCCATTTATCGATCCTATGCCGTGAAGATCGGACCTCCCCTTGTACTCCCTCTTCTTCAAAGTCGGGTTCGTATCTTCTGGTATTCAGAGCAAGGTTTGCATGGTAGGATCTGTATCTTTGTTGCTAGATCTATCCTTTTTAGTTTAGTTTTCCCCGTCCTAGAGTCCAAAGCCAAAAAGCCACAAAAAGAAATCCAAGCCTTTGTTGTTGAGATCTAGTTGTTTGCTTTCCTCTTTGTGTTTGCACCAAGTTCTATCCAGAGTTGCTGCAGTTTTCTTTGAGTCTTGTTGTTGGATCTATTGTGTTGCAAAAAAAAGAGAAAAAAAGAGTGAAAAAAAGAGCAAAAAAAAAGAGAAGAGAAAGTGTTGAGCAATTGTGCAATCATATTCAGTTTGGTGAGAAATTTCAGAAGTTGAAGTGGCAAGTGTTGCAGCTCAAACGTGGTGCAAGGATCTACATTTTTTTCTTGTTCATTTGGTTTGAATCGGTTGGATCTGAGAACTAGCCCTCCCTTTTTACCCCACCCAGATCCACCTAGAAACCGTCAGCTTCCTTCCTTTCATTCGCCCGTCCACTCCTGATTTGCTACTTCCGCACAGCCGCCAAGGAACCATTAGAATTTGGGTAAGCAAGAAGGTGAGCTGGATGTTTTCCACGTATATTTTTCTTTTTCCATTTGTTTCCAAGAGTTAACATGACAGGTTCCAACTCGAGTGTACATGGACATCAACATGTGGAATATGATCTCCCAAAAACTCGCGCAACACTTGGTGATATGATTGAGGAGACTATAGTTGCAGCTATGCGAAGGATGTTCGGTGGTCGTCTTCCTATCGCGGGTAATGGGGATTAACATCAACACAGCCCCGCTGCCTCGCTGGCCGCCGACAACCGGCAACGGCAAGGAAACAACGATCACCATGTTGGTCGTGGAAGAGCGGCAGGAGCTGCTGCCCACGACGCCCCTGCTGTTTGTGCTGAACGGAGGCGTGGCGACTTTGCTGCCCCCTGTGAGGGTGGGCTGCATGGGGGAGAAGCTCGTGGGCGAGGCCATGACCCCCGCGGGTTTGCTGCTGATCACTGGCGACTAGCATCACATGATGGTGATGGCATCTTCCTTGAAGATCTCTCCGAGCATGGTGACGAAGATGAAGGCATGGGGGACTATGAACCCCACTCCCCGCCTCGCCGTGGTGCTGGCTTTGGTCGCAATGGTCATAATTATGACCGTCATGATCAGGATGACCGTGACAACCAAGCGAGAGTGAAACTACATGTGCCATCATTCACGGGAAAAGAGGATCTAGATGCATATATTGAGTGGGAAGAGAAGTGTGACCAAATCTTTCACATCCATGGTTTTTCAGAAGCCAAGAGAGTTGATCTTGCTATTATGGAGTTCTCTGGTTATGCTCTTACATGGTGGAATCAACTGCAAGACGATCGGTTGATGTCAGGCAATAATCATATCCGCAGCTGGAATTTGATGAAGGAAGTCATGAGGCGCCGTTTTGTTCCATCATACTATGTGAGGCAATTGTACAAGCGGCTCCAGCGGCTCACTCAAGGTTCCCGCACTGTTGAGGAGTACTATAAAGAGATGGAGGTGTTGCTAATTCGGACAAGAACCCGTGAAAGTGATGAGGCGAAGATGGCAAGATTTTTACATGGGCTAAATGATGAAATATCAGATTTTGTGGAGATGTTTCCTTATGATACATTACAAGATGTGGTACATCAAGCTATAAGAGTTGAGAAAAATAATATGCGTAACGGTCGTACTCGTGCTTTCCAAGGCCGCACGACCATGCGCTCATGGCAGCGAACACAACAACCATATGGTTCTCAGTTTGAGGATGCACCACCTAGGCACCCACATGCCTTGACGGCTTCCTCACCTGCTATTCGCAATCAAGATAAGAGGCCATCAGCTACAGCAGGAGTATCCTCTGCTCCACCTCCAGAAAAGAGTTCTACACGCAGCAGCGACATTCAATGCCACAAGTGCAAAGGAAGAGGTCATATCTCTTCGGAATGTCCAAGCAAACGAACTATGATCATCAATGAACGAGGTGAATGGGAGTCTGAAAGTGACCCTGAAGGTGGCAATGATGAAGTGGTAGAGCAACAAGGTTGGGAAGTAGGAGGAACTATTTTATCTCATGAGGAACTTGATGGAGAAGCTTTGGTTGTATGTCGTTCACTTAATGCCCAGGTTGTGGAGGATGAAAAGGGGCAGCGGCATAATCTTTTGCACACCCGTTGGCTTGTCAACTTAAAGATCTGTCGAGTGATTGTTGATAGTGGCAGTTGCAACAATATTGCAAGCACGGAGAAGGTCGAGAAGCTTCAATTGCAAACAAAACGTCACCCACACCCATACCGCATGCAATGGTTGAATGATTGTGGCGCAATTAAGGTGATTAGCAGCGTGCAAATACCAATTTCAGTTGGGACATATCAAGATGATGTTGAGTGTGATGTGGTGCCAATGCACGCTTGTCACTTGCTTCTTGGACGACCGTGGTTGCATGACCGTGATGTGCAAATCTGCGGGCATGTGAATCGCTTATGTTTTGTCCATAAAGGAGAAAAGTTCACTTGGCTGCCCATGACACCCGAGGAAGTCTATCTTGATGAGATGAAAAGAAAAGGAAAGAAAAAGGGAGAGAGTGATCATACACAACGAGTGAGCCACCAACATAGTGAGGGAGTGTTTCCACGTCCAAAAGCTCCACAGCCAAATATGACCAAGCCCCGGGAAAAACTGGGATTAGTTATGATGGCTAGAAAAAGGGATATGCGGGAATTGAGAGAACCTAATACTCCATTCTTTGTACTCATGTACAAGGAAACTTTATTGGCTGCTAACGATTTACCCTCAACCCTTCCTAGTGTTGTTTTTGATCTTTTGCAGGAGTATAAGGATGTGTTTCCCAAGGAGGTACCACCTAGTTTGCCACCGAAGCGGGGCATTGAGCACCAAATCGACTTGGTTCCAGGTGCCCCACTACCAAACCGACCACCGTACCGAGCAAACCCAGAGGAGACGAAGGAAATTCAGAGGCAAGTAGAAGATCTTCTTAACAGAGGGTATGTAAGGGAAAGTCTTTCTCCTTGTGCTGTTCCTATACTTTTAGTTCCAAAGAAATATGGTACCATGCGCAAGTGCTCTGATTGAAGATCTATTAACAATATAACTGTGAGATATCGGCACCCTATTGCTAGCCTCGATGACATGCTTGATGAACTTTGTGGCTCAACCATATTTTCCAAAATTGATTTGCAAAGTGGTTACCACCAAATAAGAATGAAAGAGGGTGACGAATGGAAAAATGCATTTAAGACAAAATTTGGCTTGTATGAATGGCTGGTTATGCCTTTTGGATTAACGAATGCACCTAGTACTTTCATGAGATTGATGAATCATGTGCTTAGATCCTTCATTGGCAAATTTGTAGTGGTTTAGTTTGATGACATATTGATTTATAGCAAAACTTTAGAGGATCATGTTGGACATATAAAATGTGTGCTTGCTGTCCTACGGGAGGAAAAGTTGTATGCTAATGTGGAAAAGTGCACATTTTGCACAAACAAGGTTGTGTTTCTTGGTTTTGTTGTATCAGCAAAAGGTGTGGAGGTCGATGAAGAGAAGATCAAGGCTATTCGTGAGTGGATGGCTCCACAAACTGTGAGCCAAGTATGTAGCTTCCTCGGACTTGCAGGTTTCTACTGCGGGTTCGTGAAGGATTTCAGCACCACTGCTACACCCATGAATGAGTTACACAAGAAAGACAATCCATTCTGATGGGGTGATTCCCAAGACAAGTCCTTCCAAAAACTGAAGATCAGATTGACATCAACCCCATTGCTTTCACTTCCTGACTTTGGTAAGACATTTGAGATTGAATGTGATGCAAGTGGTGTTGGCATTGGTGGAGTTCTAATGCAAGAAGGTAAACCCATTGCCTACTTTAGTGAGAAGCTTAATGGTCCAACACTTAATTATTCCATCTATGATAAATAATTATGTGCACTTGTTTGATCTTTGGAAACATGGCAGCATTACTTATGGCCAAAAGAGTTTGTAATACATTCTGACCATGAATCTTTAAAACATCTAAAGGGCCAACTCAACCTGAACCATAGACATGAAAAATGGAGTGAGTTCATAGAGTCTTTTCCTTATATTGTCAAGTACAAGAAAGGGAAGGATAACGTTGTTGCCGACACATTATCTAGGCGTCACATTTTACTTTCCCAACTTGATGTTAAAATCCTTGGTTTAGAAAGCATCAAAGAATTATGTGCTCACGACTCATACTTTTCTGAACCTTTTTCAAAGTGCAACAAGGGAAAGGGATGGGAGAAGTTTCACTTGCATGATGGATTTCTATTTCGAGCTAACAAATTGTGCATCCCAGATTTTTCTGTTCGTTTGTTACTCTTGTAGGAGGCTCACGCTGGTGGTATCATGGGACATTTTGGAGCCAAGAAAACTGAAAGTGTGCTCGTTGATCACTTCTTTTGGTCATGAATGAGACGTGACATGGAGCGCTACGTGATGAGATGCGAGATTTGTCACCAAGCTAAGTCCCGCTTGAACCCTCATGGTTTATATACTCCTCTATCTATCCCGAATACTCCATGGGAAGATATTTCTATGGATTCTGTTCTTGTTTTACCATGGACTAAGAGGGGGAGTGACTTCGTGTTTGTGGTAGTTGATCGTTTTAGCAAAATGGCACATTTTATCCCATGTCATAAGAGCGATGATGCTTCACACATTGCTGAACTGTTTTTCAGGGAAGTTATGCAGCTACATGGAGTGCCACGCACGATTGTGTCGGACCGTGACACCAAATTTATGAGCTACTTTTGGAAGACCTTGTGGGGAAAACTTGGCACCAAGCTACTATTTTCCACGACATGCCACCCACAAACTGATGGACAGACTGAAGTTATCAACCGGACATTGTCCATGATGCTGCGAGCAGTCCTCAAGAAGAATTTGAAGATGTGGGAAGAGTGTCTACCTCATGTGGAGTTCGCGTATAATAGGGCGGTACATTCGACCACTAATTTTTGCCCATTTGAACTTGTTTATGGCTTCAAACCTATTGCTCTCATCGATATTTTGCCTTTGCTATTGTAGGAACGAACCAGCCTTGATGCAAGTAAGCATGTTGATTTCACCAAGAAACTTCATGCCCAGGCAAAGGAGAACATTGGGTAAATGACTGAACATTATACGAAGCGGGTAAACAAGACCAGGAATAAGCTGGTGTTCGAGCAAGGCGATTTGGTATGGTTACACCTTCGGAAGGACCATCTTCCTGAGCAACGCAAGTGCAAGTTGCAACCACGTGGTGATGGACCATTTACGGTGCTCGAAAGGATCAACAACAATGCTTACAAGATTGATCTTCCAGAAGAATACGGTGTTAGCCCAACCTTCAATGTCTCTAATCTTTCCCCATACTTTGGGCCTTTAGAGTCGAGGACGACTCCTTCTCAAGAGGGAGAGGATGATGAGGACATCCCAACCATAGGCACCACACCACCAATCATCAACGGTCCAATCACAAGAAGCCGCGCAATGCAAATACATGATCAGGTGAATGCTAACTTAAGTATATCATTTGACCTTGAAAACATGGTTGTGCCTTCACCTCCTTTGTTGTTGGTTGAACTCAGGTGCGATATCGAAGAAGGCCAAAAAAATTTCAGTCCGTGCAAAACAATGTTTTATGGCGAAGAAACAAAGTTAGGAATTCATGAAGAGTGAGTTGTCTGCTGAAGAAACATTGTTCCGATTCTAATGAAACAATGTTTTGCAGGAGTTTGGATATTCCAACTTGCGAAAGGTTCCCAGAACTCGAGTTTGCTGCTGAAGGAAACATTGTTCGACACCAGTGAACAATGTTTGGTCAGGAACTACCAACCACCTCCAACGAGAGTATTCCAGAAGCTACCTCATTAAGTCTTGAAGCCATTAGTCAAACAAAGCTGGTTCACTTTCACACCTAAGCTGGTTTCAGAATCTAGTTCTCTTTCACACCTATCCAGGGGGGTTGTCCCGATTATAAATAGGCTAGCTCTTCCCTTCGTTGGGGACTTTTACCATTTCTATCAAAGACCAAAGACATAGACTCCTCCTGAGATTGGAGAGCTCTTGTTATCCTTATTCTCGTGATTCCTTGAGAAATTGCTCCTAATTCGTGCTCCACGCCTAGATCGTGTTGTGTCTATTAGAGTTCGTGGTTTCCCTCGTGGATTGCACCTATCCCGTGCTCCACGACTTGAGTGTGGTTGTGTTGGGTAGTATTGCGGGTTGTGGATCGGCGAATGTTCGAATTGCAAGCTTCGGTGAGCATCATCCTCGTCGGGTCATAATCTCTTATTTTCCATTTTCCGGCTGCTTGCAGCTAGTTATCCCCATCCATTTATAGATCCTACGTTGTGAAGATCGGACCTCCCCTTGTGCTCCCTCTTCTTCGAAGACGGGGTCGTATCAGGATGATTATACAAAAAAATTATGCGGGATTGAATTTTATTTCTAGAAATCTTTTAGATTCCACCGTGAGTGGTTCTTTTATGGGCATTACTTTGGGTGAAGCTCCTAAATTACTTGATAATATCATGGCAAACTATTCACATTGGCATACTGAAAGAGCACCTGCTAGTAAAAAGGTCAATTCGGTTGAAGAAATTAGTACGTTGAGTGAAAAAGTTGATGTTCTTATGAAATTGGTTGCTAATAAAAGTGCTCCTATTGATCTTACTGATGTGCCTCTGTATACTTTGATTGAGCAAAATAGTGATCCCGTAGATGTGAATTTTGTCTCGCGAAATAATTTTAATAACAATGCTTATAGAGGTAATTTTAATTCTAGGCCTTTTCCTGGAAATTCCTCTAATAGTTATGGTAGTTCTTCTTACAATAATAATAGGAACCCCTCTGATCTTGAGAATAATATTAAAGAATTTACCAATGCCCAAAAAGCTTTTAATACTACAATAGAAGAAAAGTTGAATAAGATTGATGATATGTCTAGGAGTACTGATAGAATTTTGCAAGATGTAGAAAATCTCAAGATTAAATTTTTTCCACCCAAGGTTGATATTAATGAGTCAATTAAAGCTTTATATGTTTCTATGGACGAAAGTAAGAAAAGAACCACTATGCTTAGAGCTAAAAGAGAATTTGTAGAACGAGCATTTTCTACCTCATAATACTCAGCGGAAACAATCAAATGGGTGTGGAGTCCCATCAACGCCATCGGCAGGTTGAGTGTAGACCGTAACCCTGTATCGTAATTCTTACTCGTCGAGGAAATATCTGCAACATGATACGTTGCAGCCGTGTAGGTCAGTACATTGAATGTACCGGCAAGATCACAATAAGAGAAAATAGATGATAAACTATACTATATGCGAGAAGGCTTTATGGCTCAGATTCTGAATTTTGTTTATGTAAAAGCTGGTTTTATTTTACCTACATCAAAGGAATAAGATGAAGCCTGTACTATGGAGTTTTTCTGTCATGACATGGTTCCGCCAACCGATGTCTCATAGCCCAAATCATCATAAGTTGCCCACAATTAAGTTATCAATCCGGTGTTGAGAGTTCCGAGATAGATCCAGTCCAGATGCTCAAATTGTCCGTAAATCGGGACACGGCTAATCGATTAGGTTTTAACCCTCTGCAGAGGTTTGTACACTTTACCCGCAAGATTCGATCCCTCTCTTTACGTTCTCGCACTTCGGGTGTTTGAGAACAAGATGACCAAACATGGTCTTCCAAAGAGTTCCTCGACCACCGTCCGGTACTCAACCCATCCTACCGTAGTTCTACATCTGCTAGTACCGTCCCAGCCAGAGTCACAACTAAGGTCAACCAAGCCAGAGCCCATAATGACTTGCGGTTGCACGTAAGCTTCCGGGCATGAAGTATTCTTCCGTCTCTTTGAGTCTGGGTGAAGCTTTCCGCAAGATGTCATGGCGCTTCTCCATGCATCCCGCCAACCACTGGTTTCTCCAGGTGCCCGTCAACCGCCCTTCACCCAAAGAGTGTGTATTGAATTCTTGTCTCGAGTCTTGAAGTCTTGAGGTCTTGAAGATGCAGTCCTTGCAGATTCCATCATGGAGTTGTCGTCATTGACGAGAGTCCTCCTTCTTCACACCACTCGAACACTCATACCAAACCCCGTCTACTACAGTAGCATTAGAATAAAATAACGTCCGGGCTTGGTAACAGGGTGATGGGTTCCTACCTCATGCATACTACTCAACTACAAGAATTTCAATAACACTCTTGAGGGGTGGTTGCAAAGGTGCCACTAAATGCAATAAAACATAGGTAAGAAAGCATGGTCAAAGTGAACTTGCACGGTTGACGATCTTGAAAAACTAGGGTTTCAGAGTAGCAATCTTCGACTCGGAAATTCTACCGAGGCAAACAATAACTATAATAAGCACATAGCAATAGGATCACATAACACAACATAACAAAAGTAACATAACACAACAAAACAACCAAAACCAAATCCAAAAGAAAAACTCAAAGAAAGGCCACTCAAAGTTTTCCCTACTTCAAACAATAACAAAATAGTTTTATATAATAAAAATTTCTTAATATAACCTAATCATGGTTTTAAGTTAACTTAACAGAAAAGGAATCACTAAGCAACTAGGAGCAAAAAGAATTAATTAAAGAGCTATTATAAAACTCATTTTAGGCCTAATCCAATTTCTATTAAGAAAATAAATTATAACTTTTATTAATTATAAATAAAAGTTCATCTACTAGAATGACAGAAACTAATCTAGAATAACCAATCACAAGTTAAAAATAAATTAATTTACTAATTAATTTAATAGGAAAAACAGAACTAGTTAATTAATTAGGATTAATAGGATTCTGCTTAAAACTAATTATTTATTAATCCTAAAATACCCAAGTTAATTTCTAGGGTTTGGCAATGTTAAAATAAAGTTGTGACAAAAGAATCATGCAAAAATAATTTTTTAACTCAAGTTATAGCAGATTTACTATTCGACTAAAACTAAATTAAAGCATTTTAATTATTTTTAACATAGCTAAATATATATTCTACAGAAACTACATAAAATTTGCAATCCAACAAAAAAATCATCTAAAAATAATAAACAGAATAAAAGATATCAATTTTGAAAATGAAACTATTCTCGCTAAATCGAAAAATCAAAATAAAATAAAAGGCCTAATGGGCCTATATCGTGTCTCTCAGCGTAATTTAGTCTAAATGGGCCTCGGGTTAAAACTAAAACCGGGCCGGCTAATTGACTAAAACCCTAACTCATAAACCGGACGAACCGGCCGGTTCTTTTAATAAAACCATACCCCTTCGGGGGTTCTAATCGTAGCCGTTGATCTAGATCGGACGGGGGAGGGTGATCCCGACGACGTACCGGAGTCCGGCGACGGCGGCGGCGGCGGCGAGAGTGCGTCGGAGGCTTGGCGTCGGGAGGTCCGGGAGTCGCCGTCTTGGTGCAGGGAGGCCGTGAGGAGTTCGGTGGGGTCGGGGAGCTCGGGGAGGGCTGGGCGCGACGGCGGCGACAATGGCGGCAGTCTGAGCTTGAGCTTCAGCGAGCACGGCGGGAGGGAGGAGGTCCGCGAGGGGCGAGGCGGGAGGGAGGGTGCGAGGGGGTTTATAGGGCGGGGCCTCGTCGGGAAGGAAGGTGATCGGGAGGAATCGGCATCCGGATCCTTCGGGATCCGCGATCCATGGCGGCGACGGGCGTGGCGGGGGGGGGAGGAAGAAGGGGTGGGTCCCATGGTCGAGGGAGAGAGAGAGGCGAGGCGATCGGGTGGCGGGCGCAGAGCGCCTTCGGGCGAGGAGAGGAGAGGGGGAGCTGGGCGGTCGGTGGCTCATTGGGCTGGCCTCAGGCTGCCGGGCCAGCCAGTGGAGGGCTTGTGGCCGGGCTGGCTGGGGTGGCTTTGGCCGGGCGCCGAGGGGTTTCTTTTAAAATTTTATTTTTTAAATGAAACAAAACAGAAATAAAACATTATCTGTAAATATTTTATATAGGGTATATATATACCAAAATGATCGGGGAATATTCCTTTCGTTTGAACATTTTCCAAAGGCAAAATCCAAACTTTATAAAAATCCATTTTTTCCAAATTCAAATAAATTTCAGATTTGAATCCAAATCTTTTGGCAAGGTTTTCTTCTGATATTTTTGGAGTGTCATGTTTTGCTCCTCTCATACTTTTGATCAAGTATTTATCAGGCATAGTTTTTTGAAATGATTCCCATTTGCCAAAGTTTGAATTCAAATTCAAAACTCAAAATTTGAAAGAGGGTTTCAAAGCACTTTCAAATGACTTTCAACTTGATTCTTTTAACTTCCAACTCCTATTCCATATAATTGAAGGAGTCATTTTATCTTCCTCATGAAAATCATTGAGTTGCATAAAGCTTTGAATTTGAAATCTTCCCAAATGAAATTCAAATCTTTTTCCCAAAACCCTTTTCATTTCAACATGGAAGAAGTCATGTCATCTTCACTCTAGGTTTTGGTGTTGCAATGAACTTGAGTTCAATTGGGATCCAAAATGCAAAGGGGAAAGTTTTGGGAAAGTCATTTCATTCCCTCTCATTCAACTTTCAAAAGTTTCAAATTTCACTCAGTTTCACTCATTCAATCAAACCAACAATCAGACAACAAGCATAGTTATTTATTTAATATAACATTCCAAAATTTAGAATTTTGGGATGTTACAGTGTGGTTGTGTTGGGTAGTATTGCGGGTTGTGGATCGGCGAATGTTCGAATTGCAAGCTTCGGTGAGCATCATCCTCGTCGGGTCATAATCTCTTATTTTCCATTTTCCGGCTGCTTGCAGCTAGTTATCCCCATCCATTTATAGATCCTACGTTGTGAAGATCGGACCTCCCCTTGTGCTCCCTCTTCTTCGAAGACGGGGTCGTATCAGGATGATTATACAAAAAAATTATGCGGGATTGAATTTTATTTCTAGAAATCTTTTAGATTCCGCCGTGAGTGGTTCTTTTATGGGCATTACTTTGGGTGAAGCTCCTAAATTACTTGATAATATCATGGCAAACTATTCACGGTGGCATCTTGAAGAGCACCGCTAGTAAAAAGGTCAATTCGGTTGAAGAAATTAGTACGTTGAGTGAAAAAGTTGATGTTCTTATGAAATTGGTTGCTAATAAAAGTGCTCCTATTGATCTTACTGATGTGCCTCTGTATACTTTGATTGAGCAAAATAGTGATCCCGTAGATGTGAATTTTGTCTCGCGAAATAATTTTAATAACAATGCTTATAGAGGTAATTTTAATTCTAGGCCTTTTCCTGGAAATTCCTCTAATAGTTATGGTAGTTCTTCTTACAATAATAATAGGAACCCCTTTGATCTTGAGAATAATATTAAAGAATTTACCAATGCCCAAAAAGCTTTTAATACTACAATAGAAGAAAAGTTGAATAAGATTGATGATATGTCTAGGAGTACTGATAGAATTTTGCAAGATGTAGAAAATCTCAAGATTAAATTTTTTCCACCCAAGGTTGATATTAATGAGTCAATTAAAGCTTTATATGTTTCTATGGACGAAAGTAAGAAAAGAACCACTATGCTTAGAGCTAAAAGAGAATTTTTAGAACGAGCATTTTCTACCGATTGCTTTCATAAAAATGATGAAGATCTTAAAATGATTGGTGTTTCTTCTATTGATTCCTTGTTTATTAAAATTAAATTGATGATAAAGGGACTGAATAAGAGTCAACTTTAGCTAGAAGGCGTCCCGATAATTCGGAGGGTGAAAATCTTGATGAAAAAATTGATAACAGTGGGTTTGGAGAGGTCAAAACTTTAACTAGTGATGTGCCCACTATTTCGGATTACAAAGACCTTAATTATGATAATTACTCTTTGATTGAATGTATTTCTTTGTTGTAATCCATGATAAATTCACCTCATGCTTATGAACAAAATAAGGCTTTTACTAAGCATATCGTAGATGCCATGATGAAAGCTTTAGAAGAAAAGTTAGAATTAGAGATTTCAATTACTAGAAATTTACATGAAGAATGGGAACCTACTATCAAAGTCAAGATTAAAAATTATGAGTGCTTTTATTTATGTGATTTGGGTGCTAGTGTTTCCACAATTCTGAAATCTTTATATGATGTGCTTGGTCTTACCGATATTGAAGAATGTTATCTTAATTTGCACTTGGCGGATTCTACTATTAAAAAGCCTTTGGGAAGAATTAATGATGTTCTTATTCTTGCAAATAGGAATTATGTGCCCACAGATTTTATTGTTCTTGATATTGATTGCAATCCATCTTGTCCTATCATACTTCGTAGACCGTGTTTACGCACTATAGGAGCCGTGATTGATATGAAAGAAGGGAATATTAAATTTCAGTTTCCACTAAGAAAAGGTAAGGAACACTTCGCTAGAACAAGAATTAAGCCACCATATGAATCAATCATGAGTGCATCGTATGGATCAAGAACAAAAGATGACAATACGTGAATCTATGCATTGTGCCTAACTAGGGGCATAAAACGATAGCGCTTGTTGGGAGGCAACCCAATGAATAAATTTTATTTTTGCCTTTTTCTTTCTATTATTGAGTGTTTGCACAATTATGCTACTGTTATGATTGTGTTTTTATGTTTTATTTAAGTTTTGTGCCAAGCAAAGCCTTCGGGATCATGTTTGGTGATAGTTGATTTGATCTTGTTGAAAAACAGAAAATTTTGCGTACGGTAAAATAATTTTCATAAATCACAGAAGCGTGATAAAATTCTGATTTTTTACACAAGATTTATATACAAATTTCCTATGTTGTCCTAATTATTCAGAATGTTTGGACTTACAGAAGTCTACGAAGTTTCCAAATTACTACAGACTGTTCTATTTTTGACAGATTATGTTTTCTTTGCATTCTATGCTTATTTTGATGAACCTATGGATTGTATTGGGGGGTATAAGCCATGGTAAAGTTAGAATACAGTAGGCATAGTGCAAAAAAATATGAATGGGTTTGCAATAGTACTTATAGTAGTGATTTGCTTTATTATACTAACGGGTCTCACGAAGGTTTTGTTAAGTTTTGTGTGATTGAAGTTTTGGGTGAGATCACGATGGATAAAGGAATAAGGAGTGAAAAGAAACTAAACTTGGGGATGCCCCATGGCGCCCCAAGATAATATTCAAGGAGAACCAAGCAACTAAGCTTGGGGATGCCCCGGAAGGCATCCCCTCTTTCTTCTGACGACCATCGGTATTTTACTTGGAGCTATATTTTTATTCGTCACATATCATGAGTTTTGCTTGGAGTGTCTTGTATTGTATGAGTCCTTGATTGTTTTGCTTTTTAGTTCGTCTCATCTATCCTTTCTGGACCACCTATTTGATAGAGCCAAAATTATGCTATGATTTGATAGAATTGCTCTATGTGCTTCACTTAAATTTTTTGAGCTATGGAATTGCTCTAGTGCTTCACTTATATCTTTTGGAGCACGATGTGCTTTAATTTTGAAGAAATTCTCTCATGGTTCACTTATATTATTTTGAGAGATTACAATTTTTATGCTCATGTTCTTCACTTAAATTTGTTTGAGCTATTCAAAAGCAATTGTAACATATGAAATTAGTCCCAAAGTGATAGACATTCAAGATGGATATAATAAAAACTTTCATGAAGATCATTGTACAAATTAAACTTGATTCTTTGTAATAGTTTTGAGATATGATGATAGTAATATATGAGTCATGTTGGTGAGTAATTTTGCTTTAGTAAGAATATTGGTGTTCAGGTTTGTGATTGCCTATACAAGCACGAAAGTCAATAGTTATGCAATGAAATTACATCCTAATTATGGTGCATTATTCGGTGTTAGTTATGCTTAATGCTTGCTTATGTGATTTTTCATTTCTTGGTTGGTTGCTTCTCAATCTATTTGCTAGCCTCCACTTGTACTAACTAGAAATACTACTTGTGCATCCAAAATCTTTAAACCCAGTTTTACGATATCAGTCCACCATACCCACCTACATGCAAATTTCCGTGCCTTTCTAAGCAAATTTTTATGTTTCATCTGTAATTTTTCAAAATGAATTTCCTTTTTATGTGCTCGTTCCGCTCATGAAGCAGCTGGGAGTGGCCACTATTTTCCCTGCTAGATGTGTTATTCTCAAGATGAGTGTTTATTCACTTGTCATTGCATGAGAGTACGACGATAATAGGGATGCCCAGTCCCAAAATGAAAAAGAAATTTACTTTATGTTGTCAAATAATAAATTCCTTGGAAAGTGTTGGTATAGAGGGCACCCGTGGATACGGCTAGCCATTGATTGTGAAAGAATGGTGGAAAAAGGAACAAACTTTATTTTATGTTTGGGAACCGCCTATGATATATCTAGCATGGAAAGTGTTGGCAATTGCTCAGTCAGTTTCGTTGAGGGGAAAAGTATGCCTCTCAATTTTTCTTATCTCTCAATTTAAGCTTTGAGCTTTGGCACCTCTACAAATCCCTACTTCCCTCTGCGAAGGGCCTATCTATTTACTTTATGCAATTTTTATTTGAGTCTCCATCTTCTCTTATAAAGAACCAACTAGGGAGCACTATGATCATACTTGAGCATTGGATGTAGCTAATATGCGAGTGTGTTTCGCGATTGGATCAATGATTGAGCATGATGGGCTAGGGATAACTTTCTTTAGTGTTGATATTCTGAAAGACATGGTTTCTTGTTGATATGCTTGAGTATTGAATTCTTCATGTCAAAACTAGACTATTACTTCGTACCATGTAAAAGTCCAAATGTCCATGCTACAAAAGAAAAGAATATGTGATAAAATTCTATTTTTATCATTTACCTACTCGCGGACGAGCAGGAATTAACCTTCGGGATGTTTATACGTCTCCAATGTATCTATAATTCTTTATTGTCCCATGCTGTTATATAATTATTCTTGGGTGTTTTACAATCATTTTATAGCAAATTTATACCACTTTTTGGGACTAACCTATTGACACAGTGCCCAGTGCTAGTTGTTGTTTTTTGCTTGTTTTTTACATCACAGAATATTAGTACCAAACTGAGTCCAAACACATCGAAACTTTTTAGAGATTTTTTCTCGACCAAAAGACACCCAATGGCCAAGAAAGTACCAGAGGGGAGGCCTGTGGGGAGCACAACCCACCAGGGCACGCCCAGGGGGGTTGTCCCCCCCCCCCATAGCCCCCCTGCACTGCGTCTTTGCCCTATAAATTTCCAAATATTCCAGAAACCCTAGGGGAGTCAACGAAACACAATTCCAACCGCCGCAAGTTCTAGAACCACGAGATCCAATCTAACACCATCACGAGGGTTCTCATCCTCATTGGTGCCTCCACGATGATGCGTGAGTAGTCCACCATACACTTACGTGTCCGTAGGCAGTCGCTAGATGGCTTCCGCTTTCTCTCTCTCTCTCTTGATTCTCTATACAATGGTCTCTTGGAGATCTATTTGATGTAACTCTTTTTTGCGGTATGTTTGTTGGGATCCGATGAACTTTAAATTTATGATCAGATCTATATCCATGAATATTATTTGAGTCTTCTTTGATCTCTTATATGCATGATTATTTATAGCTTCGTATTTCTTCTTCGAATCTTTGGTTTAGTTAGGCCAACTAGATCGATTTTTCTTGCCATGGGAAGAGGTGCTTTGTGGTGGGTTCGATCTTGTGGTGTTCTTTCCTAGTGACAGAATGGGCAGCAAGACATGCATGTATCGTTGCTATTAAGGATAACAAGATGGGGTCTATTCCTACATGAATAGATCTTGTCTACATTATGTCATCATTCTTATTGCATTACTCCGTTTCTCCATGAACTTAATACACTAGATGCATGCTGGATAGCGGTCGATGTGTGGAGTAATAGTAGTAGATGTAGGCAGGAGTCGGTCTACTAATCTTGGATGTGATGCCTATATATTGATCATTTCCTTGGATATCGTCATAATTATTTGATCTTCTATCAATTTCCGAAAAGTAATTTGTTTACCCACCGTGTGCTATTTCTCGAGAGAAGCCACTAGTGAAATCTACGACCCAGGGGTCTATTCTTTATCATATTTGCCTTGAGATATATATTTATTCTCTTTTATTTCTAGATCTATATTTCTAAAAACCAAAAAATACATTGCTGCACTTTTTATTACTTATTTTATTTCGCATTTCATCGAGATCCATTTATCCAATCTACCACAAAACAATTTATATTTTTACCGACGAGGGATTGACAACCCCTCTTATGCGTCGGGTTGCAAGTATTTGTTCTTTGTGTGCAGGTACCGTTTACATAGTGTTGCTGGGTTCTCCTAATGGATTGATACCTTGGTTTCACAACTGAGGGAAATACCTACTGTACCTGTACTATATCATCCCTTCCTCTTTGGGGAAATACCGACGCGGTTTCAAGCAACATCATGCCACAGCCAACCTTCGGTTGCTTTAACAAGCAAGAAAGCTTGGACTGAGGGACTCTTAGAGAAATCCATAATATACAAATCACCTTTTACATTTCCCTCGAAGATGAAGGAATTCTTAGCGGCCATAAAGACAATGCATTTGGTGATTGCCGTGGTTTTGACAAGACAGATGTCCTCGAAAAAGGACTAGGTCTGAAAGCCATCGCAACTAGGAGGTCGCTTGAGAGGGGTTGATCGGGAAACGAAGGACACAAGTTTACCCAGGTCCAGGCCCTCAAAGTGGAGGTAAATACCTACTTCCTGCTAGATTGATATTGCTTGAAATCTTGATTACAAGGATGCGGATTCGCTAACCTAGCTCTCGATTGATCGTAACTTAGTCTTTTCATCCTGAGGGCTCCTATTATATATAGGCTGAGACCCCATATTTACAACACAGTCTAGGTCGCGTACTACAACCCGTGTATTATCTCTCTACCTCTCTCTCAAGTAAGGATAATCTTCATCTTTGGACCATCGACAAAGTGGCCCATCAAGTGTCTACACGAGCCGGCCTTTACTTAATCTTCTAGGCCTTCCGCCGTGTGGTGACCCGCCAAGTTGAAGTGACCCATGAGTTGGTGCGCTCTAGGTCGGGCCATTCCTCCTGCCGGGTCATAGTGTCAGGGAAATATCCCCAACATTAGCCCCCAATTTAGCATTGATTTATGCATGCTAAATTATATATCTAGAAAATAAATAAGAATGGGAGAAAGGAGATCATCGAAGATAATCCCGGGTCCATATGGTCAAGCCGGGAAAACTGTTCTTGTGATCTATGCTCCTTCCTTTCTGTATACTTTGGTCGGATCAAGTGATTTAGCCGGCTTACGGAGACTTTTCACACTTGGCATCCTTTCCATCCCGCTCCATACCATGACATCACCTGTCCATCTTCCCAAATTTAGCAGATGATGTCATAACGGGTCTTTTGAGTGGATATGTCTCCTCTTGTCAGGCGCGAGAATCGATCGAGGAGCCTCTTTAGCAAAAATTTAATGCACCTCCTGGGGCCTTGCGCCCCCCGTTTCGGGTTCTCATCCCTTATAAAGCATGATAGACCCCTTGGTTCTCCTTTATTCCTTCCTCCTCTCGCCCTCGTCTTCTTCCTCCTGCCACTAACGTCCTACGCCAATTCGAGTTCGCCGCCCCGTTCATCCGCCGACCACATTGGCGAGGAGGCCATTACTGGAGTTTCATCGGAGGAGTCGCGACTGCGCCATCAACCTCCTCCAAACTCGACTCATTTCCTCAGACCTATGAGTATCCATCACCTCCATTGTGCCACTGATGTTTGTAGCATGTTCATCGGAGTTCGTCGGAGCTCGTGGTCATTCATCCCATAGATCTAGATATACCTTAATGTTGTATTTAGAATTGTTCTTCCCTCATTTTATCGTACTTTTAATTGCTCTAGATCCCTTTTTCGGTATCTGACAAATCCTATTAGTTCTTCCGTGCTTACCAATCCAGCCGTAGGAACGTCTTTTTATTTTCTTTATCCGACATTTTCTAGATCTGGTTCCATAGTTGAATCTTGTAACTTTCTATTTATGACTCGTTCCATGGTGGAATCCACTATCACCTGGTTGAACTTAGGAGCCGTGTATCTCATGCCGGCTCAATCCTTAACCGGCTTGTTAATCTATTGAAGGTCGTAAATCCATTATATGTTGAAAACTTTGCTTGTCTTGTAATTACAGCATTAGCATCTCGTGCCTGCTCAATCATTGGCCGGGTCACAAATCCATCGTAGACCACAACTTGTTTCTAGCTTCTAGCTTGTCTCCTGCCGGCTCAATTCCAATTTCTGCGTTGTCCACTGTTATGACCCGGTACATTTTTATGACTTGCCGGCTCATATTCGTCTCTTTACTTTTTGTAATTTTCAGACTTCACCGAAAACAAGCAAATGGCTCCTAGGACCAACAAGACCGTTAACTGGGCAAAGTCCACTTCTTCACAATTGAAACTGGAGACCTTAGTGAGCTCTGGTTTGTTGCCGCCTCAAAATGAAATCCATTGGCACGCACCTTAAGAAGAGATTCACCCTCAACCAAACTAGGGCGAGGTTATTATTTTCACCGATCACCTAGAACGAGGGTTTTGCCCTCGCAGCTCAAAGTTTTTTTGGGACATACTCCATTATTTCGACATCAAGCCCCAAGATCTGCTCCCAAACTCCATTATGAACTTAAGCCAGTTCCAAGTATTCTGCGAGGTGTATTTGTAGATTGAGCCGTCTGTCAGCTTCTTCCAGGAAATTTTCTATCTTAACCATCAGACGGAGTGCAAAAATGGCCCAAGCCTAGAACTTGGAGGCGTCACCATCCAGAGCCGGCAAAATTCAGCTTTCCCAGGAGTCAAGTCGGCAAGCCATCCAAAGGGATGGCACAAAACATGGTTATACTGTAGAGACACTTCTCCTGCTGATGAGAATCGACTGTCGGGTTATAGACTCAACAGGCTTAACTCCTCAACCGCCTTCCAAGGCTTTTCTTCCCAGGAAGAGAGGGAAAAAATCAAGCCTTTATACTCAAGGATTAACGCTTTGATGGCTCATGGTCTTACTGGGGTTGACTTGACTCGGTGTTGGATGAGCTGGTGGGTCCGACCCCTCAGCGTGAGGAGTCAGCTTGTGCACACTTACACTAGCCATACGGACGATGCCCTTAACTTTAGCCGGGTCAACCTCTCACCCAGTGAGTGAATAACAGCCACCAAAAAATTACTTGGTGAATCTAAGGAGACCATCAAGACTGTGCAGCTCGCCCCCTTTTGCATAGGCAACCCAACACCTCTCGTAAACCATTTTTTCCCTTTTCATGCATTTTAAAACTTTTTTTTGAGTTGCTTCTTTATTTAATATCCGGCTCGTCATTTATTCAGGAGAACCATCCATGGTGGAAAACGAATGAGTCCCCAAACCTCCAATCAGTGCCAATGTGGAAGAGTCGACTGATAAAGAAAATGAGGTAACTGAGCTTGACTCCCTCGGCATCCTTTTTAACCAACTCACTGACGCAAGCACATCGCACGAAAACACCGAGACCAGCCAAGCTGGCAATTTGGAGTTAAACCCTTCTTATTCTGACTTAGAGCCATTTATCCCGAAGAGAACAAGACGAGCCATCAGAAATGTACCCCTTTCACATCCGGATGCTCACTAAGACCCACAATTTATTTTGAAGAAAACTCAGTCTGCTGGCACTTAGAAGCGGAAGTCCCAGAACAACTCGGGTGACCTTAGTGACGGCTTGTCGAACTCGCCGATTCTTCTCATGTGGCACCCCGGCTCAGAGCAACCGGTTTACCCTGTATTGCCACCCAGAGACCGTGTCTTCTAGCTACACACAACATCTTGGTACAGAAAGCAACCGCTTTATTGATGCTAGCGGAACAAGGTTCATATTACAACAAGTGGCGAGGCCAAGCGGCACGCACGGTGCAGCTGAACAATATGTACATTATTTACTGAACATAATGGGGCCTCGATCATAACAACTACGCGGCAGCGGAACGACGTCGTAGCGGAACTCCATAGCACAGGGACACCGACGTGGACACGATCTAGACTCGGACAACACTCCTTTCCAACGAGACTTTCCTGAAAGCTGGCATGACACGCTAGGTCAGTACATTCAATCTACTTGCAAGATCACAACAAACATAAACATAATGACAAACAATGTCATGATAATTAACCAATTGCTTTACTAATGCAAAATCATATCATACATGAAGTGATCATGATCTTGTGATATAAGTCCCTCGGACTTGCTTACCAAACGGTGACCACTCTCGGATCACAAACGGACCAACCTCTTGGTCTTTGCTCAGGTTACCTCGTAACCAAACGGTGTTCTATCTGAGATCACGAACTGACCAACAACTTGGTCGCCATCAACACAATGGTTTCTCAATCAACATCTCCTCAATAGTGCAAAGTTCATAGTTTAGTGTGCAAAATTAATTAAACGTTGAGCCATGGTGGGACCTACTTTCGAGCGTGTCCGTAACCGTGGACTCGGCTATCGATAGATTTAATACACTCTACAGAGGTAGTGCACTGTATCTACACCACAGAACCCATGGCCTCGCACTCCCATTCGGGTGGACCAACGGCGGCCCGACGAAACCCCTCCATTGCCATGACACTCTCCCGGCCACTCCGACTCACTCCCTATTGGGCTAGTCCAGGGTGGCCCCGTGTCTACCAAAGACACCAATGGCCACAGTCGTGGCAAAACATAAACGGTCCCAAACGGGGACAAGGTACCATAACAACAACAACGGGCACACAAGGTTATGTCTACTTACCGGGCCAGGGTAACGCACGCCCATAACCTTCCCTTGTTGGAGGCACCGACTAGAAGCATGACAACGGACCGAATAAAGGCCTTCCCATAAAGGCAAATGTGGTTGCACTGCAAAAAAACCCGATTCAGTGGCACCGTGACCCGATCAACGATATATTCAAGTTGAGTTATTATCAGGTTCAACTTAAGGTGAAAGTGACCGATGTCATGAAATGCCATGAAAATGCATCACTAACATATGCATCATATATCAACGGAAATAATTGGGTCAACTATATCAAACACTAAGCATGGACATCAATAACTCATAACACCTCTCTGGTTATAATTAATCATCACTGTAAACAGATCTTTACTTAGCATATTTCATTTTTCTCATTCAAGAAAAATAAGTCAGAATAATTCCTTATTTCCAAAACCATATTACTTCTTCATAACAAATATTACTTCTAATTACTTAACCAACTTAGTTAGCTTCAGACTTCTGCAAACTAGGCATATCAACTCAAACAAGCATCCAATAGAATAAAAATTCTAGTGATTTAAATGCATGGATTAAATCATTACTTCAAGTTAAAAAATCACAAATATTGCAATGGGACCATGAAAATGTTGTTGTGGCTTGCCTTAGTGCAGATGAGGTTCACAATCCTCGTGGTGATCCTCAAGACAAGCTTCACTTTCTGAAAACAATTATAAACACAAAAAGAAAACATCAAGAACCCTTCTGAAATTCACCAGAAAATCTAGAGAGCAGAGAAAAGTCTCATTTTTGATGAGCTGCTAGATCTTTTCATAAAGAACACAATGCAAAAAGAATCAATTCATTTGGACTTATGGTCAAAAAGTTTTGGCTGTTTGAAGCTCTCTAGATAAAATTGAATTTGAATTTAAATAAAACAGAACTGAGGGGGGTGACGTCGAAGGCGTAAACTCCGCAGGTGCCACCACTCGTAACGCTTCGGGAGCGACCAAAGTGGCTGACTAGCGGGCCCTGCTAGTCAGGTGAGCGGGAGGGGAAGAGGAAAACAGAGGGCGGCGAGGCTCCGCCGGAGCACACGCCAGCGAGGAGGGCTCCTTGGCCCGAGCTAGAGGGATGGATTGAAAGAGGGGACAAAGGCGCACCTGCCCATACCCGTAGGTTAGCTAGGGGCGGTCGGACGGCGTCGGAAACAGCCTCTCCAGCGGCGACAGAAAGCAGAGGTCGCCGGAGTTGGAGATGACTGCGACCAGAGGCTGCACCAGGGCTCCAACCGGGCGGAATGGCACGACCGAGGCATGGCGGAGGCCCTAGAAGGGTGGCCCGAGCCTGGAAGGGCTGGAGCTACGGAGACGACCCGAGGGGATTGCCAACGAGCTCATGCTCGGGGACGACGGCCCGCGGCTTGCCCGGCTGGGCTACGGCTTCCTATTGGTTTGTGGAGGGTGTGTGAGGAGTGGATGATGCTCGAGGAGGCTGGGGAGAGCTGTATTTATAGCCGAGCGAGGTGAGGGGTTCGGGCTCTGCCGGAGGACACCTGGACACGGCACCCGACGACGAATAGCGTCAGTGAGCGAGGGGGAAGGCGACGCAGCTCACGGGGGCACTGTGGGCGAGCGGAGACGAGCACAGGAGCGAGGGGAAGGCGACGAACACAGTGCGCAACACACTGTTGGGTTGGCCGGACCGCGCCGTGCTCGCTGCGGCGAGCTTCGGCGTCGGCGAGCACCAGGAGGGAGTTAAGGGGGTTGGGGCGATGATCGTGGAGAAGTTTGGCAAGGCGCGGCAGGCGGGGAAGCGAGCACGCGATCAACAGAGGCTCGGGCGCGTCGCAGAGTGCGTCGGCCGCATGCCAGCACGCCTGGACGAACGCGGTCACCGCGTGAACTATGACATCAGGCCGCGCTAAGCCTAAACTTCATGTCTGGCGTGTAGTCCTTGGTGGTTTGAGTGGTTACAACACTTTGAGTTGAGCTCAGGCACGGTATGTCGGTGTACTAGAGTAGGGGTACCCTAGTATCCCGAACTCGTGCACGGGCAGTTGTAGCACCCCGCGGCAAGGCTTGCCGGGTGACCGCCAAGGTCCTCCGTGGTTCCTTTGGAGCCATTCAAGAACAAAGTATTCAAGCCAAGGAGACAAGGCCCCGGCAAGAGAAGCTTGCCGGGAAGGCCAACCAAGGCATCTCAAGGAACTTGCCGCGACGCCGCCACGCAGCGTCCGGCAAGGCCAGCGAGCGACAAGCTTCGGGACGCGACAAAGACGGCGACATGCGGCAAAGGCGCTTGCCGCGGCAAACTACTACTCTGTACCTGCGCTCCAGCACATCCACCAATGTGTCGCCCTGAGACCTTTCCAGGCGCGCGTGGCGAGAGGCTGTGCAGCCAGCGGTGCGCGGTGGTAAGCAGCGCTGACAAGATCGCCATCGTGGCAAGTGGTGGCGTCCCTGACGGTCCCTTTTTGCACTGTTTGGACGACGTAGAAGGGCATTTAATGCCTTTGTCCCCTGCCGTCAGGGTTAGGTATGATACACTATACAAGTAGCTGTACCAACTGCATTCCTTTTCCATTTTTACCCTTGTCTACGTTGCCACCTGTTGAAGACCCCTTGAGCAAATAAAAGGAGGCCCATGCGCAACGTAGAGAGGGGTTCGAAAGGTTCGAAGCCAGAAAACACTCACGCTCGGTCTCGTTAGCAGCTTGTGTGTACTGTAGCACTCAGCGCTCCCGAGCAAGAACTCAATACACTCAAACATGCAGCAGTAGGAGTGTTATCTCTCGAGAGCTCGAAGCTGGGTAAACTGCTCGTGTGCCGCCTCGATCTACTCTTCGTCGACCTCCGCCCCCCGCCGAACCGAAAGGGGCTCGGTCCGCCGGTCCCATAGGTGTTCGTGGGTCAGATCAGCTTCCCCGACATCTTTGGTGGATTTTAACTTCCTGGTAAGTTTCTGGACATTAACTTTGAGAACTTACTGAGGTCAAAATACTAAGGGTTGGGAGCTGAGCTTTGGAGGTTAGCAATCTTCTACTAAGGTAGTGATGCACAAGAAAATTCAGCCACATTTGAGCAAGTAAAATGGTAGTTGTTGTAGAAACTACCATTTCTGTCCAGAACAGAAAATATTTTCTGTAGCAAAAATATTCCAAAAAGTGATGCAATATTTTTGCTCAGGAAGGTGCCCTAGGGTTCAAAGAATATTTGTGAATTTTCTCAGATTTTTGTCGGCAAGAAAAATTGGGGTAGCTTTGGAACACAATGGGCTAGTCAGGGTTTTAGAGGGAAAATGAATATTTTTTATTTAAGAAAATTATTCATAATATTATTTTGAGACGGATCGGAGAAGAAATGATGGCTAGAGAGAGAAATAAGTCACTTGGGTGAAAGTCAAGGTGGTACCCAAGTGTTTAAGTCCATCTGAAGTGATTCAAAATTTCAAATTCAAATCCAAACCAACTGAAAATCAGACAAAGAGAAAAGGGCAAAAACTAGGCTGTCACATCTCAGGTCGCGTGTTGAAGTGCCTCACAGCCCGACCAAATCGCGTCCTCAAGCCGGCCAGATCAAAGTACCTCTTCGTTTGTCTGACCCGGACTACCACTTAACCTCACCATCTTCCGATGAATCAAGCGCCACTCAGGCGCCAAAATTTACCATCAACCGTGGGTAAGTACATGAGACATATTTTTCCATTTATCTTTGTATTTCTACTACTTACTTACTTATCCAATTTTTAGAGCCAAAGCCTTGGTAAGGGGGGACGACTCAAACATTGTTGCTCCAGAAACCGAGGATCCTTCTCTTGCAAGGGTTAACCCGGATGTCCAAGACAAGCCGGTGGATGGGGCTCACATTGATGAAGCTAACCTGGCTCATGAAAATGAGTCAGTTCAAGATGATATCCCTGTAAGCCGTGCCAGGGCCGCCTCTCCTATAGTGGAGATGGAAATTCTGACAAGCGAGCCGCCTTTGGAAATGGCTCATGATGAAGTTGCCATTATGGAAGAGGTGCACAGAAGACCAGAGACCTCAAATGTCCTGGCCAAGGTCACCACCAAGAAGGAGTCCCTTAGGGCAGAGAAGGGTAAAACAAAGCTTGAACTTCCATCTTTGGAAAGTTTAGATGTGGGGTCCCTCCACCAAGGCTCTTTTGTCCGGGCTGTCTGAGAGCCGGGAAACCGAAGCTGCCGTGGTAGACACTTTGAGGAGAAAATATGATGTATGCTTCCTTGATCCCTCTTCCTTATATGAATTTATATAGCCCCCAAGTTTTAAGAATTGAGAATTATAACAATACTTGAAACTTGCATGAATTTTGACCCGCCTGCAACATGCTTCTGATAGCTGCATACTTGTATAATCCCCAAGTGTTGGGTCATTATGAAATAATGATTTGGGACTTGTATATTGTAGTAAAATTTTGACGACTAGTAGCCCCCAAGGGATGGCTCATCATCACGTGATGGGTCGGGTCTGATGTCATGATACTTAGCAAAAACTGAGGATGCATTAGCCCCCAAGTGCCAGGTAGAGTCCTTGCAACTGCAAGGGACTTGAACAAACATGATGGGCTGGGTTGCCTGCCTTCAGCGGCTCAGGACTTGAAATAGCACTACTGACTTGGCAATTCATAATATGCAGGAAATGTTGGATGAGGCCAAGTCGTCTGTGGCCGGCTTGCAAAGGAAATTGAAGAAGGAGAGAGGGCTCAAGGCGGAGGCAGAGAACTTGTCTTCAGACCTCCAGAAATCCCTACGCCAAGCAATTGATGCACCACAGGATGCCAAGGCCAACTTTGAGAAGGAGAAGGCAACTTGCTAAAGAGAGCCGAACATGTTGAGGCTGAACTTAAGCCGGTGAAGCAAGAGTTGGCAACATTGAGAAGCCAAATCAAGGACATGAGTGTGGCCATTTTTGGTAAGTATAATCCATTCAAGTCGGCAGAACCAGACCGACTCATCTTATTTTCTGGGTTACTGATAATTTTTTATGTACGTTGACAGGTAGAAAAGGCCATAATCTTGTGGAGCAACTTGTGGTGAAGCTGAAGCCGTGTACAAGTTTCTTGAGGAACTGTATGTTGGCGGCTCGTACTGCATCATGGCAGTCAAAAATACCAAGGCGCCACCCCAGTATATCATGGACATGTTGAAGGAGTTGTCCATAGTACCAGAGTGGATAAAAGAACTGAGGAAATCTGCTTGCCGCCAGGGAGCTCTACTTGCACTGGCACGTGCCAAGGCATATTTCCCTAAGCTGGTGCCGGCTCAACTGGCGGACGGCTTCCCTGAGTTCAATATAGATGGAATGCCTTTTGGGAGTGAAGAATATCTATGTTGTGTTAGTGAGAACCGTGTGGCAGCCAATCAGCTTGCAGAAGAGGCGGATCTGATGAAGTTTCAAGCCGCCTACTCAGAAGCCGGTAAATGCGTGAGCCCGCCAACGCCACAAAATTTTGAGCTTAATCCTCCATGTAAGCAAGTCTTCGCACCTGGCATCAATTCTTCCACTATGATGAACAAAGAGTCAGTTTTTGAAGCTTTGGATGAAATTCAATGGCTGGCCAAGGACGGCGAAGCATCCCGGTAAGGCCAAGAAGAGCCTACAAAGGACAACCCGGCTGCAACTGATCCCGAAAAACGCCACCCCAAACCGGAAAGCTCCAACGCCGGTGCTCAGTAACTGCACCACCGACTCTGGCTTTATAGGAAGAAAAACAACTTTGCTGATATTTAGCCCAGTGGTGGCTTGTAATAGCATAGCGAAAATGCTTGGTGATCTGTAGTGCCATCGTGCACTGTCTGTCTCTTTTGAATGCCTTATCTTTTATTAAGAGGTCGAGATGATTGTACTCCTTACTTGGTCGACCCGCCAATATCTCCGTGGGGTGGTTTGCAGTTGAGTGCCTTGTGTGCTCAATAGTAATAACATGGTGGAAATAATACCACTGATGCTGGAATGTACCCAGGGCCAGGTCAGTTTGGCGACCCGGCAAGTAAGTCGGTGTTATATATAACCCGGTATGTGTGTTCAAAGAATTTCTGCAAAATAGAGGCGCACACACACAAGAATTGAAATAATACAATTAGAATAATAAGCTGGCTTTCGAGGCACGACATAAATACCGGCTTTCGAGGCTCGATTCTAATTCGCAGGCCTTATAGCTTCTTTTGGTTTATCCTAGATTTTTGGAAGCCGGCTCTCACGTGACTTAAGTCGGTGTTTTAACCTTGACAACTTCAGGGTCAATTTTGATTTGACTTATCAAGAGTACACCAGTCACCTTTTCGGAGTAGCGTCAAGCTAACAGGCAGGTTTAACCAAGTTTCACAATGGCATATGCCAGGTCAAGAGGGTTGTTAATAGCTAGACTCGATGAGTTGGAAGCCCCCAAGTGACCTATGATCAAAGAATAAAGACTCATGCACAATATATGAGACGAAACGACAGATACCTCAAGTTTCACGGATGTCGACTTTATTATATTGACCATAAAAAGATATATACATAAAGTAGGTATGTACAATGAACTGGAGCCAGTGGCTCTAAGTATTTTATGGCCGAAGATGTGTGATATTACCAGGCTTGTTGGTCTCCTCTTCAGAGGAACGTGACTTACTGGGATCACGTATGTCGATGAGATAATATGACCCATTGTTGAGGTTCTTGCTGATGACAAAGGGTCCTTCCAATGGAGGGGAAAGCTTATGCATGTCTGTCTATTCTTGTATCAGACGAAGCACTAAGTCACCTTCCTGGAAAGTACGACTGCGGACTCTATGGCTATGATAGAGACGTAGGTCTTGCTGATATATCACAGACCATGCAGCTGCAAAATCGTGTTCTTCTTTCAAGGCATCCAAAGAATCCTGACGAGTTTGCTCATTATCTACTTCAACATAAGCTGCAACTCTCGGGGGAATCATGACGGATATCGCTTGGCAATACATCTTCTGCACCATAGACCTTGAAAAACAACATATAGCCTATTGATTTGTTGGGGGTAGTCCGTATGCTCCAAAGGACTGCAGGGAGTTCCTTGACCCAACATCCTGGAGTGCGCTCAAGAGGAACCATGAGTCTTGCTTTGATCCCCCGCAATATCTCTTGGTAAGCATGCTCCGCCTGACCATTGGACTGCGAATGTGCTACTGAGGCCACGTCGAGTCGGATGTGTTCTCTCTGGCAAACTTGTTTCATAGCTCCCTTGGATAAGTTAGTGCCATTTACCTATGATGATGCTATATGGATAATCAAAACGGAAAATTAGCTCCTTCGAGAATTTAAGAGCTGTCGCTGCATCACAATTACTGATTGGTTCTACTTCGACCCACTTGGTGAATTTATCAACTACAGCCAAGAGATGTGTCTTCTTGTCTTTAGACGGCTTGAAAGGACCAACCATATCCGGCCCCTAGACTACAAACAGCCAAGTTATAGGAATCATCCTTAACTCTTGAGCCGACACATGTGCTTGACGTGCAAATTTCTCGCAACCATCACACTTGCGCACGACATCCTCGGCATCTGCATGAGCTGTGAGCTAGCAGAAACCATGCCGAAAAGCTTTAGCCACTAATGATCTTGAGGCATGATGTTCACAGTCGCCAGAATGAATTTCGTTGAGAATTTGATGACCTTCCTCAGGAGATACACAACGCTAAAAACGTCGGTGATACTCCTCATGTGTAGCTCACCATTAACAATAGTCATGGATTTGGACCGTCGAACAATCTATCGGGCAATGATTTCATCTTCAGGGAGCTCGCCACAAGTGAGATAAGCCAGATAAGGGATCGTCAAATCTAGTATAGCATGAAGAGCAGCAACCAACTGTGCTTCCGGGTGAAGAATAGCAATATCTTCCTCTGAAGGCAGCTTGACCAAAGGACTATGGAGAACATCAAGGAAAACATTTGGAGGCACCGGCTTGCGCCGAGAACCCAAACGTAACAACGCATCAGCCGCCTCATTGAGCCGGCAATCAATGTGCTCAACTTGATAGCCTTTAAAGTGTCCTGCAATGACAGTCACCACATGTCTATAAGCCGCCATGAGAGGATCTTTGGAGTCCCGGGTCCCAGAAACTTGCTGAGCGACTAAATCCGAGTCGCCCAAACATCTGACCCAGCTGAGGTTCATCTCCTTAGCCATACGAAGTCCATGAAGGAGAGCTTCATACTCAGCTGCATTGTTAGTACAGGGAAACATGAGCCTCAAAACATAGCAAAATTTATCACCTCGTGGGGAAGATACGATAACTCCAGCCCCCGAGCCTTCCAATTGCCTGGAACCGACAAAGTGGATCGTCCAATATGTATTATCTGGCTTTTCCGCTGGAACTTGTAATTTTCAGTCTAGTCTTTGATGAAATCTACCGGAGCGTGAGACTTCATGGCCGCCCGAGGCACATACTTCAGATGATGCGGGCCAAGCTTAATTGCCCACTTGGCGACCCGACCTATGGCTTCCCTATTTTGGATGATGTCTCATAAAGGACATGAGCTGACAACAGTGATAGGGTGTTCCTGAAAATAGTGCTTTAGTTTGAGACTAGCCATAAAAACACTAAACACCAGTTTTTGCCAATGTGGATACCGCTGATTGGACTCGGTTAAAACTTCATTGACATAGTAGACTGGCCGCTGGACTAGATATTCTTTCCCTGCGTCCTTGCATTCGACGACAACTGCAACACTCACCACTTTATTGTTAGCGGCAATGTACAGGAGCATAGGCTCTTTCTCGATCGAAGCAGCAAGGATCGGTGCCGTAGACAGCTATTGCTCGAGAGACTCAAAAGCCTTATCGGCCGCATCATTTCAGACAAAGTTGTTTGTTTTCTTCAGCAACTAGTACAGAGGAATCACCTTCTCGCCGAGCCAGTCTATAAACCAGCTCAAGGCTACAATTCGACCAACCACTCTCTGGACGTCGTTGATGTTGGCCGACTTGGCGAGCATTATGACAACCTTAATCTTATCCCGATTAGTTCGATACCTCGCTCTGACACAAGGAAACCCAACAGTTTACCTGCAGGAACATCGAACACACATTTGGTCAGGTTGAGCTTCATCTGGTAGACTCGAAGGTTGTCGAACTTCTCTCTGAGGTCAGCTAACATGGTTTCTTTCTTCTGTGACTTGACCGCAATATAATAAACATAAGCATGAACATTGCGCCCGATCTGTTTATGAAAACAAGTTTGCACACAATGCTCATAAGTAGCCCCAGCACTCTTCAGCCCAAAAGGCATAGAGACATAGCACAAAGCCCAAAGGGTGTGATGAAAGATGTCTTCTCCTGATCCTCCACAAAATCTTGATCTGGCGATATCCAGAGTAAGCATCCAGGAAACATAGGAACCCACAACTGGCGGAAGAGTCAATGATCTGAGCAATGCGAGGAAGAGCAAACAGATCCTTTGGACAAGCTTTGTTGAGAACCGTGTAGTCAACACACATTCGCCAAGTCATGTTTTTGTTCAGAACAAGCATTGAATTTGCCATCCACTTAGGGTGGAAAACTTCAACAATGAACCCGACTGCTAGGAGTCGAGCCACTTCTTCGCCAATAGCCTTGCGCTTCTCCTTGTTAAAACGACAGAGGTATTGTCTGACATGTTTCATCTTGGGATCCACATTGAGGTGGCACTCAGCAAGTTCTCTCGGTACACCAGACATATCAGAAGTTTTCCATGCGAAAATGTCCTGATTCTCACGGATGAACTTGATGAGCGTGCTTTCCTATTTGGGGTGCATGCGAGTCCCAATAGTAAACTGCTGGGACGAATCACCCAGGGTGAAGTCAACCTGCTTTGTATCCTCAACCGATTTGAACTTGAGTAGCAGATCAAACTCGGTAGTGGGTTTCTTTAAGGATGTCATATCAGCCGAGTCGACATTGGCAATGTAAAATTTCAACTCCTCGGCTGCATAGGCTGACTTGGCTTAGGCTGCATCTCCTTCCTCACACTCAAATGTGATTTTCCTATCACCGTCAGCTATGATTGTACCCTGCGGTTCAGGCATCTTGAGCTTGAGGTAGACATAGCAAGGTCGTGCCATAAAATCAACATAAGCCAACCGTCCAAAGAGGGCATGATATGGGCTCTTAATCTTAACTACCTCAAACGTCAAGAATTTTTATCTGTAGTTGAACTCAGTTCCAAATGCAACTTCTAGCTTAATCCTGCCAATAGGGTAAGCAAACTTTCTAGGAACTATCCCATGAAATACCATTGAAGAAGGCTAGAGCTGTTTTAGACAGATTCATCCACTCGAAGGTATCGTAATACAAGATGTTGAATGCTGCCACCATCCATTGGTACTTTTGCGAGTTTGTACCCACCAACGTGCGGTGCCACTACCAACCCGAGACAACCTGGATTCTCGACCCGGGGAGGATGATCCTCTCTACTCCAGGTAACCAGCTACTCTGACCAGTTCCGGTATTCAGGGACAGCCGGCTCAACCATGTTGACGGCTTGCTTCTGGAGCTTGCGGTCATGCTTGCAGGTGCTGGTTGTGAACATGTGATATTGTCTGGTGTTCAAATTTTTAGGATTGCTTTGAAACCCGGACTGATTGCCCTGTTGCTGATTTCCTTGTCCGGAACACTGATTTCCACGTCCACTACAACCAGATCCCTAAAAGTCAGCACCTTGACTGTCTGACCCCTGAAAGCCAGAGCTAGGTAAGTGATACGTCTCCGTCGTATCTACTTTTCCAAACACTTTTGCCCTTGTTTTGGACTCTAACTTGCATGATTTGAATGGAACTAACCCGGACTGACGCTGTTTTCAGCAGAATTGCCATGGTGTTATTTATGTGCAGAAACAAAAGTTCTCGGAATGACCGAAAACTTCACGGAGATTATTTTTGGAAATAATAAAAAATACTGGCAAAAGAATCAAGGCCAGGGGGCCCAAACCCTTGCCACGAGGGTGGGGGGCGCCGCCCTGCCTCGTGGGCCCCCTGGAGCTCCACCGACCTCAACTTCAACTCCATATATTCATGTTCGGGGAGAAAAAAATCAGAGAAAAAGATTCATCGCGTTTTAGGATACGGAGCTGCCGCCAAGCCCTAAACTCTCTCGGGAGGGCTGATCTGGAGTCCGTTCGGGGCTCCGGAGAGGGGAATCTGTCACCGTCGTCATCATCAACCATCCTTCATCACCAATTTCATGATGCTCACCGCCATGCGTGAGTAATTCCATCGTAGGCTTGCTGGACGGTGATGGGTTGGATGAGATTTATCATGTAATCGAGTTAGTTTTGTTAGGGTTTGATCCCTAGTATCCACTATATTCTGAGATTGATGTTGCTATGACTTTGCTATGCTTAATGCTTGTCACTAGGGCCTGAGTGCCATGATTTCAGATCTGAACCTATTATGTTTTCATGAATATATGTGAGTTCTTGATCCTATCTTGCAAGTCTATAGTCACCTATTATGTGTTATGATCCGGCAACCCCGAAGTGACAATAATCAGGACCACTCCCGATGATGACCGTAGTTTGAGGAGTTCATGTATTCACTATTAGTTAATGCTTTGTCAGGTACTCTATTAAAAGGAGGCCTTAATATCCCTTAGTTTCCGCTAGGACCCCGCTGCCACGGGAGGGTAGGACAAAATATGTCATGCAAGTTCTTTTCCATAAGCACGTATGACTATATTCGGAATACATGCCTACATTACATTGATGAATTGGAGCTAGTTCTGTGTTACCGTATGTTATGATTATTACATGATGAACCGCATCCGGCATTATTCTCCATCACCGATCCAATGCCTACGAGCTTTTCACATATTGTTCTTTGCTTATTTACTTTTCCGTTGCTACTCTTACAATCACTACATAACCGAAAAATATTACTTTTGCTACCGTTACCTTTACTTCCATACTACTTTGCTACTAAATACTTTGCTGCAGATACTAAGTTATCCAGGTGTGCTTGAATTGACAACTCAACTGCAAATACTTGAGAATATTCTTTGGCTCCCCTTATGTCGAATCAATAAATTTGGGTTGAATACTCTACCCTCGAAAACTGTTGCGATCCCCTATACTTGTGGGTTATCAAGACTATTTTCTGGCGCCGTTGCCGGGGAGCACAGCTCTATTCTTTGATTCACTTGGGATTTATATCTGTTGGTCACTATGAGCAACCTGAAAGATGAGAAAACAAAAATTTATCCCTCAACTATGAGGGGAGGTAAGGAACTGCCCGAGCTCTGTACTTGAATCACCTTCTGTTTTGAGTAAGCTTGCGACACCTAAACCTGCTTCTGCTATTAATTCTGATATGTCGCATGTTATTGATGATGCCACTTCTGCTATGCATGATACTTATGATGAAACTACTTCTATGCTTGTTACTACTGTGCCACTTGGTGAATTTCTTGATGAACAACTTGCTAGGGCTAGAGAGAATGAAATTATTGAAACTGATAATATTGATGAAAGTGATGATGAAGACTCTCCCAATAAATATGAACTGCCTGTTGTGCCTGAGGGCTATGTTATGGATGAAGAAACTACTAGAGACTTTCTTGCTTGCAATGATAGAAGTGATCTTAAGAAATTATTAGCTAAGCTGAAATAAAAAACTCTGAATGCTAGAATGAAATATGATCCTGCTTATGCTACTTCACCTATCTTTGTTACTAATAAGGATTATGAATACTCTATTGATCCTGATATTATAATTACTTTGGTTGAGTCTGATCCTTTTTATGGCTATGAATCTGAAACTGTTGTGGCACATCTTACTAAATTAAATGATATAGCCACCCTGTTCACTAATAATGAGAGAACTCGCTACTTTTATATCCTTAAAATATTTCTGTTCTCATTAAAGGGTGATGCTAAGATATGGTTTAATTCTCTTGATCCTGGTTGTGTGCGTAGTCCTCGGGATATGATTTATTACTTCTCTGCTAAATATTTCCCCGCTCATAAGAAACAAGCTGCCTTAAGGGAAATATATAATTTTGTGCAAATTGAAGAAGAGAGTCTCCCACAAGTTTGGGGGAGGCTTCTCCAATTACTTAATGCTTTGCCTGATCATCCTCTTAAGAAAAATGAAATACTTGATATCTTTTATAATGGACTAACCGATGCTTCCAGAGACCACCTGGATAATTGTGTTGGTTCTGTTGTCAGGGAAAGAACACCAGATGAAGCCGAAATTCTATTGAATGATATGTTGACTAATGAAAATAATTGGATGCTTCCTAAACCAACTCCTAAGCCAACTCCGAAGAAGAGGGGTGTTCTATTTCTCAGTCCGTAAGATATGCAAGAGGCAAAGAAATCTATGAAAGAAAAGGGTATTAAAGCTGAAGATGTTAAGAATTTACCTCCTATTGAAGAAATACATGGTCTTAGTTTACCACCTGTTGAAGAAACATATGATCTTAATTCATCACCTATTGAAGACACATGGTCTTGATAACCCGACACAGATAGTAAAGGTAAATTCTCTCTATAGATTTGATGAAGGTGATATTCCTCACCATAAGTCTGCTAGACAATGCTTAGACGAGTTTGACAATTTTATTGTTAAACAAGAAAACTTCAATGCTTATGTTGGTAGACGATTGAAATACAATTCCGATATGCTTGAACACTTGAGTGATTATATGTCTAGAGTTAAAGGTGAACTTAAACTTATTAGTAAACATGCTTCTATGGTCACCACTCAAGTAAAACAAGTACTTAAGGCTCAGAATGATTTGCTCAATGAATTGAATAGTAAGAATTATGATTTTGCTGTTAGAGTGGCTACTAGAACTGGTAAAATGACTCAGGAACCTTTGTATCGTAAAGGCCACCCTAAGAGAATTTAGCAGGACTCTCAGAGAAATAATATTAATGCACCTAGTCCTTCTAAAAAGAATAAAAAGAAAAATGATAGGACTTTGCATGCTTCTAGTGAACCTGTTGTTGGCACACCTGAGAATCCAAATGATATTTCTATTTCTCATGTTGAAACACAATCTGGTAATGAACATGAACCTAGTGATAATGTTAATAATGATGTTCATGTTGATGCTCAACCTAGTAATGATAATGATGTAGAAATTGAACCTGCTGTTGATCTTGATAACCCACAATCAAAGAATCAACGTTATGATAAGAGAGACTTTGTTGCTAGGAAACACGGTAAAGAAAGAAAGCGGTGGGTTCAGAAACCCATGTCTTTTCCTCCCAAACCATCCAAGAAAAAGGATGATGAGGATTTTGAGCGCTTTGCTGAAATGATTAGACCTATCTTTTTGCGTATGCGATTAACTGATATGCTCAAAATGAATCTTTATGCTAAGTATATGAAAGAAATTGTTACAAATAAAAGAAAGATACCGGAAGCTGAAATTTCCACCATGCTTGCTAATTATACTTTTAAGGGTGGAATACCAAAGAAACTTGGAGATCCAGGAGTACCCACTATACCATGCTCCATTAAAAGAAAGTATGTTAAAACTGCTTTACGTGATCTTGGAGCCGGTGTTAGTGTTATGCCTCTCTCTTTATATCATAGACTTGATTTGAATAAGTTGATACCTACTGAAATATCTTTGCAAATGGCTAATAAATCAACTGCTATACCTGTCGGTATTTGTGAGGATGTGCCTGTTGTGGTTGCAAACGTTACTATTTTAACGAACTTTGTTATTCTTGATATTCCCGAGGACGATAGTATGTCTATTATTCTTGGAAGACCCTTTTTGAATACTGCAGGGGCTGTTATTGATTGCAACAAAGGCAATGTCACTTTTCATGTTAATGGCAATGAGCATATGGTACACTTTCCGAGGAAACAACCTCAAGTTCATAGTATCAACTCTATTGGAAAAATTCCATCGATTATTTTTGGAGGTTTTGAATTTCCTCTTCCTACTGTCAAAAAGAGATATGATATTCTTATTATTGGGGATGTGCATATCCCCGTTGAGGTAACCTAGTGTTATTCGAAATTTCTCCGGTTCCATGTTATTCAGAATGAGTTTGTTAACAAGACTTGATCAACCTTGTTAGTGGATTCCTTTTGATGAGCATGAGATGGATGAAGTTAGAAAGCACAACCTTCTGTACCCCCTTTTTACATTCTGTTATTTAGAATAAATAAAGCAAAAATAATATATTATGTCTGTTTTTTGAATTATCTGTGCAATATAAAAATACCCTGAAAATAAAAGTTCTCCAAATGCCTCGAAATTGAAATATGATTTTTTCTGAAATATTTGAGAATATCTGGCACTGAGAACACAGCAGGGGGAGCAAGCACCTACGCACGAGGGTCCAGGGCGCGCCCACACCCCTGGGCGCGCCCCCTGCCACGTGGGCCCATGGTGGCTCCCCTCCACTTATTCCTGCACCCACACACTCCTTCTTCCTCCCAAAAAAATCACCAACCACCTCAAGCACGAGTTCTAGCTCATTTTGCTGCGATTTTCGATCTCCTAGCTCAAAGCACCTCTCACAAAACTGCTTTGGGAGATTGTTCCTTAGTATGTGACTCCTCCAATGGTCCAATTAGTTTTTGTTCTAGTGCTTTATTCATTGCAAATTTTTGTTGCCTAGGTGACCATGTTCTTTAGCTTGCATGTCAAATTTATATGGTTCCAGGTAGTTCTAATGGATGATATAGTCTCTAGGCAGTTGTAGGAGTAGTTGCTATCAATTTTGTTGAGCTTGGTTCACTTTTATTTGAAGTTACTAAAAATTTCAGAAATTTTTCAGAGGAAGAAATATGTTTAGGAAAATGTACCAAGGTGGTCCTTCAAGGAAACAAGGATCCAGGCATGCAATGCGCGACGCTGATGATGAACCACCAAGGGACGCTCCGGTGCGGGCTTGTGAATGGCCTGAAGAGGACTTCATGGATCAAGCAGGAATCAAGGAAGAATTTAACGCATATGTGTGTAACGCTGATCTTGTGAGCTTCGAGGCAGATAAGTGCCGTCAGTACCACTATCTCACTAGTTCCTTTGTGAGGAGGTTTGAATTTTCATCTTCACGCAATTCTCAAACCGTCCTGTTTGATCTTTATGAAAATTCTTATACTATGGACTTAGAGGATTTTACCACTGCTTGCAAACTTTCACAATGGGGTAGTACTAGTGAACCTCGCAAATCTGAATTTAGAGATTTTCTTGCTAGTATAACTGTGGGGGAATCTAGAGACATAGCACAAGCTACCATAGGGAGCATTCATTTTCCTGCTATACATTATTTTGCTCTCTTCATAGGTAGGTGCATAAATGGTAAAGATGAAGCATGTCACATGTGTGTCCCTGACCTCAGTGTTCTCAGGAGTGCTATGTTAGGTGATAAACACTATAATTTGGGAGCCATTGTTGCACGTAGGTTGCATTATAATAGATTTAATGGATATTTCTTTGGTGGAATTTATGCAACCCGTTTAGCTATTTTTCTTGGTGTGACCATACGTGAGGATGATATTGAGTTGCCTCTTGTTTATTTAGATTATGAGGCTATGGTTCGTCATCAGTTTGTTGAGAGGAACAATCAGTTCCTCCGGTACCGACTAATCTTTGACAGACGACGCACCTATCATGTCGCTCTCCCTGCTTCTACTTTCTTTGACTTTCAGGAAAAAGGGAGATATTTTATAACCAGAGAGGAGGCGGACGAGTATAAGAGGAGGACGGAGACAGCCCGCCTCCAAGATGCAGCCAACGATGCTATAGCCGTTGCATCTCAGTATGACCCCAGTTACAACTTCGGATATCCGCCAGGCCAGCCGTGGCAATAAACCAAATTAGGCCAAAATCCTAAGCTTGGCGGAGTACGTATTTCTCACCAACATTACATTCATGTTGACACACTCATTGCTAGTTGTCGGTGCTCATACTTTTTCACTGTAATATCCATGCTAGTTTATTTTCCTTTTTATGCTTTCTTCTTGTGTGTTTGAAAAACTTTAAGAAAACCAAAAAAATAGTAATAGCGTTTAGCTAGTTTACTTTCTTGCTAGTAGTAATAACTAAAAGAAAACACAAAAAGATTTCATGTTCTTCTTTTGCTTGTTGGGAGCTTTCCAGTGTAAATAGTTTTTTCTTTTCTTTGGGGGTCGATAGGAGAAGACCATAATGAAATTGTTGAAGTGGCTCTTATGTGAATTATTGTTGATTTAACCAAGAACCCATATTGCCTTGTCTTCTCCTGTTTATTGGATGCTCGCAGATTCCAGCTTAGTCCAATGCACGTGCACTACTATTATTATTCACATCATTCGGTTGTGCAAGTGAAAGGCAATAACGACGATATATGATGGACTGATTGAGATGAGAAGAGCTGGTATGAACTCGACCTCTCTTGTTTTTGTAAATATGATTAGTTCATAGTTCCTGATTCAGCCTATTATGAATAAACATGTTTGCAATGACAATTAGAGATTATAGTTGCTTATTCCATGCTTATTTAGCTAGGAGCTTATAATGGTCTACCTTGCGTGCCAACATGCTATTAAAATGGTTGTGATGTGGTATGATGGGGTGGTATCCTCCTTTGAATGATTCAAGTGACTTGACTTGGCACATGTTCACACATGTAGTTGAAACAAATCAATATAGCCTTCACGATATTTATGTTCATGGTGGATTATATCCTACTCATGCTTGCACTCAATGTTTATTAATTTTAATGCATGTTCATGACTGTTGTTGCTCTCTAGTTGGTCACTTCCCATCCTTTTTATAGCCTTCACTTGTACTAAGCGGGAATACTGCTTGTGCATCCAATCCCTTAAACCCCAAAGTTATTCCAGATGAGTCCACTATACCTTCCTATATGCGGTATCTACCTATCGTTCCAAGTAAATTTGTATGTGCCAAACTCTAAACCTTCAAATGAAATTCTGTTTTGTATGCTCAAATAGCTCACGTATCAACTAGGGCTGTCCGTATCTTCCATGTTAGGCGGGTTATTCTCAAGAGGAGTGGACTCCGCTCCTCACTCGTGAGAAAATGGCTGGTCACCGGGATGCCCAGTCCCATGCTTTATGCAAATCAAATCGAAATAATTGCAAACAAAACTCCCACGGGACTCTTGTTAGTTGGAGGCACTCGTTGTTTCGAGCAAGCCATGGATTGATGCTTGTTGGTCGAGGGGGAGTATAAACTTTACCATTCTGTTTGGGAACCGCCTATAATATGTGTAGCATGGAAGATATCCCATCTCTTGGTTGTTATGTTGACAATGAAAGTATGCCGCTCAAAATATTATTTATCTCTGCTTTAAAACCGACCTCTGGCACCTCTACAAATCCCTGCTTCCCTCTGCGAAGGGCCTATCTACTTACTTTTATGTTGAGTCATCACCCTCATATTAAAAAGCACCAGCTGGAGAGCACAGCTGTCATTTGCATCCATTACTATTGGATCTCTTTTACCATGAATTACAATGTCTAGTCAGTCCTTGATCTTTAAAGGTGCTCTGCATTTATGTTTTGCGGTCTCAGAAAGAGCTAGCGAGATACCATCTTGTTATATCATATCATGATTGTTTTGAGAAAGTGTTGTCATCCGAGATTTATTATTATTGCTCACCAGTTGATTATGCCATTGACATGAGTAAACATGAGACCTAAGTGTTATTGTGAATATGGTTAGTTCATAATCTTTGCTGAAAACTTGAATGCTGGCTCTACATATTTACAACAACAAGAGCAAACAGAGTTTGTAAAAGTTTTTCTTTATCACTTTCAGTTTATCAACTGAATTTCTTGAGGACAAGCAAAGGTTTAAGCTTGGGGGAGTTGATACGTCTCCGTCGTATCTACTTTTTCAAACACTTTTGCCCTTGTTTTGGACTCTAACTTGCATGATTTGAATGGAACTAACCTGGACTGACGTTGTTTTCAGCAGAATTGCCATGGTGTTATTTATGTGCAGAAACAAAAGTTCTTAGAATGACCTGAAACTTCACGGAGATTATTTTTGGAAATAATAAAAAAATACTGGAAAAAGAATCAAGGCCAGGGGGCCCACACCCTTGCCACGAGGGTGGGGGGCGCGCCTGCCCCCTGGGCACACCCCCCTGCCTCGTGGGCCCCCTGGAGCTCCATCGACCTCAACTCCAACTCCATATATCTGTGTTCGGGGAGAAAAAATCAGAGAAAAAGATTCATCGCGTTTTACGATACGGAGCCGCAGCCAAGCCCTAAACTCTCTCGGGAGGGCTAATCTGGAGTCCGTTCGGGGCTCCGGAGAGGGGAATCCGTCGCCGTCGTCATCATCAACCATCCTCCATCACCAATTTCATGATGCTCACCGCCGTGCGTAAGTAATTCCATCGTAGGCTTGCTGGACGGTGATGGGTTGGATGAGATTTATCATGTAATCGAGTTAGTTTTGTTAGGGTTTGATCCCTGGTATCCACTATGTTCTGAGATTGATGTTTCTATGACTTTGCTATGCTTAATGCTTGTCACTAGGGCCTGAGTGCCATGATTTCAGATCTGAACCTATTATGTTTTCATGAATATATGTGAGTTCTTGATCCTATCTTGCAAGTCTATAGTCACCTATTATGTGTTATGATCCGGCAACCCCGAAGTGACAATAATCAGGACCACTCCCGGCGATGACCGTAGTTTGAGGAGTTCATGTATTCACTATGTGTTAATGCTTTGGGCCGGTACTCTATTAAAAGGAGGCCTTAATATCCCTTAGTTTCCGCTAGGACCCCGCTTCCACGGGAGGGTAGGACAAAAGATGTCATGCAAGTTCTTTTCCATAAGCACGTATGACTATATTCGGAATACATGCCTACATTACATTGATGAATTGGAGCTAGTTCTGTGTCACCCTATGTTATGATTGTTACATGATGAACTGCATCCGGCATAACTCTCCTTCACCGATCCAATGCCTACGAGCTTTTCCCATATTGTTCTTTGCTTATTTACTTTTCCATTGCTACTGTTACAATCACTACAAAATCCAAATATATTACTTTTGCTACCGTTATCGTTACTTCCATACTACTTTGCTACTAAATACTTTACTGCAGATACTAAGTTATCCAGGTGTGGTTGAATTGACAACTCAACTGCAAATACTTGAGAATATTCTTTGGCTCCCCTTGTGTCGAATCAATAAATTTGGGTTGAATACTCTACCCTCGAAAACTGTTGCGATCCCCTATACTTGTGGGTTATCTATAAGCCACCTGATGAGCCGACTCCGGGAAAGCCGGCCCTAGAACTGCCGGCCCCAAGCTGTCCTGGATGTCCACCACCTCCACCGTGGTGATTTTGATAAGCCTGAACGCGGAATTCCTCCATGATGAAGAAATTTTCCCATGAGTGGTTTGTCGGCTTGTCTGGAAAACTGTGCTTGGGACACGGGGCTTTTGGGCTCCTCATAATTACGTGGTCAGTTCCCATTGTAGGATCTCCCAGAGTTGTTGTTCCGGCCCATAAAGCTGGTATTAGTGTTAGAGAAGAAATCTAATCCTCCCTCAGGATGCTTACGCTTGCTACCATTGCCTTGGTTACCGTTGTTGCCATCGTGTCCCGGGTAGTTCTGCTGGTGACCCTTGCCGCCACCAATTTTCTTTCCCTTGGTGGACTTGTCATCATCTGAACTGGGATCCTCCATGTTGTCTGACTCAGCATATCTGGCCAGCACGTCCATGAGATCTCCCATGTCTTCCACCTTCCATTTGAGGCGCCCAAGTTTCTACACCAAGGGCTGGAAGTGACAGTTTCGCTCCAGGACAAGGACGACTTGCACAACCATGATGTCGTCAGAAGATTTCTGCCACACGGCATGACCAATGATGAGCCGACTCATCGTTGTGCTGAACGCACTGCTCAAGATCAGCAATCATTGTTGGTCGTTTGCAAGTTCCTTGAAAATTCTTGATGAAGCGATCCTTCAATTCGTCCCAACTTTTGATTGAGTTAGGGGGCAAATTCTTCAACCACGTGTGAGCTGGCCCCTCCAGCATCATGGTCAAATATTTGACGCAGATTGCGTCCTTGACATCCAGCATATCCATAGCTATCTCGTAGCTTTCAATCCATCCAGCCGGCTCAAGGTCAGCTGTGTAATTAGAAACCTTCTGAGGATCTTTAAAATCCTTGGGCATGCACTCATTGTGTAAAGAAGGCACTAAACATGGTATCTCGATAGTCCTGCTTCCTAGTCCTGTACCATGCGAAGCTGTTTGGGCTATGGTCAGTGGGGCCTGAGCTACCCGTCGTTTGTTGCTTCTGCTTCCCGCATGGCACGAGCGGTGTCCACGATTACCCGTGCTTCTGAAACTCCTGGCCAGAGTTGGGGGTTTTGCTCTTGTTGTCGGCGTGCACTGCTGGAGACACGGCATGTCGACTCCTTCTACGACTCTGATGCAGGGTGGAATGAAGCCGGTGTTGACTGTGAGAATAATTCGCCAGCTGGGTGACTGTAGTCTTTAACATTTCAATGGCGTTTCTGGCTTCAATCTCGATCAGGGTGTTCCCGGTCATTGGGAGAGCAGCGAGATTATGAGTCGCCACAAGAAAATTGTCCACCAGATTAGAAAAATGACCCGCCAACGTCTGGAAACGACGAAGCAGCAGCTGAACCGGTGATGTCTGCGGGACCGACACGGGTTGGCGCTGTTGAGCCGGCTGGCGAGGTTGAGCCAGCGGTGGTTGTCTTGACCCACCATTCGGGGGAACGATCCGAGTCAATTGGGGTTGTTGGAGCAATATCTGCCTACCTTGTGTTTTGGAGATTGTTGACAGTAACAGGTATGGACTGATTTGTTTGCTAGTGCATACAGAGAGAAAAAGTCCATACACAACCAAAGAGAATGTTGTCTCCAGTGCTGAGTTCGAGGAACTTCACCGAAGCATATCTGCGCTGCAGAGAAGAATGAGCTATATTTGTGGAAGACATATAGTCGAGAAGATTGATGTGAAGAAATCGACCCCTCGAAAGTTTACCGCTGAAGCGAAGCTTTTGATTCGGTACCGTCGTCCGAAGAAATTGACTGCAGCAATGGAAGTGGAAGACAAAGTGAAGACGTAGTATTCATTTCGTTGTTCTTCTTTCATTCTTTTGAGTCATAGGATCTTCGTACTATTAAGAGGGGTGTAGGTTCTTGAAGCTTAGGTCCACTGTGATGCTTAGCCAAAACCTATGAAAGTTGAGAGAGAAATCTCTTTATGCTCCAAGAAAATACTTGCCAGCAAGGGACTCGCTTTGCTGCAAAGATTTATCTCTGACCGAGGAGTTACATTACTTGCTCCGCAAGAAATGTTACCGTTGTGCTCAAATCTGACCGTTGGACTCGTGTTGTTTGACCATTGGCTTATCCTGATGTCTAATTTGGTCATTTCCCATCAGGGAAGGCTGCGGCTATAAATAGCCACCCCGCTGCAACATTATTCATTGGATGCTCCGCTTGAGATTTCTGAGAAGATTGATTTGAGAAACCCCTCTCCGAGTGATTTGAGTTTAAGATCCATCGAGAGAAAATCAAGAGCCCAAACTTAGACAGTGGTTTAGCATCACAGTAGTTCTAAGTGAGAGTTCTTGTACCCCTTACTCTTGAGAGCTGCGCACTCTCTAGAAGGATAGGTTTCGGCTTCGAGTGTTGAAGAGTTGTTGTCTTCACCGAGCCAGATCTTCAGCAACCAAGAGTGATTGTGGTTCGCGAAGGTCGACCGAAGGTTTGGAGATCACCGACAAGGATCTACCACGAGTGAAATCAACCTGAGTCTGATTAGCTCTGCGTTGAAGGAGAACAGGGTGAAGAGAGTTTATCTTCCGTGTTAAGTCACAGCCCCTCCAACCAGACGTAGCCCTTTGGCAGAAGGGTGAACTGGTCCACCAAATCCGACTGTCGCCATTGAGCACCACTGGTTCATTCTTCTTCACTGCAATTCCCTCAACAATTTTTATTCGAGCTCTGTGTTGATAGTTATCTGTTCATTTCACTCTGTTGTCAACATCACTTATCTTTGTATTCATTATGTTTCACTCTCATCTCTTGTATTCACTCGTGATCATCATACTTGTATGTATGCACCATGTTGTGTCTTGTTCTACTACATTTGTCTGCATGATGTATTACCCTCATCGTAGTTAGATCTATCGTCTCTCATGCTCGTACTATCATTTTATCCTTCATCGAGGAATATGCTTCTGACGAAGAAGATTGATCTACTCTATTTCCTTCAATACTCTATTCCACTACCGTGATTGGGATAAGTTTCAAAACTTTTGAAAGAAATTTTGAATCTCCCATTCACCCCCTCTGGTCGATATACTCTCGGTCCTAACAATTGGTATCAGAGCAGGTACTCATAGTCTCTGTTTATTAAAGGTCTAATGTCCTTGGGGTTTTGAGTATGTCGTATGCAGGTAGACCCTTGCACTCTGAAAGATTTCTCATCTTCGATGGAAATGACTATCTGTACTGGAAGGAACGGATGAGAATCAGAATTCAGGCTATCAACTATGATCTGTAGCAGATTGTGGAAGATGACTGCACCATTCAGCAACCGAACAATCTCAACACTAATGATAAAGCAAATATGAAGTTGGATGCACAAGCAAAAGATATCATCTGTGGTAGTCTATTGAAGGACATTTTCTTTTGGTTCCAAAGACTCAACACTGCAAAGAAAATTTGGGATGCCATCAATGATGCTCATGAAGACTTTGTTGCTATATTAGATCCCCACATTCAAATGTTTCGTGCTATGTTCACGGGATTCACAAATCTCCGTAAAGAAATTGCTATGGAACTCACTGATCGATTGAAAAACATCGTCGAAAGACTACATCAGCGAGGAGTAACTGATATCACCGATAGAGATGTGGTCAACAAGCTTCTCATTGCTCTTTAATCCATCGATCCTATAGTAGCCGAAATTAAACAAAGACCAAACTATGAAGAGCTTCACTATTTTGAGGTTATAACACTGTTGTTTATTCATGAGGAAAAGATGGAACTGGAAAATGCCAATCGAGAATCTTCTTCGGAAAGTGAAGCAGAAATTCTCCACACTATGGCAGTTTTGAAGAAGAAGAAGATATTGAGAATCAACACACCATCACCAGAGAACTTGAAATGCTCACACAAAGGCTAAGTGATCTCAAAAGATAGAACTTGTATATGGTGAATGATAATGAATATGACATGCTAGAGTCGTCAACAAGAAGATTGCCTCCGAAAGATATGAAGTGCTACAAGTGCAAATTATACGGTCATCTCATCGTAGATTGCCCTAGCTGGGAAGGAAAACCTAGCAACAGATGGAAATATCTTCACTGCAGTGGTTTTACGTGAGTGGATCGTCATACTAAGCTCTCGAAGGAAATTACATCTCCCTCATCATCTTCTTCGACGAGACCAGTCACTAATGTGAAAGCCAGAGCTACTATTGAATCAAATATGAAGAGGACGTCAAGGCTAAATAGAGCTTGTGCTGATCTGACTCTGGACTTCGAAGAGGAGGCAACTGACACTAAATCAGATGATGAAGAATTCTACAAAAGGATTGGGAGAAGCAATGCATATGTTGCCATTAAATCAACAAAGTAATCCTATGAATCAAACACTGATGATGATGACACTAGTGGTGATGAACTAATCGCATTCTGTCTCATGGCAAAATCCTCAAAGGATCAGGTATCAGCAAAACACCAAAAATCCATGAATGGATACTCTCCTAAATACATTGCTTATGCTAAACTTGTTAAAAATGGAAAAAATCAACAAGATGAGCTTGAAATGCTTGACAAAAATCTTAGGAAAACTGAAGGATTACTGGTCAAAGAGATGGAGAAGAATCAAAACGTGATCAAAGAGCAAGATGCTTCTTCTTCTACTATTGATGATCTTACCACTTGATATGATTCCCCCCAGTTGACTACGAGAGTTTACCAGATGAACTCCTTAACATGAATCAAGAACTCGTGTCACTGAAAGAATCTCATGACGAGCTGATGTCAAAAAAGGCTTCTCTCTTCGCCAAGCAATCAATTCGTATTCCTGATGATTTTGTTCCTCCATGCTTAAAATGCCTAGAATGTAGCAATGCTAATTCACATGCTGAGACCTCAAATGCTAGTATCAACAATACTGCAGTTACGAATGATACTCCTAACCCCTCCTTCGAGGAATATGCTGCTATTGTTGATGAAAATTGCAGGCTAAAGGACTTGCTTGAGACAGGAATGCTAGGAAGCCTAAAAGGGCATCAAACTCTGTGTGATGTGCTCAAGAAGTCAATACTGCAAAAAAATCCTCAGAAGGAAGGATTGGGTTTCGAAAGGAAACTCAATGTTGATGGAACATACTGGACTCCCGAGTAATATCCTCAAACAAGTTGGATTCTTGCCAAAAGCAAAACACTCGAACCTGCAACTCTATCAGGATATGATTCTCCCACTCCCACCATTTCTGATGAGTCTGATGACTCTAATTATAAATTGTTCAAACAATAGAATGGTGAGATATTCGCTCGATATATTTGGACTAACTGTAGGTCAGGCTCACCCAAGAAAAAAATATGGGTGAAGAAATATAGTATTGAAATCTATGTGTCACTGCTAACTTGAACATGCGGAGTAATTCTCTTTGAAACAGTGGTCATCATCCATAGAATGAGAATCGATTAAAGCTTCAACAAAAGGAGTACATGGTGTACCTCCTCGAATCATTACGCTCATGTCTCTAGAAATAACTTCAATGCACATTCATATGATTACTCTCAAATTGCACAAGTGTATTACATGTGCCACTGAAAGAACGCACCTGCTCAGACGAAGAAAATGAGGTCCTCATTGCCCACACAAGTATGGGTTGCAAAGAAGAACTAACTCTCTCTTGCAGGAGATATCTCAGGGATCTACTTTGTTCATCTCTTACCCTAGGATCTATTCTTGGTGCTAACTCTTTATGTGTTCTCTTGAATTTTTGTTCGATGTGTTTGTGTTTTTCATTAGTTTGGTTGTGTTTTGTTTCAGAATGTGTTTTCCTCGTCATAAACATGCAACGTGATCTGAAGATGATTTCAATCCTACGTCCTTGGTCGTGAATGAAATCAACTTCAAAACTTTATCTGTTTTGGCGTGTGCGCTTCCTCAAACCTTCTGGCATTTTGTTCTGTTACCGAGATTTTCACAGGAAATGGCTGACACGTGCCCACAATCTCCTGATTGTGATCTCGTCCATTGAATGTGGAATGTCCCGTTCTTTTCAGCTGTGGATTTCGAAGGGTGCGGTTTCTCCCACAGGCTATATAAACCCCCCGTCCAGGCTTGTTCCTCCTCTATTCTCTCACTGTTTGGCCTCAAACCTCTCCTCTCGCTCTCCGTCCGAGCCCGTGCTCAAAGCAGCGTCGACGACAAGCCTTGCCATGCAACTCTGGCGAAGCCCCGTCACCGTTGGTCACGCCAGTGTGGTATTTCTTCTCTCTCGTGCTGCCATAGTTGATTTGTATTGCCAAGTTAGGGCGTAAAGATATGGAACTAGCCCTATCCCTCTTTTGTTCTAGGGTTGTTCGTCCCGACGCCATTTATCTTGTTTTATTTTCATGCGGTAGATAATTAGGCTTCACTAAGTGGTGACTTGTATGGTTTGTAGTTGCTCCTCGTACTAGTCAGTTTGGATCTAGGGTTCATGTGTTTTATGCCGAAAGATTAGATGAGATGCTTATCTGCCTTTGGTGCTATGCAATTTTGTCGATGATATCTTTCGAATATGCATACCCTGTATTCCTTTGCTATTTCCGAAAAATTATGTATTCTGAGTCAAAATGCTTTTGTGCATGTTTGTGACCTTTTCTTGTTTTTCTCTCAGGAGTGGTCATGGAAAAAAGTTCGGAAGAGCATTCTGGGTCCAAAGAAGAAATTTCACAGCAGGCGCTTGTGGCTGAAAGAAAAGCTGCTAGGCCACCGAAAGTGCCGAAGAAGAAATCTGAGTCAGAATCAGCTGGAGAAGAAGATGATATTCCCTCCCGCACACAGTCAACTAGAGGATGAGCAAGTCACTGGTTCCAAGACTCTGCTTTCTAATGGAAATCCCAAGAAGGGAGGTCGCGGTAGACAGAGGAACACCGCGGCAGAGATGTTTGACCCTAAAACGTACAGAACTCCACCAGGAGTAGAAACTGCCCAACAAAGAAACAACATGCTGAAGAAGATTCACTGTCACTGGGCAAAGAAGTGGTTCAACTATGAGAATGTCCGAAGGAAATATCAGATCCTATTTGCATTCACTCCTCCCTAGAACAACTGCATTGCAGAAGGCTGCCTAGGTCAGGACGATGAAAAAGTAAGGCCAGCTCCTCCTCCCAATGCTCACGCTGATTCTTTGAAGACGATTGCTTATTTTCCCGAGGAGGTTGCAAAGATGGAAAAGGCCAAAGCCAAGAGTGAGGCCAAAGCTGCAAAGAAGAAGCAGGTGGAACAAACACGTGCAAGAGAAGAAGTAAAGGGCGTCTGCCCGAAAAGAAAAGAAGAAGAGGAAGTATGTTTCTCCTGGAGCTTCGAAGAAGAATTCTGTTGCTAGAAAGTCAATGATGGCAACATTTGCCTCGTTTGATGATTCTTCTGACGATAATGCTGGCGAAGAAATTCCCATGTATGATCAAAGAGCTTTGCTTGACAAGCCGTACCAAACACCCTCGCCAGCAAAAGTCTCACCTCTGTTGAGATCTTCACTGAGGCTTTCTCCCGTGCCATCAGATAAACCTTCGGGTTCAACTGCCCCAGCAGCAAAGAGAAAGTTGTTTCCCGGTGAAAAAGCTGCTGCTGCTTCCAACAAGGCCAAGACAATTGTTCCTGCTTCCACAGAGGAATTGGAGTATGATTTTGATCTCATCTTTGATATCATTTAAGGAGCTTCCTATGATGCAAGCTGAGTTGAGCAGTTTGGGTCTGCCTGAAGATGTTACCAAGATTGTAGCAAAGCACTTCTCTGAGCTGAGAGAAATCACCAATGAATTAAACTAGGCTGTCGAGGACAAGAAACTCCTCGAGCAAATGAGGAGGGATGCCAAAACTGAACCTGAAAGAAAAGACGTCAACAAGGGGATTCTCGAGATTACCCAGGCCCTCACAGTTATGAGGAATAACAAGATCGTGTAGCTCTCTAAGCTGAAGATGGATGTTTCTCAGCTTTGTGATCGAAGAAATGATGAGCTGAAAGTCAAGCAGATCTTGCTCGTCGAACAGAAAGAGAAGAGAAGCGTCAGAAGGCTAAGGGCAGAGCTCACAACCCAAAGACAAGCTCAGACTGTCGCATTCAACCTGTAGCAACTAATGCTCCTATTGATTCAAGTGCTCCTCTGTAACAGATACCTCCATCCCCTCATCCTGAGGAAGAAAACAAGACACAAGTTGAGCATGTGGTAGTTATCATTCCTACCTCAGATGCTCAAGAACCTGATGTGGTGGAAATGTTTCTCAACAATACCAACGAAGAAAATGTTATACCTAAGCAACAAGCCCTAGAAGAAAAAGTTGACAAAGAGATTGAGATGGAGAAGGCAGTTACATCGCCTCTAAAGGAAAGTCATGTTGAGCCCTCTGGATCTACCAAGGAGGATGAGGAGGTTGAGGGGGAGCAAATTGCTTCCCGAGGAAATACCACCCCGGTCTCCTCATCTGGTGCCCCTACCCAGATGGAGGTTGACCCTACGCCTGGTTCTTTGGCTTCACAGCCAGAACAGGAAGAAAGGAAATTGGAAGAGCCGATGGCTCACGAAGAAGTAGCTCAAGCAGTAGTACACCTATTTTGCCCCAGCTAGTTGTACCTCCAGTGTTGCCACAACAAACTTAAGGAGAAAATGCAGTGAGTCTAGTGACCGAAGGAGTTGTTATGCCTCCTCCCACTGTGGGTTCACCGAAAGAAAAGGCCCTAGTGCCTGAGAATGAAAAAGCCATTGAAGGAGTTCCAGCGAAGGAAAGTGAAGGACGGACTAGTGCTCCCATGCCATCAGCTCCAGAGAAAGCGACAAGGCCACTTGCTCCATTAAAGTATATTGATGAAAATGCGCCAGCTTCTGATGATGTTCAGCCGATGGAAATCAGTGAGGAAGAAATTCGGAAAAATTCCCAGGAGTCATTTCCCCTATTTCCAGCTGAGTATGGCCCCAATGGCCCCGCATTCAATGAATAGCTTCATTCCTTGAAGCTTGCATTATTTGGGGTCAGCCCTATGAAGGAGAAAAGACTTCACTGTCACCGAGGTTTTGGACTGAAGAACAAGTTGTCTATTATGCTCGGATCTTGTTTGGCAAGCACATAATTTTCGATCATAAGATATTAAACTTCACTGAACTAGAAGGAATATCCTGCTTGCATCATGCAATTGAGCATATTGAACATGATCTCCTGAAGGGATTCTTGCGTTTCAATCATGGCTGGAACAAAGAGATTATCTTTCTGTTCTATGCCACGCTTTATATCTTAGGATATCTTGGCAACACCTCATCCTGGACTCTTGACTAGATGACAGGCAGAGAAAGGATTAAATGTTCGGCAGATCAATTTTTGGCGCTGATAAATATTCCTCAATGTGAGTTTGACAATGATAGAAAGCACATAGTGCATTTCTGGGATGTGTCTGAAGCACAACTCCCCATACTGAGGGGTCCCGCCATGGTTGGTGATGAATGCATTGATGTTGATCTGAAGATGTTGGTCTATGACAACAAAGTGTTATTTCACATTTTGTGCAATACTCTTACGCCAACGAACAGACCGAATTCCATCAAAGGCATTGTGGGAAATGCACTTGTGGCCATGTCTCAAGGGATTAAGTTTGATATTCCTAATCTTTCCATTCCAAACCTTGCATGTGCAGCTGACAGCCCTCAGTCTTTGAAGCCCTATGCTCCATGGATCATGTTTGAGATCGGGCAGCTTACTCATGAGAAGTTTTTCTGGGCTTATGTTCCGAAGGTATTCCCGCCACCAGTTCATGATACTCTATGCATTGTGAAGGATACTAGAAAGGCGAAGGAACCTATTGCTACTGTTGTGGATGCGTCTACATCTGATAATGCACCAAAGGTTAAGAAGGCTAGGGTTGTAATCCCTTTCGATGAAAATCCATCTCTCTATGAGATTTGCATTCGCACTCAGCAGACACTTGAAAGACACATTAAGCTGGATAGAAAGGAAAAGGTGGAGTTAATGACTGAGCTGAATTTGCTTCACAATCACACTCGCCAAATTCTTCTTCATGATAAGGAAGAAAGTAAGCGCTCATGAACCCTGCTAAGGAAGCATTACTCTTGCAAGGATTTAGCTAAACAGGGCATCTTGAAGGAGTGTGACTACCTGGACTTGCTTGCTGTTCCGCGTATCCGAAGACAAACTCCGGTGCTCCCACACCGTTCTTCTTCTACGGACATGTTATTTGTCAGAAATGATGATGATATTGCAGATATAACCGGTACTCTTATTTTCAAGCTAGATGTTCATCACTCGAAGTCTTCCAGAACTCAAGCTGCCACTCATGCCTCTACCTCAACCATTCTTCACTCTTTGGATCCTGATTCGTCGAGTGGTTTTAATTCTCATTCTAAGGATTCTCCCACGGAGTAGCACTACAAAAAAATTCACTTCCGTGATGATACGTGTTTGTCACAGTAGGTCGCGTTTCTTGTCATGCATGTACATCCATGACAAATTTATGATGTAATCAAGATAGTCATACTTGTCTTTGTTGCGTAGTGTTCCATGACATTACCAAAATTATCATCACGGAAGTGTCCACTTCCATGACGATAAATCGCGCGTCACAGAAAGCTTTCGTCAAGGGTGACCGACACGTGGCATCCACCATAACAGAACATCGTTAAGCTATCGGGTCAGGTTTTGGATCCGATAACCCGTTAACAGCCCCGATGAAACACGTGTCAGCTCATCAGTGGGTCAGATAGGCGCCTATGATACGTTGACATGTGGCACGGCCCAACAGAGGCCCATTCCTGTGAAAAGGCCGGCCCGTTTGACTTGATCAAAAGCTGGCGGGCCGGCCCATGGAAAGCCAGTTAACGGCCTGTTCGCATATAGCTCATTTACAACCCGCTAACCCAAGGCCCGTTACACCCTATCCGAATTAGGCCCAGAAGCGTCATCCGGGCCATCCAATATGATTCCAGCCCGTTTTCACTTCTGGCCCATGTATAGCCCATGACGTCTTTCCGCCCATATGAGGCCCTTTGTAACTCTTGGCCCATTAGCGGCCCGTGCTGAAACTGGCCCGTAATGAACAGTGTATTACTTTACACCCATTAACGGCCCGTGGTGAAACTGGCCCGTAATGAACAGTGTATCACTTTATACCCATTAACGGCCCGTTATTCCGTTGGGCCGTTTCCAGCCCATGTTATATTTCGGCCTTCTCAGTGCCCATTTATTCTTGGGCTCATTTGCATCATTCGTTTACTTACGGCCCGTTACTGTCATTTTCTGCTTGTGGGCCAAATTCAGCCCGTGGTTGCAGTCGGCCCGTTTGTAGTCCGTTAATACGTTGGGCCGTTTTCATAGCGTCATCAAATACGACCTATTAACGGCCCGTTATGGTCAGCCCATAAAACTGTAACACCCGGATGATTAGGGAACAGTAATCACCCCGGTTAGGTTAACTAACCTCTCTTTGATTCGAACCCGTTCTAAAACAAAAATCAAAACTAAAACAAACGATAAAAAGTTTCAAAAACAAAATCTAAAATGTTCGGGGGTTGTCTAAAATAGCTAACCTAATTATGGTGGGGTGCACTAATTTTTGTAAAATGCTCTGGCATTTTAAATAAACTAAAAACAGAAAAAGAAAATAATAAAAGAAAAACAAAATAAAAGAGAGGGGGGAAAACCCCCTGGCCCATTCCCCCTCCCCACTTGGCCCTTCCCCACCGCCCATTTCTCGGCCCGCCCACACCGCCACTTATCCCCACACCCCCACGCTGCAACCCTAGCCGCCCACTCCTCTCTCTCGCCCCACCCTCTCCTCGCCCGATCTGGATCGGCGGAGAACCCCGACCGAGCCACCCCCCGCTTCCGCTCCTCTCGGCCGGCCCCCCGCACGCCCCCACCGCCTCGAACCCCTCATCCTCCTCGCCACCACTGGGTCCCTCCTCCTCCGTCGCCCCCAAGCGCTGCACTGCCGCCAGCTGGTCGGCCCCCCCTGCCGTCGCCCGGCCGTGAACTTCGCCCCTCGCCTCCTCGGCCGGTCGTCACCGGCCTCCACCGAGCCGCCTTTGCCTAGTCCCGACCCCGTGAGGCCCTCTCTCTCTCCTCCTCCCGAACCGCCCGTCGCCCGCCGTCTGTCTCGCTGCCCCGACTTCATGGTCACACCGCCTCCCTCGCTCCCTCTCCTCTCCAGTGACGACGCCAGAGTCTGTCGCCCGCTCAGTCGCTGCCACAACCGAGGCTACGCCCGACCCCTGCCGTTCCTCTCTTCCCCCCCGACGACGCCTCCGCCCGCCGGACGCCGCCCTCGCCGGCGCCCTTCCCCCACGGCCACGAACCACCGGCCCTTCCGACGCCCCAGGCCTCCCGTCGCCGGCTCCACCCGCCCCCTCGCGCCCTGTCCTCGGCCCCGCCCCGTCAGGGTCTGAACCCCACCCCCGTCGCCTCCTCCGGCTGCTTTCGCCGCCGGCGGTCGCCCAGGCTGCGCACCCGACGCCCGACTTAGCCTCGGCTACGGCCCGTCCCCGTTGGCGCGGGTTCGGGCTTCGCCTACCGCCACTTTGCCCATTACGCCCGATCCGTTTGCCCCTCGGGGCCACTTACATGCGGGCCCCCGCGCCCAGAACGTTTTATAAAAAAGAAAAAGGGAATAAAAATAAAATGAAATTAAATTAAACTAATTCACTAATTATATAATTAATTAATTAAGTAATTAATTAATCTAATTAATTCTGAATTAATTAACCCTAATCATTAATTAACTTAATTAAGTAATGTTAATTAAATCTGATTAGGTAATTAGTCATTAGTGAATGACATGCGGGACCCACTGTCAGGTTGACTCACCAACCCTATTGATCTCTGACGTCGGATGACATCATGCCGATGTCATAAATGCATTTTCGAAATTAATTAAATAATTAATTAAATTCCGAAATTAATAAAATCTTTTAAAATCATATCTTTTAATCCGTAATCCGGATTAAAATATTTTCAACATGAAAGTTGCTCGAACGATGAGACGAATCCGGATCGCAATCCGCTCGTCCACCACACGCCTCTAACCTATCGAACTCCTGCAAACTTTCCTCTCCGGTTCATCCGTCGTGACAGACGTCCGAACCGGAAAACTTCCTGGATGTTTTCCCCTAACCAAGACTTCCTCATACCACGTTAGGGCACGCCTAGCATCGCTTGTCATGTCATGCATCGATATGCATATGTTTACTTTGTATTCATTGTTTCTTCCCCTCTTCTCTCCGTAGACTACGAGACCGACGCTGCTGCCGGCGATTCGACTATGGTGTTGGCGACCCTCTCTCTTGCCAGAGCAACCAGCAAGCCCCCTTGATCACCAGATATCGCCTACTCTTATCTACACTTGCTTGCATTAGAGTAGCATAGCATATTACTGCTTTTCGATTCCTATACCGCTGCATAGCCTTGTCCTTGTATCTTCTATTGTTACCTTACCGCAATCCTATATGCTTAGTATAGGATGCTAGTACTTTCATATGTGGCCCTACTTTCTTGTCCGTCTGCCGTGCTATATATATCGGGCCGTGATCACTCGGGAGTTGATCACGGTATATACTATATACTTATACATGATACATGTGAGACTAAAGTCGGTCGGTGATGGAGCACCATGAGTGGATCTTTGTGGCGGAGCGGCAGGCAGGTTGAGACCGCCTAGGAGAGAGGTGGGCCTGGCCTGTTCGGCGCTCGCGGTTACTTAACACGCTTAACGAGGTCTTGGTATTTGATCTGAGTTGGCTACGAGCTTATCCGCACTAACCATCTACGCGGGAGTAGTTATGGGTATCCCGCGTCGTGGTATCACCAAGCACTTCAGACGTCGGACGGAGCAGCGCGCCGGATTGGACTGGAACGCTGTTAGGCTAGGTCTGCTTCCGGCCGCCCTGCAACGCGTCTTGGTGTGCTCGGGCGATGGGCCCAGACCCTGCGCGGCGCTTAGGTTTAGACCGGCGTGTTGGCCTCTCTGTTGTGCCTAGGTGGGGCTACGACGTGTTGATCTTCCGCGCGGGCATGACCCAGAAAGTGTGTCCGCCAAATGGGATCAAGCGTCTTTGGGTAAGATGGTGCACCCTGCAGGAAGTTAATCTATTCGGATAGCCGTGATCTTGATAACAGGACGACTTGGAGTTGTACCTTGAGCTTATGACAACTAGAACCGGATACTTGATAAAACACACCCTTCCAAGTGCCGATATAACCGTGGTCGCTCTTGCTTAGGGTTATGAGCGAGGGATTGCGGGTAGGATTATTGCTATATGTTGTTACTTGGAGGACTTCCGTTGTCCTCTTACATGCATGCAAGACCGGTGTCCGTAGCATAGTCTTCGTTAAGACTAGCTATCCCCTCTTATTCTCGCATTCTGCAGCTCAGTCCATCGATATGGCCTTTACACATATATCCATGCATATGTAGTGTAGCTCCTTGCTTGCAGTACTTTGGATGAGTACTCACGGTTGCCTTGTTCCCCTTTTCCCCTACCTCTACTCGATTGCTGCAACAGCACGATGGAGCCCAGAGTCGACGCCGCCGCCTATGACGACTACTATTCTCGAGGTGCCTACTACTACGTGCAGCCCGCCGACGACGACCAGAGTGACCTAGGAGGATCCCGAGCGGGAGGCCTGCTCCTCTTCGATCTGTATCCCGCTTTGTGCTAGCCATCTTATGGCAACTTGTTTAACTTATGTCCGAACTCAGATATTGTTGCTTCCACTGACTCGCCTATGATCGAGCACTTGTATTCGAGCCCTCGAGGCCCCGGCTTGTATTATGATGCTTGTATGACTTATTTTATTTGTAGAGTTGTGTTGTGATATCTTCCGTGAGTCTCTGATCTTGATCATACACATTTGCGTGCATGATTAGTGTACGATTGAATCAAGGGCGCCACAAGTTGGTATCGAGCCGATTTGCTGTAGGAATCCCCTTCCACACTCCTTGGCGAAGTCGAGTCTAGACATTGCAAAACTTTTACTAACTTGGCTGTGTGCCTTACGGGCCCACGCCGCCATCGGGTGGTACTAGGATCTTTTACCCTCGACCTTTACTCGGGACTCTGAACTCTCTTCTACTCGGGTTAAACGATTTTACTAACTATCACTAGGATCCCGTGACCGCATTCACCCCAAAGTTGGATATAGCCTAAGTTGTTTTGGAATTGTATTTGAGCAATTTCCACACCGCCATTTGACTCCTTTGAAACGCCTTTGTTTTCAGATGGAACCCACGAGGAAGGTCGTGCGCCACACGACGGCCATTGGTGCTCTCGGGATCACTGCGGTGCTAGCCGAGATGATGACCTATCGGGTTATCGCTGGCACCTCGAGTACACCGCCTATGAGGAGTACCAGACTACAACCAGAGCAAGACTCGCGCCATCGCCCACCTCTACTCTCGGGAGTATGAGTCCACTCTCGTGCTTTGCACACCGCACATGGTGTTGGAGTGACCATCGATATGGCAGTCCACGATGCTGCTTATGCTGCTCGACACGCCTTCGCGCGAGTATCGAGAGTTGGACACCTCCCCTTCGAGCACATTGCTATCGCGTCGATGTTGGTGAGGAGGGTTACTACACCGCTGCCTACACCATCGTCACCAGAGAGCCTTCCACCATCGTAACTTTGTTCTCGCATGCGATGGGCTGGATCGAGCTAACCGAGCTCTTTCGCCACGAGTTGTACATCACCCGTCAAGACCTCTACCGTGCTCGACGCTGATGCACCCTTTGTCCGGTCCGGAGAGCTGCCGCGTTCTGCGATCTTCCCAGCCAGACCGTGATGCCCCGTGGTGTCGGTTGGCCAGACGTGGGAGGCTACTCTCCCGCACTTGGCCCTTTCCTGCCACCTGGACGTCGGATTCAGCACCAGAGTATCCGCGGCCCCCAGGTCACTGACGTGGAGGACTATCCGCTGCCGCACTATCAGCTTTCAAAGCTACTACCTCCGCAGATGCATCGTGGGACTGATGTAGACTTGCTTGTTAGTGTTTGATGTATTCGCCGCGAGCCTGCGTGCCGCCCATGATGTAGTAGTCTATGTGCTGGACTCTATGTATCGAACTCTATGCATGATTCCTTTTTTAAGATATGCCAACTACTATGTAGTTCTATCGTGCTGCTTCCATTATGCATGTTTCATCATGAATGATTCCTGTCTCTTGCTTAATTTCTCAAATGCTGAACTACCCCTGTTATATAATAGCAGGATGGTTAGGCCAGCAGGTCGTGGTCGTGGTGCCAACTTTCCACCACCGCCTGAGTACATGGCTGGTATGGTCCAACAGCTTGAGATGAATCGCCAGTTCATGGAGAACATGATGGCTCAGCCTCGCCCCAATATGAACCAAAGACCCAAACGGAACAACTCGCAGGATTTCATACGCTGAACCCCAGCGTGTACCGCAGCTCAACCCAGCCATCGGATGTTGATGATGGCTCCGCGACATCACCTATGAGATGGAGTCTGCTGATGTAGCCCCGCCACTATGTCACCTTTGCTTCCTTCTTCTGAAGGGACCCGCAGCTCAATGGTGGGACAACCACCGCGTACTCGCCAGCTTGGAACACTCATCACCGCCGACTTCCAGGCTGCCTTCCGTGCCCGCTTCATCCTCAAGGGGTCATGGACCGAAGAAGCGTGAGTTCCGCAACCTCACCCAAGGCAACAAGATCTGTTGAAGCCTATCAACGAGTTTCTGGACTTGTCTCGCTATGTCAAGAGGATATTGCAACCGATGCACGCAGACAGAGAAGTTCCGTGACGGTCTTCAAGTCGACATCAAGCTTGCACTTCTAGTGCACGACTTTGCTGATTTCGCCACCTTGGTGAACAAAGCTATCAACGTCGAAACTGGTCTGCAGGAATACCAGAGCTCTAACAGCGCAACTGCGACACGGGCTCATCTTCGGCCCGCCCTCGCAGGCGCAAGATATGGATTCCCAACAGCATGTACCAGCCGAATGCACTCGCTTCAAAGCGAACTATGCTACACCTCGCTCCGCCTACAACTAAGCAGCCAAGCTTCCAGCTCCACCACCCCAAGCTCCTGTTCCCACTCCCAATAATGGCTTATGCTTCAAAGCGGACAACCAGGGCACCGTGCTAGAGAATGCAACCGAACCGAATCAATCGGCCCTTCCAGCGGCTGGCCGTGGAAACACCGTAACCGCAACAACACCGGCAAGTCTTATGGGCAAGCTCAGGCCAACCACGTTGATCTGAATGAAGCTCAAGACCAACCTGCTCTCGTGATGGGTACACTTCTCGTAAATTCAGTACCAGCATGCGTCTTATTTGATATAGGGGCATCACATTCATTCATGTCTGAAGATTTTGCATTCATGCATGGCATTAAAAGTGAAGACATGAATGCTTCACTATTAGTACACACCCCCGCGGGCCAATGCCGGACCTCCATGATTTGCAACGACGTCCCCGTTGAAATCGAAGGAATGGAATTCCTTGTCTCTCCTATCGTGCTGAAGTCTTGTAGCATTGACCTCATTTTGGGGATAGATTGGTTGAAAGCGCATAAGGCGTCAATCGTTTGCGCCACTAAGACCGTCCATCTGCTTCACCCTTCTGATGAAATAGTAAGCTACAATGCTCGTCTGGTTCAAAATGCCGAGGCAAGGCTCTATGCACTGAATGCATTGAACGCCGCACCACTCGAGGGAATTGAAAACATTCCTGTCGTTTGCGATTTCCAAGACGTCTTTCCTGAAGAACTTCCAGGGATTCCCCCTGCTAGAGCTGTCGAATTCGTCATCGACTTGAAACCAGGCACCACTCCTATAGCCAAGCGGCCCTACAAGATGCCGCCGCATGAACTCCTTGAGCTCAAGGAGGAAATCGACAAATCTCTTCAAAGTGGCTTCATTCGCCCAAGTTGCTCACCTTGGGGAGCACCTTCTCTCTTTGTCAAGAAGAAGGATGGGACAAACCGATTGGTCCAAGACTACCGTCCCCATAAATCAAGCTACCATTCGAATAAGTATCCTCTTCCTCGGATCAATGATCTTTATGATCAATTGGCTGGTTCGCCGCTGTTCTCCAAACTCGACTTGAGGTTGGGTTACCACCAGATCCGTGTTCGCGAGGAGGATATCCCCAAGACCGCATTTGTGACTCGTTATGGTTCATACGAGTACACCGTCATGTCTTCGGCTTAACCAATGCTCCAGCCACCTTCTCTCGCTTTGATGAACTATATATTCATGGATTACCTCGACAAGTTCGTCGTGGTTTATCTGGATGATATCCTGATCTTTTCCAAGAATGAAGAAGAACATGCTGAACATCTTCGCCTTGTCCGGAAAAGCTACGAGAGCATCAACTCTATGCCAAGTTCTCCAAATGTGAATTCGGCTTCGAAGTAACCTATCTTGGGCATGTCATTTCTAAGGATGGTATTGCCGTCAACCCCGAAAGGGTTCAGGCCATTCTCGATTGACTCCTCCAAGAACGCATAAGTCGAAGTTTTCTCGGTCTCGCCACTATTGCCGTCGATTCGTGAGAACTTCTCCAAGATTGCCAGCCTCGACTAACCTGTTGTATAAGGGCGTCAAATTCCAATGGATGATAAGTGTCGAAAGTTTCCGAGCACTCAAAGACAAGTTGACGTCTGCCCAGTGCTAGCTCCTCCCGATACTAAGAAGGACTTCACATTTATCGCGACGCATCTCGTCAAGGTTTAGGCGGTGTCCTAATGCAAGAGCGCAAAGTGGTTGCTTATGCCTCTCGACAGATTCGCCTCACGAAGAGAACTACCCAGTTCACGACCTCGAACTTGCTCTTGTCATACATGCATCAAGCAGTGGCGACATTACCTTCTCGGTAATCGCTATGAGATCTTCACCGACCACCAAAGTCTGAAGTATCTGTTTACTCAGCCTGCACCTGAACCTCCGCTGCCAGAGATGGATGGAGACTGCATGCAGACTTTGATTTGGGTATTTCCTATACGCCGAGCAAGGCTAATGTAATGGCTGATGCCTTGAGCCGCAAGTCTTCTGCAACCACCTTCAGTTCACAAAGTTCAGCCCTCTCTTGTTGAAGAATTCAGAAAGCTGAACCTCCATATTGTTCCTCCGTGCACTTACTCCCCTCCTCCGGAGTTCCAAAGATGAATCTCCGTGTTGTTCCCCGTGGTTCCCTTTATACCCTGGTTGTTGAACCCGATCTCGTGGGCACCATAAAGACAATGCAGGATTTGACTCAAGTCTACAAGCTTAAACAAGACATCGAAAGGAAATCCTCATCCTTCACTATTGCCGATGATGGCGCCTTGTACTTCAAAGGCCGCCTAGTGGTGCCGTGTAAGAAGGAAAACCTGAATATGACTCGAAGGTTATGAAAGAAGCTCATGATACGCCTCTATGTATCCATCTGGTAGTACAAAGATGTATCAAGACATTCGCCGAGATTCCGTGGTCTAATATGAAGCGTGACATTGCTCGCTATGTTTCGAGTGTGACGCTTGCCGTCGATCAAAGCAGAACATCAAAGGCCTCGCTGAACTCTGCAACCTATCTCTATTCCCGAATGGAAATGGGACCATGTTGAAATGGACTTCGCCACCGGATTTCCCAAATCGCAGAAAGGTAATGATGCTATTCTTGTCGCCATTGACCGCTTTCTAAAGTTGCACATTTTCCGCGGTCAAAGAAACGATCACTACTAGCCAGCTTGCAACGCCTATATGTCCGAATTGTTTCACTTCACGGTATTCCACCGTTATCGCTTCGACCGTGGCAGCTTATTCACTTCAAGATTCCGGGCAAGTTTTCAAGAAGCTATGGGGACTCATTTATCATTCAAGATCGCTTTTCATCCGCAGTCACAAGGGCAAGTTGAACGTGTCAACCAAATTCTCAAGACATGCTTCGAGCTTGTGTCGCCTCATTCGCAAGAAATGGGAGGAATCTCTCCGTATGCTGAGTTCTCTTATAATAATAGCTATCAAGCTAGTCTCAAGATGGCCCCTTCAAGTGTTATATGGACGAAAGTGCCAACCCCTCTCGAACTGGTCGAAATCGGGAACGCCCACTCTTCGTCCGGATATTATCCAACATGCCAAGAACAAGTCCGCATTATTCGCGAGAATCTCAAGACCGCCGATCGGCTCAAAAGAGTAATTATGACCGCTATCACAAAGACATGGTCTATCAACTCGCGAAAAGGCCTATCTTCGCTACACCAATGAAGGGTGCTCACCGCCGGATCAAGGGCAAGTTAGCTCGCGCTATATTGGCCCTTTCACTATTCTCGAAAGGCGGAAAAGTGGCTTATCAATCGGAGCTTCCGTCGAACCTTTCTCGTGTTCACGATGTGTTCCACGTGTCCCAACTCCGACGCTGCTTCAAGGACCCAATCCGGCGAAGGACCATGAAGTGCTCGAATTGCAACAGACCTCTCCTATAAAGAGCATCCGTCCGTATTCTCGACCAAGCTGAACGCCGCACACGCCGGCGGCGATCAAGTTCTCAAAGTCCAAAGGGTCGAATCACTCAAGATGAGGCCACCGGGAACGCGAGGATCGCCTTCGAGATGAATACCCCGACTCTTTCCTTCGCCTCCTAAATCTCGGGACGAGATTTCTTGTAGTGGAGGAGATTTGTAACACCCGGATGATTAGGGAACAGTAATCACCCCGGTTAGGTTAACTAACCTCTCTTTGATTCGAACCCGTTCTAAAACAAAAATCAAAACTAAAACAAACGATAAAAAGTTTCAAAAACAAAATCTAAAATGTTCGGGGGTTGTCTAAAATAGCTAACCTAATTATGGTGGGGTGCACTAATTTTTGTAAAATGCTCTGGCATTTTAAATAAACTAAAAACAGAAAAAGAAAATAATAAAAGAAAAACAAAATAAAAGAGAGGGGGGAAAACCCCCTGGCCCATTCCCCCTCCCCACTTGGCCCCTCCCCCACTGGCCCATTTCCCCCCCTGGCCCGGCCCACAGCCGGCCACTTATCCCCCTCACCCCCACGCGGCAACCCTAGCCGCCCCACTCCTCTCCTCTCGCCCCCACCCCTCTCCCTCGCCCGATCTGGATCGGGGGCGGAGAACCCCCGACCGAGCCACCCCCCCGCCGCGCCCCACTCCTCGGCCGGCGGCCCCCTGCCGGAACCCCTCATCCTCCTCGCCACCACTGGGTCCCTCCTCCTCCGTCGCCCCTAAGCGCTGGGCACTGCTGCCGCTGGTCGGCCCGCCTCTCCCGTCGCGGCCGGGCGAACTCGCCTCGCCCGCCTCCTCGCCCGGTCGCCACCGCCTCCACCGAGCCGCCGCTTAGTCCCGACTTCCCACTGTGAGGCCCTCTCCTCTCTCCTCCCTCCGAACCGCCCCGTCGCCCGGGCGCTTTGTCGCCGCCCCGACTTCATGCGGTCACACCGCCTCCCCTCCTCCTCTCTCTCTCTGTACGACGCCAGAGTCCCGTCACACGGCTCTGCCTGGCTTGGCCAACCGAGGCTACGCCCGACCCCCCGTTCCTCTCTTCTCCCCACCGACGACGCCCGGCCGCCTGGACGCCACTCGCCAGGCGCCTCCCCACGGGCCGAACCACCTGCCCTTCCGACGCCTGGCCTCTCCCGTCGCCCGCTCCACGCGCCCCTCGCCCCGCGCTGCCCCCGCCAGAGCTCGTTCTCTCCCCCGTCAGTCCCAACCCCCACCTCCGTCGCCTCCGGCCACCGCCGGTCACGGTCTGGCAGGCTGCCCCCGACCGCCGACTTGGCTCTCCAGCGCTTCGGTCCTCATTGGCCATGGGTTCGGCTTCATCTGCCTCTTTGCCCATTACGCCCGATCCGTTTGCCCCTCGGGGCCACTTACATGCGGGCCCCGCGCCTGAACGCTTTTATAAAAAAGAAAAAGGAATAAAATAAAATGAAATTAAATTAAACTAATTAACTAATTAATTAATTAATTAATTAAGTAATTAATTAATCTAATTAATTATGATTAATTAACCCTAATCATTAATTAACTTAATTAAGTAATGTTAATTAAATCTGATTAGGTAATTAGTCATTAGTGAATGACATGCGACCCACTGTCAGGGTTGACTCACCAACCTCGTTGATCGCCGACGTCAAGATGACATCATGCCGATGTCATAAATGCATTTTCGAAATTAATTAAATTCCGTAAATTAATAAAATCTTTTAAAATCATATCTTTTAACCGTAATCCGGATTAAAATATTTTCAACATGAAAGTTGCTCGTAACGACGAGACGAATCCGGATACGCAATCCGCTCGTCCACCACACGCCTCTAACCTATCGAACCTGCAAACTTTCCTCTCCGGTTCATCCGTCGACAACGTCTCGAACCGGAAAACTTCCTGATGTTTTCCCCTAACCAAGACTTCTCATACCACGTTAGGGCACGCCTAGCATCGCTTGTCATGTCATGCATCGATATGCATATGTTTACTTTGTATTCATTGTTTCTTCCCCTCTTCTCTCCGTAGACTACGAGACCGACGCCGCTGCCGGCGCCGCGACTACGGTGTTGGCGACCCTCTCTCTTGCCAGAGCAACCGTGCAAGCCCCCTTGATCACCAGATATCGCTTACTCTTATCTACATCGCTTGCATTAGAGTAGCATAGCATGTTACTGCTTTTCGCCATCCTATACCGCTGCATAGCCTCGTCCTTGTATCTTCTATTGTTACCTTACCGCAATCCTATATGCTTAGTATAGGATGCTAGTACTTTCATATGTGGCCCTACTTTCTTATCCGTCTCGCGTGCTATATTATCGGGCCGTGATCACTGGGAGTTGATCACGGTATATACTATATACTTATACATGATACATGTGAGACTAAAGTCGGGTCGGCCGATGGAGCACCCATGAGTGGATCTTTGTGGCGAGCGCAGGCAGGTTGAGACCGCTTAGGAGAGAGGTGGGCCTGGCCTGTTCGGCGCTCATGGTTACTTAACACGCTTAACGAGGTCTTGGTATTTGATCTGAGTTGGCTACGAGCTTATCCGCACTAACCATCTACGCTGGAGTAGTTATGGGTATCCCGCCGTGGTATCACCGGCACTTCAGACGTCACGACGAGCGCGCGCTACCGGATTGGACTGAACGCTGTTAGGCTAGGTCTGCTTCGCCGCCCTCAAGAACGCAGTGTGTGCTCGTGGTGATGGGCCTGCACTGCGGCGCTTAGGTTTAGACCGCGTGTTGGCCTCTCTGTTGTGCCTCGGTGGGGCTGCGACGTGTTGATCTTCCGCGGCGGGCATGACCCAGAAAGTGTGTCCGCCAAATGGGATCAAGCGTCTTTGGGTAAGATGGTGCACCCTGCAGGGAAGTTAATCTATTCGGATAGCCGTGATCTTCGATAACAGACGACTTGGAGTTGTACCTTGAGCTTATGACAACTAGAACCGGATACTTGATAAAACACACCTTCCAAGTGCCGATATAACCGTGGTCGCCTCGCTCAGGGTTATGAGCAGGGATTGCGGGTAGGATTATTGCTATATGTTGTTACTTGAGGACTTCCGTTGTCCTCTTCTCGTCTGCAGGTAAGACCGGTGTCCGTGGTTTAGTCTTCCTTAAGACTAGCTATCCCCTCTTATTCTCGCATTCTGCAGCTTCACCCACCGATATGGCCTTTACACATATATCCATGCATATGTAGTGTAGCTCCTTGCTTGCAGTACTTTGGATGAGTACTCACGGTTGCCTTGTTCCCCTTTTCCCTACCTCTACTCGATTGCTGCAACTGCACGATGGAGCCCAGAGTCGCACGCCACGCCTATGACGACTACTATTCTAGAGGTGCCTACTACTACGCAGCAGCCACGACGATTTACCCAGAGTGACCTAGGAGGATCCTGAGCAGAGGCCCGCTCCTCTTCGATCTCAGATCCCAGTTTGTGCTAGCCATCTTATGGCAACTTTTTTAACTTATGTCTCAGACTCAGATATTGTTGCTTCCACGACTCGCCTATGATCGAGCACTTCTATTCGAGCCCTCGAGGCCCCTGGCTTGTATTATGATGCTTGTATGACTTATTTTATTTGTAGAGTTGTGTTGTGATATCTTCCCGTGAGTCCTTGATCTTGATCGTACACAATTGCGTGCATGATTAGTGTACGATTGAATCAAGGGCGTCACAAAAACATACGATTTCCATTAAAGGCCCGTCTACGGCCCATTAAAGGCATGTACAAGACCCATAAATGAGTCAGCGGCCCATGGATCCTACGAGACATAGAAGGCCCATGGATCCTACGAGACGTAGAAGGCCCATGGATCCTATGAGACGTAGAAGGCCCATGGATCCTATGAGACATAGAAGGCCCATGGATCCTACGAGACGTAGAAGGCCCATGGATCCGACGGCCCGTGAAGGGCCATGGTCTGGCGAGTTGGCCCCCGTTTGAACGATATAGCATATTCAAAGAATTATCCTACTCAATACTATCACCTCTAAAAAGCATACACTATTACAACAAAGAGATCAAGGCATAGAAAGGTAGAATAATCCTACACTATACAATAAAGAAATTACAGCCGATTATACCCACTTGGCATTATGGTTCGGCACAGGTGATAATAAAGCATACACAAAGAGCAAATTACATACACTGGGCAAATACAGCTCATACATCATGGACGCGCATCAACTTAACTCCATTTGAACTATAATCTCTTTAGAAAATAGGATTGGCCGGATTCAGATAGCACAAATTTCAGTCTGCAAAATCTCCAATTCCTTCATGGTTACCTCAGTGTCTTGTTTCATCTTTTGACTCCGCATCTAGTACCGCATGTCCAGCCTCAACTTGTTGATTATACGCTGACAATCATGTACACGTTGTCTTGCCACCTCTAGTTGATGCTCGAGAACATCAAAGACATTCCAATTCCAATCCATAATCATTCGGTAACGGCCATGCCGCACCGCCGCAGATCTTTGTGTTGATGTCACTTCATCCTGAAATGTTTCGTAAGTACACATGACTAGGGCAAAATATAGTTACAACAAGGAAGCTTAACAAGACACTATTTTGTACTACATGGCAAAACAGGACTAACAATAATGTTACACGCCACTTTCAAAAAAATGGTACACGCCATGAAGCATAAGCAGTGATATTTTAAAATTATAAAAAGATAGTTTGTGCAGCCTGCATACAGAAATCCTCTTAGCTCACCAGAGGAGCATGATGTTGGGGCCCAATCGAAAACACAGACAAGTTACAAATTTAGACAACACGTTGCGTATAAGTAAGCAAGTAGTTGGCCATTCTGTGCCTCATACAAACATACTACAGCAGGCAAAACTATGCAATCATTAGTGTAGTATAAACTAGATTGTGAGCCTCATGCAATAATAGTTGGTTAATAGACTTCAAAGCTTCAGGCACACTTCAGCAGAGTAATTAAATGGTAAGGCCTTTAATTATGTCAACTAATAGTGATACAAGTACCGAACATCAGGTATGATTATTTGGGCATCTCATTAACTGAGGACAAATAAAGCAATTTAAAAGAGAAAATTAACTATGCCTGAAACAAACAAGGAATTGAACTGTTGAGTTGCATACAGTGACTTACCTTAGCAGGTTGAAGAGGCTCAGCGCAGCTCCTACTTCTCTTACAAGGCTCCTTCCTGACATCTTATACTTGGAAATCTTCAATCTTATCTTCATTGCACCCCTCGCAAGGTGACACAAACTAGTTACTCGCCTCCTTGAAGATAAATATGCATACTTTCCATCTGGAACACAAAAGGATGAGATTATAACAAAACAACAACACATAATGAAACATGCCGATCTCTTGCACTTGCACACAATAAAATGAGCATTTACTATGTCTCCACTATGTAAAAACTAGGCATACCTTCGAACTGGATCTCCTGTACTCTTGTAGAGCCCATCAGAGTGTACAGCCAAACCTTTATGTCACCTATGAGTTAGACAAGGCCCCACTACAGCAGCCCTTAGTGTTTAAATCATTGACAAGCTCATAGAGTGTTAGGTCAAGAACAACAAGTAATCAAAGCAAACAGTCCTAGTATGGTTGGCTGATGCAAACAAGCAATTGAATGATGTGTGAGCAAATCTTACATATCAAGAAAAGAAGCAAAGAAGGATGCTTAAAGACCATCACTTGATCGACCAGATTTAAGGGCATTGAAACATCATGTGCAACGATGAACTAACATAAACATTGCATATTCCAGATTCTACAATGGAATGCACATGTATTAGGTTATGCCATGTATGATGATGCCTAAATGTACAGATAGCAGCAGGAGTGATTCATCATTGCACGCACAATTGAATTGCAGGTTAAGGGCCGCTTCGATTCCGCTTTTCAGCATATTGTCAAAATAAGCCATAAAAGATGTAAAGAAGTCATTTTTGAGTTATGGGCTTGGGCTTAACTAATTTCGCTTTGGAGGGGGGTGTTTTGGGTAGAACCTCACTAAAATTGAAGGAAGGGAATAGTGAAATGACTCGTTGTTCCGCCTATATTACACTCAAAATGCAATCACGACGCCTGTGTCACACCCGACCTCAAGTAAAACAAACACGCAAGCATTCATTGCCCTGCCCGCTTGCATCTCCTCCCCTTTCCTCTACTCGATCCCCGCCAGAAGCACTAGGGTTCCTCCAATGAGCCGCCGCCATCGGGTCCCATCTCGCCTGGTCCTCGACGATGCTATGTCCAGCTAGGTTACATGGCCGGCGGGTAGGGGCAAATCTCCCTGCTCCTCCTCTCGGCGCGCCGCCTCATTCTCATGGTCTCCAGCAATGCTCCACTGTGGTTCGTCCAACGACTACTCCGGCGGTGCTGCACAACTACGGCCGATGCCACATCATGCGTAAAGGCACCTTATTCCCCGCCTCCTCCTGTGCCATGGCCTTGAGGTGTCATTGAAGGATGAGCTCATCCAACAAGGTGAGGATCTCTCTGATTTTTGCCAAATTTTCATTCTCGATCCACTATACGATGAATTGCTATGAGCTGCTTCGCTGCCGCTATATGATGCATTGCTATGAGCTGCTCCTGCTGCTGCTATATGATGAATTGCTATGAGTCTGTCATTGTATGATGAGTTGCTATGAGCTGCTGCTGCTGCTATATGATGAATTGCTATGATCTCTGCTGCTGCTATATGATGAGTTGTTACAAGTTGCCTCGCTGCCGCTATATGATGAATTGCTATGAGCTGCTCCTGCTGCTGCTATATGATGAATTGCTATGAGCTGCTCTCGCAGCTGCTATATGATGAATTGCTATGAGCTGTTGTCGGTATAAGATGAATTGCGATCGCTGCTGCAGATGATGAGTTGCTATGAGCTGCTGCTACTATATGATGCTTTCAGTGGTGCTGCTATACGATAATAACCAGCCACTTGGACCATCGAATTTCAATAAATAATTGTTCTTCATTTAAATGTGGGTCATGCGTTCTTCGTTTAAATTAGGCAATTGGATCTCTATGGAAAACATTGACCAAAGTAGATTGTGCCAAGTAGATGGTATCTTTGTATTTGCATTTTGAGCAAATAGTGATGGTCTGTTTTCCTATCATATTAATTCCTGCACTGGGTTCAATTTTTTATGTTTGCAAGTCAAATTAATTTCCATATGGCCAGCAAAATGAAAAATATATAATGCAATCTAGACTTCCCACTGATCATACCAAAGATAAGCTGAAAACGCAATGAAAAGAACTGGTTGGCTTATTACATGGAGCTTATATTCACAGATTCTTATTTTCTTAGGATAACTCTAAGAAACTTGGCTAATAGAACTGGCATACAAATAACATGTCACGATGATTGCAATGGAGGAGTGACGTACCATAGCACACTGTATAGGCTCACCGCCGCCTCTCCTTTTTTTGCGATGTTCCATGAAATTGCCACATACATCTTGTACTTTTACATTATGTAACCCAATCTGCAAGTTGACACGGCTAATTTCAGACATCTCTACATGATACTACATTGCATACCCTTTATGCATATTTAAACCACCAATTAACGATTGTGTGTGTACTATAACTAGCCATGACTCAGATGTCGGACTAGCAGTGCACTCTAAGGAGCCTAATATGTAGTGCAATCGGAATTCCTACATGCCACCTACAATTTTGTGTAATGTAACGCCCTGTTCCTAAATATATGTCTTTGTAGAGATTCCAAGTGGACCACATATAGATGTATATAGATGCATTTTCGAGTGTAGATTCACTCATTTTGTTCGTATGTAGCCTAAAGTGGAATCTCTAGAAAGATTTATATTTAGGAACAGAGGTACGAGGTAGTATCATGTATGACATCTACATATCTAATTTAGCAGCCAAGAGTAGAAATCATTGTCTGCACAAAGGGATTATCGGTCGAAAATCCTAGCAAAGCACGTAACAATACAAGAGAGAGAGACGCGCCACAAGATCATAGCAATGCCTGAGTCCATGATCTTGGTTGGCCAAGCTGTTAGATCCAGAAGAAACATCGTCCTTGTAGTTTTTGCCAGCTGCATAACAGGTGACAGCGACCGGTTAGTATATTTGAAGTACATTGGGCAGGTGATGCTGGACGAGTTTAAAGGTGAAAATTACCTAGGTCGTGGCGAGTGCTTGGCATCTCTCCAGACGGTGGGAATCAGGTTAGAAATGTCGAGGGTGATGACGCTGCGCTGGCTGTCGGGGTCCGGTAAGGAGATCTAGAACCGTCGAGTAGGGTGTTTGTGGAGCGGCTCCGGTAGGGTGGACTATGGTGTGGGCAAAGCGGATCTATGGCCGTGGACGAGGGTGTAGGTGAAGCTGCTCCGATGGTTGGGTTAAGGATGGTGTCGATGACGCGAATCTGCGGCCGTGGACAAGGCGTCAGAAGCTACTCCGGTGGTTGGGTTAAGGATGGTGTCGACGATGCGGATCTGCGTCGTGGACGGGCATCGGTTGCCCGTGGTTGGGTTAAGGATGGTGTCGACGGCGCGGATCTGCGGCCGTGGACGGGCATCGGTTGCCCGTGGTTGGGTTAAGGGTGGTGTCGACGATGCGGATCTGCGCCATGGACGGGCGCCGGTTGCCCGTAGGTTGGATGAGGGTGCGAGGAAGCGGATCTGAGGCCGTGGACTTGTGAGTTGGCAAAGCGCCCCAGAGGGGTTGAGAATGGTATAGGTGAAGCTACTCCGTAGGGTTGAGGAAGGTGTCGCGCGGCTGCCTTGTAGGGTTGAGGAAGGTGTCGGCGAAGAGGATCAGAGGTCGCCGACGGGGCGCCGATGGGGCGGCTCCGGGGTGTGACGGCTGCCTCCGGTGGGGAGTATGAATGAGTCGCTGCAGATGCGCCATGGTTGACGAGAGTACCGGGCGAAGCAGATCCGCGCCGTGGACCAGGCCGGCACCGAATGGGTTGTGGTACAGTGGTGGATGAGCAGTCTACTTGTTTCTAGGGGAGGTGGAGGGTAGATGCGGCATGAAGCAGATCCGCGAGGTGGATGCCACTGGTAGTGAATGGGCTATGGTACGCGTGGATGAGCAGTCTAGGGTTTCGAGAGGGAGGGAGAAAGGGCGATGAAGTACGGACGGCGTGATGTAAGATGCTCGTGCTGTGGAGTTAGTCGCTTTTATGGAGGGGAGAGGAAATGGGGTGCCGTGTAGTGGGGAACCGAAGTTACTAAAGCAGCCCGACCTATCATGTAGATGAGGGCGGTATTGTAACTGTTGGTCTCCGTGCACCAAGGACAAAAGGGGATTTCGCATGCTAAAGACTAAGGTGGCTGAAATTTTAGAAGGAGGCGGAGATTTTGCATGCTGGACCGCTCAGATCCAGCTTCAACTAATTTTGGACCGTGTTAGCGGAAGGTCATGCTAGACTGTGTACACGGGCACGCGTCAATAGTTAATAACTGTGTGAAGTCCACCCGTAAAAAAGACAATAACTCGATGATGCGCCAATAACTTGACGCTCACACGGCGCGCTAATCGACGGGTGTAGTGGCGCGCTCACAAAAAGGGATCAAACGCTCAGCCTATGTATTTCTCGTAAATAGATAATTTAGTGCCATTGGTTATTTACTTTAAACATAATGCATTGACGTGTTAGTGTAGAGGCGCATAAAAAGAAATGGATATTGTAGTCAGCTACTTAAAAGTGTTACCTCATATGATTACATAGCCTCCGCTTTCATAAATTATGCATCTGCTGAATTCATATATGAATATTACATATATTACTTCAAAATAGAAACTTAAATCATCCAAGACTAATGAATTTGAATGCAAGAGTAACAATGGTGCATATACATGATAGCTACATTGGTTGTTTGAAGAAACATCACTATAACTTTGGCATGCACAACTGAAAAGGTTTATTTAAATAGAAAAAAAATGTGATATGTGAGTGTCCAATCTTTATAGCGTTGAATCGATATTGTACCTTTGGCCACGATACGAAGTAGATATTGACTTATGTTCGAGCGATGCACGTCCACGATCGCTAGATAGTGATACGTGAATGAATTGTGCAATCTCTCTCACACGCATACATATCTCATTTCCATGTGGGCATCGGAATCACATGCGCGCACTTCGTGTATTTCTCTCCCTCCGTCAGGGTTAAATTCGTCTTTCTACCTTGTCCTACAAGTCTCTCACACAGAAACACACACGCTCTCTATGTCTAACATGCCCACCCCTTTAATTCCGCCCACCCACAGCCACTAATGTCTCAAAGTATAATAATTTCTCTCACACATATTCTATCTACCTATCCCTTAATATAGCTAGATATGTGTCACACAAACTCCTTCTCCCTACTAGCAAGATGCCCATGCGTTGCACGGAACATCAAGATGCATTTGTATGAGAAGTTTATCTCGTGGGAGAAAAGGATAAACGAGGGAATGCCTTATTTGCAAATGCGGAGAGGGGTGTGGGTATCTTTTGCAAAATTGCCATAGTTTCCTTCCCGTCTGCATTGATATAAATCGGATGGCCTATATTGCAGGATGGCAGAACACCATCATCACCAACTCTGTTTTTTATAAGAGTAGATATATGTGAGTGTCACTGCCCCCCACACACACACACACTATCGTGTCAAACCGAAAGATCTCGGCACGGGTCCCGAATCTGTGCGCCTAGGCGGATGGTAACAGGAGACAAGGGACACGATGTTTTACCCAGGTTCGGGCCCTCTCGATGGAGGTAAAACCCTACTCCTGCTTGATTAATATTGATGATATGGGTAGTACAAGAGTGGATCTACCACGAGATCGAGAGGCTAAACCCTAGAAGCTAGCCTATGGTATGATTGTTGTTCGTCCCCACGGACTAAAACCCTCCGGTTTATATAGACACCAGATAGGGTTAGGGTTACACAGAGTCGGTTACAATGGTAGGAGATCTACATATCCGTGACGCCAAGCATGCCTTCCACGCCAAGGAAAGTCCCATCCGGACACGGGACGAAGTCTTCAATCTTGTATCTTCATAGTCCAAGAGTCCGGCCAACGGTGATAGTTCGGCTATCCGGACACCCCCTAATCCAGGACTCCCTCACACACCCACACTTCCCAACACCGACGGAGTAGGGTGACACCTCGATCTTGATACTAATCTATCGTCTGGCTTCTCTCTCAAACATACACACACACACTACCCGGCACCGAAGGAGTAGGGTGGCACATCGATCTTGATAATAATCTATCTACTCCTCTTTCAAACACACACACACACACACACTCGCTTAGTTGTGCCTCCGTGCCTACCGCGCAAGACACTCGAGCACGCCTTTCTCTCCCTCCCCCCTAACAATGACAGCTGTAGGGTGACAACTCGATCCGATCATAATCATCAATTGGTTTCTCTCTCAAACATTGTGTCTCGGTGCCTCGCCGGTAGCCCCTCGATATGTAGATTCTCTCCACAAGACAGCTGTAGTGACGATGACGCTGAACCCAAAGCAGTGCCTTGTTTTTACCGCCTCATGTGATAGTTTTCACCCTGTTTTCTGGTAATTAACAAGGCAACCTTTTCTTTGTTACTACTAGTAAATCTTAAATCATTCGGGGGAGACATAAAATATATCACTTCAACCCAATTATCGCAGCAACTAGTTTAAAAGAAATTAGCTAGCTGCCCGTGCGTTGCACGGAACATCAAGATGCATTTGTATGAGTAGTTTATCTTGTGAGAGAAAAGGTTGAACGAGGAAGGCCTTATTTAAGAACGTGAGAGACGTAGGGTATATTTTTGCAAAATTGCCATAGTTTCTTTCCTATCCGTTAGATATAAACCGATGGCCTATATTGCAAGATGGCACGCACACCATCATCACGAACTCTGTTTTCTACTCCCTCCATCCGAAAATACTTGTCATCAAAATGGATAAAAAGAGATGTATCTAAAACTATTTCCGGATGGAGGGAGTATTTGTCTTTTTTAGAGATTTCAACAAGTGACTATGACCGACCTTACCAACATACTCAAAAAAGTAGTCCATAATTTTGATGTTACCTCTTTTCTTGGCGGTGCAAAGGCCATCCGGATACCTCATAAATAAATCAAGGACAAATCTGACCCTTCCCGAAAAGACATACGAGCAAAATGAGTGAATCTACACTCTAAAATATGTCTACATACACATCCGTATGTGGTAGTCCATTTGAAATCTGAAAAAGACAAATATTTAGGAACTAATGGAGTATATATAAGAGTAGACATGGAGATATATCTCCAAAGATGGTCTACAACAAAAATGTCTTTGGGCTGGTTAACGCCGGATGCTCGCAACGCTATGACATGAGTTCGAATTCTGTCTTTTAACTTTATATTTTTTATATTATATATTACTCTAATTATTTAATATATACTTCTTTCACTACTGCACTGACAGTGGAACCCACAGAGTACTTATGTAGCGACCCGACCCAAAATCGGTCAAGTCTCTGTGTCTGTACCATCCCAAGATCATGCTGGCACTCACAGTACATTGATGAAATAATCAAAGTTCAATCACACCTGAATTTATTACACAATTCTCATATCGAGTCTTTATTACAATAGAATAAATTCGGCCGAAGGCCAACTCATGAGAAATAAACTAAATAAAGATGCGGAAGCGTAGAAGAATAGCGAGTCCATCTGACTCCATAGGGCAATCGCCAAGCGCGGATCGTAGCCTCACTCCTGATCGGAATAATCCTCTGCAACATAAGACGTTGCAGCCGTGTAGGTCAGCATTTTGAATATGCTGGCAAATCATGAAGAGAGAACAACAATAAAAATTACTAACACTATATGCAATTTGGCTGTGGGGATCTAAGTTTCATTGTTTTTGCGAAAAGCCAGTTTTTCCCTACAACAGTGGACTTGTTTGCAAATACTACAAAATTGTTGGTAGTTATTGAGATGGTTCCGCCAACCAATGTCTCATTCCCAATTTATTAAATAATAACCCCTCAATTAATTTATTACTTTCAGTGTTGAGATTTCCGAAATACTTCCAAGTTCCAGAGGCTCAAATTGTCCGTAACCGGGGACACGACTAATCGATTAGATCTTTTCTCTGTAGAGGTTTGCGCACTTTACCCGCAAGAATCGTTCCCTCCTTTTAAGTCTTCGCACTTCATGGTGTTTGAAGACGGACGAACGAAACAGGGTCTTCCAAGAGTTCCTCCGCCACCGCCGCACCCATCCAATCCTACCGCTCTTCTACATCTCGTAGCACCGTCCGCCGAGTCACAACTAGGGTTGACCAAGCCAGAGCCCATAATGGCTTGCGGCTGCACAGTAAGCTTCCGTCAATGGGGTATACATCCGCCTCTTTGTGGCTGGGTGAAGCTTTCAAGATGTCATGGCACTTCTCCATGCATCCCGCCAACCACTGGGTTCTCCAGGTGCCCGCCAACCGCCCTCCACCCAAGAGTGAATTTTGAAGTCCATCTTGTTGCTTGAAGTCATGGGGTTGTCATCATCTTGACTCTCACATCTCCCTTATGATTCACTCAACCAATCCCGTCTACGAGCATAGCAAAAATAAACTACTTCGTCCCGGGCAATGGTAACAAGGGGAATTGGGTTCATCCTACCTCATGATACTACTCAAGAACATAACTTCAAATTCACCTACTGCATGCATGGTGGGGAGGTATAATTCCAATGCAATAAAATCATAGGTATTGTAAAGAAAACATGATCAATGACTTGCCTTGCTGACGATCTTCGAAAGCTAGGGACTCGTGGTAGCAAGCTTTGCACTCCGGAAATTCTACCGAGGCAAACAACAATCATAATAAGCATATAGCATATGATCACTTAACATAATAGCATGCTAACATAACACACAAAAACAAACGAATCAAAACCCAAATAAAACTCGAAGAAATCCAACTCAATGTTTTCCTACATCAAGCAACAACTAAGAATAGTTTTACATATCAAAATTTTTCTTAACAGAACCTAAGCATGGGTATTTGCTAACTTAACAGAAAAGAATTCATCATGCAACTAGGAGCAAAAAGAATCACCTTAAAAGCTATTATAAAACTCCTATTAGGCCTAAAACAATCCTAGCAAGAGAAAATAAAATAAAAGTTTTATTTATTGTAAATAAAAGTTCATGCTCTAAAGTTACAAAAACTAATCTAGAATAAACTATCACATAGGAAAAATAAAATTATTTGCTATTTGAAACAATAGGAAAACAGTAGCTAGTTAAATAAATAGGAATAACATGATTCTGGTTAAAACTATTTTTTATTAATTTCTAAAATGCCCAAATAAATTCCTACGGTTAGGCAATGTCAAAACAAAGTTGTGACAAAAGAATCACTAAAAATAATATTCCTAACTCATTTCATAGCATAATTACTATTCTGTCTAAATCTAAAATAAAGCAATTTTAAATAATTTAAACATGACTAATTATATTTTCTACAGTAACTACAATAAATTTGCAAACCAACAAAAAAAGAATCACTTAAAAATATTAAGTAGATTAAAAGATATAAATTTTTCAAAACTGAAACTATTCTGTTAAAAACAGAAACGAAAAATAAAATGAAAAGAAAAATCGGGCGCTAATGGGCCTATCTAACGCATCGGCATTAAATAACTAAACTACGCACGAGGAATAAAACCGAGTCGGCCCGGTCTAATCTAACCTAACTAAAACCAAACTAAACCGGAACTAAACTGGTTTATTTGAAATAAACCTACCCCTTCGGGGGGGGTCTAATCTACACCCTCCGCGTTAGATCGAACGGCGGAGGGGAGTCCGGCGACTCAACGTGGCGGCGACGGCGACGGCAGCTCGGGCGGCGACGGCTCCGGTGGCTCCGGCGGTCGGGGACGACGGCGGAGAGGTCCCGCGAGTGTGGCGTGGCGAGGGGTTCTGGTGGAGTCAGGCGAGCTCGAGGGTGGCCGGGCGGTCGGGCGGGCTAATGAGCAAGGGCGGCTTCGGGTCTCCCATGAGGGTTTGCAAGAGAGGAGAGGTCAGGCGGGGGCGAGGGGGTATTTATAGGGGAACCTCGACTTGGACGAGGGCAGGTCGGGCGAGGAGATCGGGAGGAGATCCCGAGATCTCGGGATTCCATGAGGCGGCGCGGGTGGCGTTGGCTTGGGAGGAAGAAGGTGGTGGGGCCCGTGTCACGAGAGGGGAGAGAGGAGTCAGCGGGCGACCGATCTGGAAGGGTTTCAAGCGAGGGGCTCGGCTGGGCAGGCTTCATTGGCCAAGGGGGGGGCTGGTGGTCTTGCTGGTGGGCCACCACGGCACTGGCCGGGCCAGATTAGCTGGTCACGCCTGGGCCTCCTTTTTTTTTTTTGAGATAAAAAGAGAGAGAAAAATATATAAAATATAAATATTTTATATAGGACATATGTATATCAAAATGATCAGGGGAATATTCCCTATAATTTGAACATTTTTCCAGGGGCAAAATTCAAACTTTATAAAAAATCATTTTTCTAAAATTCCAAATAAAACTCAAATTTGAATTCAAACTGTTTGGCAATGTTTTCTTCTGACATTTTTGGAGTGTCATATTTACTCCTCTCATAATTTGTCTCAAGTATTGTCAGGCATTGGTTTGAAATAAATTTCAGCTGCCAAACTTTGAATTCAAATTCCAACAACTCCAAAACTTCTAAAACTTCAAATGCCACTCAAATTCAAACAAAATACATAGGTGCTTAGCTATAATTGTAAAACATTCCAAATAGGAAATTTGGGATGTTACAAACCTACCACCTTAAGATGAATCTCGCCCTCGAGATTCGGGTTGGCTAGCAAATAGGTGCGGTGGTCTCGAAGGAGGTCTTCTTCGCCCCGTGTGGCTTCCTCCTCGGAGTGATGACTCCACAAACCTTGCAAAACTTGATGATCTTGCTGCGGGTGACTCTGTTCGCAGTCTCGAGAATTCGGACGGTTTCTCCTTATAAGTCGATCACCGTCGAGCTGTATGGCCTCTAGGGGCACCGTGTCTCTCAACGGAATATCGCCATGTCGGCATGACATTTCTTCACCGAGATACATGGAAGACATCATGAACTCCGGACAATCCTTCCGCAATTCCAACTTGTAAGCAACTTCTCCACGACGCTCGAGGATTTTGTAGGGCCAATGAATCGGGTGCTAACTTTCCTTTAACACCAACCTCTTGATTCCACGAAGTGGGGACACACGAAGTATGCTCGGTCTCCCGCTCGTAAGTTACTTCCTTGCGCATCGTGTCGGCATAACTCTTCCGTCTCGATCGAGCTATCTTGAGTCTATCTCGAATCAGTTTGACTTTCTCTTTGAATCTCCGATAAGATCGGAACCGAAAAGTGTTCGATCTCCAACACCATCCCACAAAGAATGGTGTTCTCGCACCTCCTTCCGTATAGAGCTTCGAAGGGGCCATCTTCGATCGGTCTCGATAACTGTTGTTGTATGAGAACTCTGCGTATGGCAAATTATCATCCCAGCTAGACCCATAGTCTAGCACACAAGCTCTCAACATGTCCTCCGTAATCTGGTTGACTCTCTCGGTCTGTCCATCATCTCACGGATGAAAAGCTGTCTCAACTCCAGCCTCGCACTCCAAAGTTTCATGTAATCGATTCCAAAACTTTGAGGTAAATTGTGTTCTCTATCGACACGATACTCCTCGAACTCCATGCGACATACGATCCTGGTCATGTATATCTTGGCCAACTTAGCACTGGTATAGGTAGTCTTCACGGAATGAAGTGAGCTACCTTGGTCAATCGATCAACCACTACCCAGATGGAATCATAACCTGAACGGGTCCCGGTAATCCGTGATAAAGTCCATTCCAAGTTTTTCCCATTTCCACTCGAATCGGCAAAGGTTGAAGTAACCCTCACCGCTTCGATGTTCTGCTTTTACTTGTTGACAAACGTCGCATATCGCTACGTGACGCGGCAATATCCTTCTTCATTCCTGTCCACCGTAAACTTTCCTTCAAATCCAGATACATCTTAGTGTTACCGGGGTGAATCGAGTACGGTGAATCATGAGCCTCCTGAAGAATTAGCTTCCTGAGTTCGGGATCATTAGGCACATAAATACGATCCTCGTACCATATAGCTCTGTATTCATCCTTACGAAACCCTTTAGCTTTTCCTTCATTCATCTTTTTCTTTATCTCATCAATTTCCTTGTCTGACTTCTGGGCTTCACGAATTCTTTCGGCCAAAGTGGACTGAACCTCCAGAGTTGCAACATATCCTCTCGGAACTATCTCGAGTCGAAGATCTCTGAGGTCATCGACTAACTCCTGGGGTAATCCTCCCGCTATAAGAGTATTCACATAACTCTTACGGCTCAAAGCATCTGCTACAACATTAGCCTTTCCTGGGTGGTAATGCAATCTCATGTCGTAGTCCTTGATTAACTCTAGCCATCTCCTCTGCCTGAGGTTCAACTCTTTCTGCGTGAAGATATACTTTAAGCTCTTATGATCTGTGTAAACATCACAACGGTTTCCGATAAGGAAATGCCTCCAGGTCTTGAGTGCATGCACTACTGCTGCTAACTCCAAATCATGTGTGGCATAATTCATCTCGTGTGGTCGTAGCTGTCTAGAGGTATAAGCTACAACTTTTCCTTCCTGCATGAGTACTCCTCCGAGTCCCTGACGAGAAGCGTCACAATAGACCTGGTAATCCTTGTGTATGTCCGCAAAATCAGCATTGGGGCTGTGACCAAACGCTTTCTTCAATTCCTCAGAAACGGCTTCACAATCCTCGGTCCAAATGTACTTGGCTTCCTTCTTCAACAGCTCAGTCATGGGCTTGGCAATCTTCGAGAAATTCTCAATAAACCTCCGATAATATCCTGCGAGTCCGAGAAAACTGCGGATCTCCTTGACTGAGGTGGGCGACTGCCAATCGGTGACTGATTCAACCTTGGCGGGATCAACTGCTATTCCTTCTCCTAAAATAACATGTCCGAGGAATCCGACTTCCTTCAGCCAAAATTCACATTTGCTGAACTTGGCATACAACTGATGTTCTCGAAGTTTCTCCAGAACTAGACGCAAATGTTCCTTATGCTCTTCCTCGCTCTTGGAGAATATCAAGATATCATCGATGAACACCACGACAAACTTGTCCAGATATTCCATTAATACCTTGTTCATCAAATTCATGAAGTATGCAGGGGCATTAGTCAATCCGAATGACATGACGGTATACTCATATAAACCATACCTGGTAGTGAATGTTGTTTTGGGTATATCCTTTTCACGGATCTTCAATCGATGATACCTGATCAAGATCGATCTTGGAGAATACCTTGGCTCCAACTAGCTGATCAAATAGATCATTAATCATCGGCAGAGGGTACTTGTTCTTGATGGTCACATCGTTTAGTGAACGATAATCCACAACCATTCTCGTGGTTCCATCCTTCTTCTCTACCAAAAGAACTGGGCTCCCCAAGGTGACGAGCTTGGCGAATATATCCTTTCTCCAATAGCTCATTAATTTGGTTCTTGATTTCTTTCAAATCGCTCGGTGGCATCCGATAGGGTCACTTGGATATTGGGGCTGTGTCGGCAATAACTCAATCAGAAATTCAATGTCTCGTCGGTGGCATTCTGGTAATTCCTCCGAAACACATCGGAAAATCTTGCACTATTGGCACTTCCTCCCAACGACTCCCGAGGGAATTCACCGATTCTTCATCCGCTACGCCTGATACATACTTGATCCTCTTACGCCCGGTGGTGAGCAGAATCGACTTCTGGGCATAGTCTATGTTTCCTTCAAACTTTGTCAACCGATCCATGCCTAGGATTACATCCAAGGTCCGGGTTTCCAATACTATGAGGTCTGCGGAAATTTATGGTTTCCGATGTTGAGGGTTGCATGAAAGCCTAAGCCTGCCATCATTTCTCCTCCCGCGAACCGACGTGAAGAGGGCTTCTAAGGGTTCTAGTGGGCAACCCGCATTTTTCCACAACTACCCTTGATATGAATGAATGCGCTGCACCGTAATCAAAGAGTACCAATACTGGATGTGAATTTAATAAAACTTACCAACCACGTTGTCCGGCTGATCATAGACGCCCTCCACGCCAATGTGGTTCACCCGAGCTCGAGGAAAAGGATTGGGCTTCTTTGCTGAGCTTCCATTGCCGTTTCCATTCCTCTGCTTGGCCTCCGGGCAGTCGGTGGCATAGTGCCCTGTTTTCTGGCACTTGAAACAGGTGATGTGACTCAGATCCTTCGGAGCCGGGGCAGGACGATGCTGGTTACCATTGTCCTGGTTGCGGTTGTTCCCGTTTCCTCCATGGTTATGTCCTCCATGACTATGTCCTCCATGGGTGTGATGGGTATGCCCTCCAGAGTATGGGGCATAACGAGGCTTCTGCTGAGCTCCAGAGTTGTACTTCCCCTGGCCATACTTCCGCTTGCGGCTATCAATCTGCTGCTGCTTGCCTTCAAGTATGGTGGCCTTGTCTACCAGCTCCCGGTAGTTGGTGAAGGTAGCCACCATTAGCTGCATACCCAGCTCGTCATTGAGTCCTCAAGAAACTTTTCCTGCTGCGGCATCTGTGGCCACATCATCCGGGCATAGCGAGCTAACTTGTTGAACTCATCCACGATCGCCCCACAAGACGGTTCCCTGGCGTAAGTTGCGGAACTCACGCTTCTTCGCACTCATGGCTCCAAATGAAACATGAGCGGTGCGGAAAGCCTCTTTGGAACTGATCCCACGGATGGTGGCGATGTGATAAGTGGCGGTGTAGTTCTCCCACCAAGAGGCTGCAGGTCCATCAAGTTGATGTGCGCAAAGCGCACCTTCTCTCGCATCCGCATCCAACAGTGACTAACTCCTTCCGACCTTGCGGAGCCAATCATCGGCCACAATCGCCTCGGTCTGCTAGAGAACACCGGCGGATTCAGCCTTAGGAATCGAGTCAAGTTGTCAACAGGGGTGGTGGCGGTGGATTGTTGTTGTTGTTGTTCGTTCGGATGAGCATCTGCATGAGGGCATTCTGCTGCTGGATCAGCCGGGTGAGCTCCGCGGAAAGTTGAGACCGGGTCACGTCTCGGAGGCATCTGGTGTTTTGGAGTGGATGAGAAAATGAGAATAGAACAAGGGTCTAATGAGAAAATATCACTACCCATATGAATGCACAATCATAATCACACCAATCATTTATTCAATCAACTCAAACATGGTTCAATCTCGATTACAAATTCTCACGACTAATCGAAAATAACGGCCTAACTGATCGACGAAAATAAAATAACATGGTGGTCGACTAAATGTCTTCATCAATTATCCTTGCGTCCTCTGATGCGGCGTCCTCCGGTGTGGCGTCCTCTGATGCGGCGCCTCCTCTTGCGGCTTCCTTCGGTGGAGCTCCCTTCATAATCCTGATCATTGCTCACGAGGGGTCCGTCATCTCCACTCGGAAAAAGGTCCTCTCCCAAGTCCATCTTTTCCTCTAATGCGGCAACATCCATCTTCAGCTTGTCGACTCTCTCCATGAAATCCGCGATTTCTTCCTCATGGTCAAGGAAGTCTGCGTGTGCCTTCTCCTCCAGCCAGCTTCACGGAACAACAGCCTCCTGTGTACCTTCGAAGTTACGGCGAGTCCGGATCTCCGCTTCTGAGGAGACACTCCAAGTCTTGGACATATGAGAGAATGGAGTCGCCCTCACGGTGCGGATGATATCTCCATTCCTAGCTCGCGAGAAATCATGGCGAGGTCGATGGGCGAGCTCGGCCTGTACTCTTCTCGGAGATGTCCAAGTGCACGATAGATCGCCATGTCTCTTCCGAGGATCCAGTTGAAGTCGGTAAACTCAAAGTCAATAGGCTCAATGTCCTCCGAAGGTCCTCCACAGGATATGCACCTCAATCTCAGAAGCGGTATCCGTCGAAAGTGCATTGGTAGGCTTCACGGTGATTGAGGGCAGAGCAATCTTCAGCTTCTTCACGATCTGGACCAGCTTCTTGCGAAAGGCATCGCCTCATCTGGTGGCAAAACTCCGTAGCAGAATTGGGGTGAACCCGCGCCATCTAGAATGTTAAAATCGGAGAGAAGTCGAGAAATGAACAGGGAGAATTACGGAATGATAAGGACATCAAATAAATAGTCTCTTCCTATGGCTTTCCGATCCTAGGGGTTACGTCCCCACGGTCAGCGTGTACTCGATACCATCTCTCAGAGCGACCCGACCCAAAATCGGTCAAGTCTCGTATCTGCATACATCCCAAGATCATGCCGCACTCACAAGACATTAATGAAATAATCAAAGTTCAATCACACCTGTTTACACGATTCTCATATCGAGTCTTTATTACAATAGAATAAATTCGGCCGAAGGCCAACTCATGAGAAATAAACTAAATAAAGCTGCGGAAGCGTAGAAGAATAGCGAGTCCATCCGACTCCATAGGGCAATCGCCAAGCGCGGATCGTAGCCTCACTCCTGATCGGAATAATCCTCTGCAACATAAGATGTTGCAGCCGTGTAGGTCAGCATTTTGACTATGCTGGCAAATCATGAAGAGAGAACAACAATAAAAATTACTAACACTATATGCAATTTGGCTGTGGGGCTCTAAGTTTCATTGTTTTTGCGAAAAGCCAGCTTTTCCCTACAACAGTGGACTTGTTTGCAAATACTACAAAATTGTTGGTAGTTATTGAGATGGTTCCGCCAACCAATGTCTCATTCCCAATTTATTAAATAATAACCCCTCAATTAATTTATTACTTTCGGTGTTGAGATTTCCGAAATACTTCCAAGTTCCAGAGCCTCAAATTGTCCGTAACCGGGGACACGGCTAATCGATTAGATCTTTTCTCTGTAGAGGTTTGCGCACTTTACCCGCAAGAATCGTTCCCTCCTTTTAAGTCTTCGCACTTCATGGTGTTTGAAGACGGGACGAACGAAACAGGGTCTTCCGAAGAGTTCCTCCGCCACCGCCGCACCCATCCAATCCTACCGTTCTTCTACATCTCGTAGCACCGTCCGCCAGAGTCACAACTAGGGTTGACCAAGCCGAGCCCATAATGGCTTGCGGCTGCATTGTAAGCTTCCGGTCAACGGGTATACATCCGTCTCTTTGTGGCTGGGTGAAGCTTTCCGCAAGATGTCATGGCACTTCTCCATGCATCCCGCCAACCACTGGGTTCTCCAGGTGCCCGTCAACCGTCCTCCACCCAAGAGTGAATTTTGAAGTCCATCTTGTTGCTTGAAGTCATGGGGTTGTCATCATCTTGACTCTCACATCTCCTTATGATTCACTCAACCAATCCGTCTCTGAGCATAGCAAAATAAACTACTTCGTCCCGGCAATGGTAACAAGGGAATTGGGTTCATCCTACCTCATGATACTACTCAAGAACATAACTTCAAATTCACCTACTGCATGCATGGTGGGAGGTATAATTCAATGCAATAAAATCATAGGTATTGTAAAGAAAACATGATCAATGACTTGCCTTGTTGACGATCTTGAAAGCTAGGGACTCGTGGTAGCAAGCTTCGCACTCCGGAAATTCTACCGAGGCAAACAACAATCATAATAAGCATATAGCATATGATCACTTAACATAATAGCATGCTAACATAACACACAAAAACAAACGAATCAAAACCCAACGAAAACTCAAAGAAATCCAACTCAATGTTTTCCTACATCAAGCAACAACTAAGAATAGTTTTACATATCAAAATTTTTCTTAACAAAACCTAAGCATGGGTATTTGCTAACTTAACAGAAAAGAATTCATCATGCAACTAGGAGCAAAAAGAATCACCTTAAAAGCTATTATAAAACTCCTATTAGGCCTAAAACAATCCTAGCAAGAGAAAATAAAATAAAAGTTTTATTTATTGTAAATAAAAGTTCATGCTCTAAAGTTACAGAAACTAATCTAGAATAAACTATCACATAGGAAAAATAAAATTATTTGCTATTTGAAACAATAGGAAAACAGTAGCTAGTTAAATAAATAGGAATAACATGATTCTGGTTAAAACTATTTTTTATTAATTTCTAAAATGCCTAAATAAATTCCTACGGTTAGGCAATGTCAAAACAAAGTTGTGACAAAAGAATCACTAAAAATAATATTCCTAACTCATTTTATAGTAGAATTACTATTCTGTCTAAATCTAAAATAAAGCAATTTTAAATAATTTTAACATGACTAATTATATTTTCTACAGTAACTACAATAAATTTGCAAACCAACAAAAAAAGAATCACTTAAAATTATTAAGTAGATTAAAAGATATGAATTTTTCAAAACTGAAACTATTCTGTTAAAAACAGAAACGAAAAATAAAATTAAAAGAAAAATCGGGAGCTAATGGGCCTATCTAACGCATCGGCGTTAAATAACTAAACTACGCACGTGGAATAAAACCGAGTCGGCCCGGTCTAATCTAACCTAACTAAAACCAAACTAAACCGGTTTATTTGAAATAAACCTACCCCTTCGGGGGGGTCTAATCTACACCCTCCGCGTTAGATCGAACGGCGGAGGGGAGTCCGGCGACTCACCGTGGCGGCGACGGCGACGGCAGCTCGGGCGGCGACGGCTCCGGTGGCTCCAGCGGTCGGGGACGACGGCGGAGAGGTCCGGCGAGTGCGGCGTGGCGAGTGGGTTCGGTTGGTGGAGTCAGGCGAGCTCGAGGTGGCAGGGGCGGTCGGGGCGGGGCTAATGGCGCGGCGGCTTGGTCTCCCACAGAGTTTCTGGCGAGGAGAGGTCGGGCGAGGGGCGAGGGGAGAAGCGGGCGAGGGGGTATTTATAGGGGAAACCTTGACTTGGACGAGGGGCAGGTCGGGCGAGGAGATCGGGAGGAGATCCGGAGATCTCGGGATTCCGGCGGCAGGCGCGTGGCGTTGGCTTGGGAGGAAGAAGGTGGTGGGGCCGGTGTCGAGAGAGGGGAGAGAGAGAGTCGGGCGGGCGACCGATGCGGAAGGGTTTCGGGCGAGGGCAAGCTCGGCTGGGCCGGCTCGCTGGCGCGGCTGGGCCGGCTGGTGGGCTGCGCCTGGTGGGCCACCTCGGCGCTGGCTGGGCCAGTTGGCCTGGCTGGCGCCTGGGCCTCCTTTTCTTTTCTTTTTTTTTTGAAATAAAAAGAGAGAGAAAAATTTATAAAATATAAATATTTTATAGAGGACATATGTATATCAAAATGATCAGGGAATATTCCTATAATTTGAACATTTTTCCAGGGCAAAATTCAAACTTTATAAAAAATCATTTTCTAAAATTCCAAATAAAACTCAAATTTGAATTCAAACTTTTTGGCAATGTTTTCTTCTGACATTTTTGGAGTGTCATATTTACTCCTCTCATACTTTGTCTCAAGTATTGTCAGGCATTGGTTTGAAATAAATTTCAACTGCCAAACTTTGAATTCAAATTCCAACAACTCCAAAACTTCTGAAACTTCAAATGCCACTCAAATTCAAACAAAATGCATAGATGCTTAGCTATAATTGTAAAACATTCCAAATAGGAAATTTGGGATGTTACAACTTAGAATACAAGATTAAGGATGGACTTGTTTCTTTTTAACTTTCTGTACGAAGTTGTAGCCACCCTGCAAGTCACGTGTACACTGTACATGCAATTAAGTTTTTATAGAGGGACAATCATACAGGTAATTAACTCAAATGGATTGGATGTCACTCTATTATTTCCAGCATAAAGAGTATCTCCAATGACAGCCGGCAAATTTCCTCCCGCTTCCTTAAGCCGAGGACGACATCAAACGCCAGCGGCATACATTTTTACAATTCTAACCAACCAGATGAAATTCGTGCAAACACGGACTGATTTCATATAAGCATGAAGGATTTCGTATAAAAAAGCCGGATCTTCATATAAACATGATGGATTTCATTACATTTACATGAACTAAGAGGTGCCAATCCGGCTCTCTTGTATAATTAATACTCCCTCCGTCCGGAAATACTTGTCCTAGAAATGGATGTATCTAGACTTATTTTAGTTCTAAATGGCCGCCCGCGGATCCCTTTGTCTTCCTCATGTCCGTCAGACACTTGCGGGGTCGACGAAGGTCCTCGGAAGAGACGAAGCAGCAAAGAAACCACCTGAATCCGTGGTCGTCGCCTCGGCGGTGGCCTTCATGGGTCCCAAGTGGCGGCCGCCTCCCGTGTTCTACTTCTCCTTGATGATGGCGGCGGACACGGAGAAGCTGGCCACCGACTCGTCACTCTCCATGCACCCGGCTTCTGTCTCTGCCTGCATGGCGCTGCCGCAGGCACGGGAGGCGCGGCCACCACAGACACTGGTGGAGCGGTACGCCGCGGCAGCGACGGCGACCGTATCGGCGTGCTCGCCGCAGTGCCGGCGTGGAGCAACTTGCCACTCCTCATCGAGCTGAACTGGAGCGGCGAGTTGCTGAACCACGCGCCTGCTTGGGGCGGCAACTGGATCCGTCGGGCCAAGCGAGGTTGGTGAAGCACCGAGCGGCCTCGCCCGTATCCGGAGGGCTCAACGGGCCACCCAGCCAGGTAATATGCTGGAGAACGGCTCATCGGAAACCATCGGAAGAGTGGAGAAAATGGTGAAGGAGGAGATGGGGGAGCGGCAGAGGGGTGCGATTCTTGCCCGCTATCTGTCTGGCCTCGTGTAAATAGAGGGCGGACGGTAGGAGCTTGGCGGTGTCTCGCCTCGTTAAAGCGAGGGCGGACGGGAGGAGCTCGGCGGTGTTGCGTTTAATTCGGCCCGCTCATGAGCGGACGTGTGGCGGAGTAGGATTCTCGGTTTGCATGTGGGTTTAACGGAGGGTTTAATGGGCGTCGGGCGTGCAGCGGGCTGCGCGGACTATTCGATTTGATGGCGATAATGAGCCGTCAAATCACAAAGGCCCTCGCCTCTCGTGAAACCGACCGAGCTAGACTGCCCCGCCCTCAAGCCTTTTAAAAAATGTATATACTCCACTTTTGTACAGTAGTAGTATCGATGGATTGTGCCATGGAGCAAAACTTGAAATTAAAAAAAAGGTGGTACATATAGAGAGCGCTCGTCGCCAAATTATGCATATAGTACTATTAAAAAGGCTTGTCACAATAATGGTGTCCAGCACAAGTGCACAACCCACCCCTCAAATAAAACTAAGCACCCTAGAATTCTTTGACAAAACTAAGCACCCTAAAATTCTTTGACAACTAAACTACTGGCTATATGATGTTGGCCATATATATTGTACGTATGTAATGTGAAGAAACGAGTGGTAGTACTATACCAACTAAAAGATGAAATGTAAGAAATACTAGTATGTACGTACTGAAGAGTTAAAGTAACAAGAAGAAACATAACATAGTTCTGCTGGGGGCTCAGCACAACACACCCCTCAAATTAAATTAAGCACACCTGAAATTAAACTTTGCAACTATTCCGATAGACACTGCATTAGAACCACCATGAGCAACGACACTGCCTCCTTACTCGGAGTCCTTGTCCACGTCCTCGACTTCGTCCTTGTCCCTCTTCCTCTTGGCCGATACTTTTTTGCTTGAACCACACACTTGGCTGTTGCTCTTCATCCAACCCTTGTAGATATTGAAGCAAAGGTAGCCATCCATTGCAGCGTAGTGGATGTGGTGTATATCTAGTACATTCCGCTGACATGCATGACGATGAAACGTGTAATGAGGTTTCTCCAGTTTACGGTACGAAGGATGAACCATGGCTCCTGCAAGGGTCAGCATTGAAGGTTGACGAGAGGGCACCATCCGATTCTTCTGGAGGTCGAAGGGGTTGCCTACAACGAGGCCTATCCGACCCAGGACTTCTTCGTCGTTCTTAAAGTCTACAGTAACAGATTTCACTGTTTTGTCCTTGAGGAAGTTCTTAAAATCCTGGCACTCAACGTCGGCATGGCATATGTGGTAGACCAAGCAAACATTATGTACGCAAACTTGGATCACGGCAGGCTTCTTCCTCTCTTCGTCCTTTAGATCCTTCTCTCGTCCCAGGACTGTGGTGTACTCAACATCTAGCCCAGCGACCCACTCATCATCTGAGTTTTCGAACATGCGTCTGAAGGGAGAAAGGCATCCTTTCACCATCGCGGAAGAACGGGTGTAGATGACGTCGAACTCATCACCGGTGATGGTTCTAACCTTGTACTCACCGCCGATCGTGGAGATTTGGGTCGCCATGGATTTGGGAGGAGGGTTAGGATTAGTGGAACTGCCGTAATGTGAATGGACGGGACGACTAGGAGCGAAGCACCGTCAAAAAAAGAAGGACGTGTGGGGACGAGAAGGAGCGAACTGCCAGCGTGTGAACGGCAGGGTAGTGGCTTTCCATTCTCCCATGATACGGGCTTCCGAGAGCCCTAGGATCTGAGATCGAATGGTTGCATGGCGTGATTCTAGACCTATGGGTGAATATCCTATCCTAGAGGGTTATTCTGTAAATTTTTAGCAACTTAGCATGCGACCATTTGATCTCAGATCCAAGGGCTGCCAGCAGCCCGTATCTTGGTCGCGTCTACCACGACCGTCGCGTCGCTCGTGCGGTCGCGCCCTTGGAGATTTAACACGGTGCGTTAGGCTATCTGATGTTGGCATGTCATACATAGTCAACACTTAGTCACTCATACTACAACAAGGTTTTGGCTATAAGGTGGGCTATAAGTGTATTTATTTATTTTACTTCTCTCTATCTCTTTCTTCGTACTCCCTCCGTCCCATAATATAAGAACGTTTTTGACACTAGTGTAGTGCCAAAAATGTTCTTATATTATGGGACACAGGGAGTACTAGTATTTATTGCATTTGCCAAGGAGTGACCTCTTCCAATGAAATGGTGTTGCTAAGTATGCTTCATTTAATTAGCTATAGACTCAAAATTGTCTTTTCACCTAGGTACACGCGCTTAGCACCGTTTCTTCCTTGGGTCACCAAACTAGTCTCTCTCTTCTTCATTAACTTGGCACATAAGACTTTATGCCTATGTGGCAAGCTTAAGCACCTGTAGGAGCAAGTAAGTACAATAGTGCGCTTTAGATGGCATTTTTTGCATATGTGGAGGAAAGAGAGGCAAGGAAAAAATGGAGAAGTGGGCTCTCATGCAAGAGCCAACCTCTACTACATGGTGGAGCATTGGGAGAGGCACCTGTATGGAGGTGGTCAGGAATCGGGAGACTCACGCCGATCGTAGCGCCACAGTTAAAATGATAATGTCAAGTCAAATCACGAGGCCCCACCTGTCCAGCAGTAACTCGCTGTCAAATCACACAGCCCTACGTTTGCAGCAGCCTACTCCCTCGTCTTCTCGCGTCTCTGTCGAACCGACTAGGCGGAACTGCCCTACCTACCGCGCAGGAAAAGCCTGCGCAGTATACTCCCTCCGTCTAGGTGACCAAGGTGGAGAGGAAAACGAGAGAACTTAATGTTTAGTATTTGCTAAGGCTGGCTGTAATGGTACTAGCCTTAGCAATTTTGATGAGGTGTCATAGAATTAAATGAAGAAAGAGAGAGAGTTGAGTACTATGTGTCATACATGGCAATAAATAAGGTACTACATGATACTAATATATGATGCATGGCGCAGGAGTACTAAGTATTATTAATACAGTTTTTGCTAGAACTCATCCAGATGAGATATAATCCGGTCTCATTCATCTTTTATAGCCATTGGATGTGATGCTATATAAGATGCGTGTGTGCTGACGTGGGTTGTATTTGTTCTTGTGCAACGAACTGACCACTGCATGTCATGTTTGATAGTCTCAAGTCATTAAAAGCATACAAGCCCCAAATCTCTTCTTGTTTGATTCCTCTATTTATGTCAAAAAATAAGAAACAACGTCAGAGTTCATGCACCACGCCTATGTGATTACTATTTGGTTTTCGTAAGATGACTTAATACTCACCTAGACGAAGGGAGTATTCGATTTGACACCGGGCGGCGCAGTTCCTGATACGGCTTTAATACAGACGAGGGAGGGAGTAGCGGTTCCTGATATGTTGAACGGCCAATGCATCCTCCTTCAATTAATGCATGAGGGAAGTAATGGGAGGAGGTCCGGGAAAAGAGGCTGCATGATGTGAATGCAACGCAGTTTGCCCTCATTGCCCTCATATAAAGGCGCCCCTCCATTCCAATGCATCTACCACATCGTACGCACCTAAGCATTTGCCTAAGCACCTACACTAAGCGCAAAAGAGCTCACTCTGCACCCATGGCGGCGTCGCGTGGCGGCCAGCGGCTGCGCCAGATGGTCCACGACGCCGGCCTGCGGCATGGCGCCGAGGATCGTCTCCATACGGTGTTGGAGACCGGCTGGTGGATGGCCGCCGTCGATGCCAACTACGACTCTCGGTTGGACCAGATGATCGTTGCCACCAGCAACAGGTTCACCATCCTCAAGAAGCTCACGGATGACATCACCATACTCCTTCAGCCCGCGCGCCCGGGCTCCTCATTGCCTGCCACCCTAATCGGCCTTCATGGCCGGAACCTCTTTCAAGCACTGGTGGCCCTGCGACTGCCCGCCGACGCCATGAAGAATGTCCACCTGGAGGTCGCGCTCGCCGCAAGGCGCCCGCCCTGCAAGAATTCATCGACCTACACATCCACGTGTACGAGCAAATCGTGTACATAGGTATCTACAAGGCCAGTGAGGACGCTATGACGTTGGCCTTCCTCAACCGACTAGAAGCCTTGGATGACTTTGCTGAGAAGCACCTCGACCTCACCACAAAAGCCGCTGCTCCTTAGCCACCGGTCGGTGGCCCGGCGCACTAAGTTGAGGAGGAGGAGGTCGTACGTTCATGGATCCATCTTTCTTCTTGCCTTATGTAACCACCACTGCGATCGCATCATCGTGGCCTTAATTCTTATTGTGTTGTTGCATTCTCGTTCCAGTCAATACCGACATGTGCGATCCCTTTGCTTAATTATATGCATCACTGTAACTAGTACTCCATCCGTCAATTTATAAGTTGTGCCTACCTTTTCCATGAACTTCGTGCAATGATGTCTACTACACAACCTTCTTCTTGTAGACATTGTTGGGCCTGCAAGTGCACAGGTTTGTAGGACAGTAGCAAATTTCCCTCAAGTGGATGACCTAAGGTTTATCAATCCGTAGGAGGCGTAGGATGAAGATGGTCTCTCTCAAACAACCCTGCAACCAAATAACAAAGAGTCTCTTGTGTCCCCAACACACCCAATACAATGGTAAATTGTATAGGTGCACTAGTTCGGCGAAGAGATGGTGATACAAGTGCAATATGGATGGTAGATAAAGGTTTTTGTAATCTGAAATAATAAAAACAGCAAGGTAAATAATGGTAAAAGTGAGCACAAACGGTATTGCAATGATAGGAAACAAGGCCTAGGGTTCATACTTTCACTAGTGCAAGTTCTCTCAACAATAATAACATAGATAGATCATATAACAATCCCTCAACATGCAACAAAGAGTCACTCCGAAGCCACTAATAGCGGAGAACAAACGTAGAGATTATGGTACGGTACGAAACCACCTCAAAGTTATTCTTTCGGATCAATCTATTCAAGAGTTCGTACTAGAATAACACCTTAAGACACAAATCAACCAAAACCCTAATGTCACCTAGATACTCCATTGTCACCTCAAGTATCCGTGGGCATGATTATACGATATGCATCACACAATCTCAGATTCATCCAACCAACACAAAGTACTTCAAAGAGTGCCCAAAAAGCTTCTACCGGAGAGTCAAGAAAACGTGTGCCAACCTCTATGCATAGGTTCATGGGCGGAACCCGCAAGTTGGTCACAAAAACATACATCACGTGTCACGTGATATCCCATTGTCACCACAGATAAACACGGCAAGACATACATCAAGTGTTCTCAAATCAAAGACTCAATCCAATAAGATAACTTCAAGAGGGAAACTCAATTCATCACAAGAGAGTAGAGGGGGAGAAACATCATAAGATCCAACTATAATAGCAAAGCTGGCGATACATCAAGATCGTGCCATAGAGGGAACACGAGAGAGAGAGAGAGAGAGAGAGAGAGAGAGAGAGAGAGAGATCTAACACATAGCTACTGGTACATACCCTCAGCCCCGAGGGTGAACTACTCCCTCCTCGCCATGGAGAGCGCCGGGATGATGAAGATGGCCACCGGTGATGGATTCCCCCTCCGGCAGGGTGCCGGATCGGGCTCCCGAGAGGTTTTTGGTGGCTACAGAGGCTTGCGGCAGCGGAACTCCCGAACTATCTTTATATTCGATGGTTTTAGGGTACGTATGTTGGGGAACGTAGTAATTTCAAAAAATTTCCTACGATCACGCAAGACCATGGTGATGGCATAGCAACGAGAGGGGAGAGTGTCCGTCCACGTACCCTCGTAGACCAAAAGCGAGCGTTATAACAACGCGGTTGATGTAGTCGTGCGTCTTCACGATCCGACCGATCCAAGCACCGAGCGTCACGGCACCTCCGAGTTACGCACACGTTCAGCTCGATGGCGATCCCGGACTCGATCCAGCAAAGTGTCGGGATGAGTTCCGTCAACCTGACGGCGTGGTAGCGATGATGATGTTCCACCGGCGCAGGGCTTCGCCTAAGCTCATGACGATATGACTTCTCCGGCGCGAGGCTTCGCTAAGCTCATGACGATATGACCAAGTGGAATATGGTGGAAGGGGCACCGCACACGCTAAGGAAAGATCCGTAGATCAACTTGTGTGTCATGGGGTGCCCCTTGCCCCATATATAAAGGAGCAAAGGGGTGCGGCCGGCCCTAGGGGCGCTGCGCTGGAGGAGTCCTACTCCCACCGAGTAGGACTCCCCCTCTCCTAGTTGGAGTAGGATTGGGGAGGGAAGAGGAAGGGCGCGCCCCTCTCCTGTCCTATTCGGACTAGAGGGGGGAGGGGGGCGCGCGGCCTGCCCTGGCCGGCCCTTCCTCTTCTCCCTTGTGGCCCATTAAGGCCCATATACCCCCCGGGGGGTTCCGGTAACCCCCCGGTGTTCCGGTAACTTCCTGTTTTCATTCGGAACCCTTCCGAAGTCCAAACATAGGCTTCAATATATCAATCTTTATGTCTCGACCATTTGAGACTCCTCGTCATGTCCGTGATCATATCCGGGACTCCGAACAACCTTCGGTACATCAATACTTATAAACTCATAATGAACTGTCATCGAAACGTTAAGCGTGCGGACCCTACGGGTTCGAGAACTATGTAGACATGACCTAGAATCATTCTCGGTCAATAACCAATAGCGGAACCTGGATGCTCATATTGGTTCCTACATATTCTATGAAGATCTTTATCGGTCAAACCGCATAACGACACACGTTGTTCCCTTTGTCATCGGTATGTTACTTACCCTAGATTCGAGCGTCGGTATCCAATACCTAGTTCAATCTCGTTACCGGTAAGTCTCTTTACTCGTTCCGTAATACATCATCTCACAACTAACTCATTAGTTGTAATGCTTGCAAGGCTTAAGTGATGTGTATTACCGAGAAGGCCAGAGATACCTCTCCGACAATCGGAGTGACAAAACCTAATCTCGAAATACGCCAACCCAACAAGTACCTTTGGAGACACACAGTACTCCTTTATAATCACCCGATTCGTTGTGACGTTTGGTAGTACCAAAAGTGTTCCTCCGTAAACGGAGTTGCATAATCTCATAGTTACGGGAACATGTATAGGTCATGAAGAAAGCATTAGCAATATACTAAGCGATCAAGTGCTAAGCTAACGGAATGGGTCATGTCAATCACATCATTCTCCTAATGAGGTGATCCCATTAATCAAATGACAACACATGTCTATGGTTAGGAAACACAACCATCTTTGATTAATGAGCTAGTCCATAGAGGCATACTAGTGACTATCTGTTTGTCTATGTATTCACACATGTATTATGTTTCCAGTTAATACAATTCTAGCATGAATAATAAACATTTATCATGGTATAAGGAAATAAATAATAACTTTATTATTGCCTCTAGGGCATATTTCCTTGATCTCCCACTTGCACTAGAGTCAATAATCTAGATTACACAAGTAATGATTCTAACACCCATGGAGTCTTGGTGCTGATCATGTTTTGCTCGTGGAAGAGGCTTAGTCAGCGGGTCGCAACATTCAGATCCGTATGTATTTTGCAAATCTCTATGTCTCCCACTTGGACTTGGTCCCGAATGGAATTGAAGCGTCTTTTGATATGCTTGGTCCTCTTGTGAAATCTGGATTCCTTTGCCAAGGCAATTGCACGATATTGTCACGGAAGATCTTCATTGGTCCCGATGCACTAGGTATAACACCTAGATCGGAAATGAACTCTTTCATCCAGACTCCTTCATTTGCTGCTTCGAAGCAGCTATGTACTCCGCTTCACATGTAGATCCCGCCACGGCGCTTTGTTTAGAACTGCACCAACCGACAGCTCCACCGTTTAATAAAAATACGTATCCGGTTTGCGATTTAGAATCGTCCGGATCGGTGTCAAAGCTTGCATCGGCGTAACCATTTACGACTAGCTCTTTGTCACCTCCATATCTGAGAAACATATCCTTAGTCCTTTTCGGTATTTCAGGATGTTCTTGACCGCTGTCCGATGATCCACTCTGGATTACTTTGGTACCTTCCTGCCAAGCTTACAGCTAAGCATACGTCGGTCCGGTACACAGCATTGCATACATGATAGAGCCTATGGCTGAAGCATAGGAACATCTTTCATTTCTCTCTATCTTCGATGTGGTCGGGCATTGAGTCGACTCAATCTTACACCTTATAATCTGGTAAAAACCTTTCTTTGCCTGATCCATTTTGAACTTCTTCAAAACTTTATCAAGGTATGTGCTTTGTGAAAGTCAATTAAGCGTCTTGATCTATCTCTATAGATCTTGATGCCCAATATGTAAGCAGCTTCACGAGGTCTTTCATTGAAAAACTTTTATTCAAGTATCCTTTTATGCTATCCAGAAATTCTATATCATTTCCAATCAATAATATGTCGTCCACATATAATATTAGAAATGCTCTGAGCTCCCACTCACTTTCTTGTAAATCAGAGCTTCTCCAAAAGTCTGTATAAACCCATATGCTTTGATCACACTATCAAAGCGTTTATTCCAACTCCGAGAGGCTTGCACGGACCATAAATTGATCATTGGAGCTTGCACACCTTGTTAGTACCCTTTGGATCGACAAAACCTTCTGGTTGCATCATATACAACTCTTCTTCTAGAAATCCATTCAAGAATGCAGTTTTACATCCATTTGCCAAATTTCATAATCATAAAATGCGCAATTGCTAACATGATTTGGACAGACTTAAGCATCGCTACTGGTGAGAAAGTCTCATCGTAGTCAACCCCTTGAACTTGTCGAAAACCTTTACGCAACAAGTCGAGCTTTGTAGACAGTTACATTACCATCGGCGTCAGTCTTCTTCTTAAAGATCCATTTATTCTCAATGGCTTGCCGATCATCGGGAAAGTCAACCAAAGTCCATACTTTGTTCTCATACATGGATCCCATCTCAGATTTCATGGCTTCCAGCCATTTTGCGAATCTGGGCTCACCATCGCTTCTTCATAGTTTGCAGGTTCGCCATGGTCAAGTAACATGACTTCGAGAATAGGATTACCGTACCACTCAGGTGCGTATTTTACTCTGGTTGACCTCGAAGTTCAGTAGTAACTTGATCTCAAGCTTCATGATCATCATCATTAGTTTCCTCACTAATTGGTGTAGTTGTCACAGGAACCATTTCTTGTGATGAACTACTTTCAATAAGGGAGCAGATACTGATTATCTCATCAAGTTCTACTTTCCTCCCACTCACTTCTTTCGAGAGAAACTCCTTCTCTAGAAAGGACCCGAATTAGCAACGAAAATCTTGCCTTCATATCTGTGATAGAAGGTGTACCCAACATCTCCTTTGGGTATCCTATGAAGACACATTTTTCCGATTTGGGTTCGAGCTTATCTGGTTGAAGTTTCTTCACATAAGCATCGCAGCCCCAAACTTTAAGAAACGACAACTTTGGTTTCTTGCCAAACCACAGTTCATATGGTGTCGTCTCAGCAGTTTTGATGGTGCCCTATTTAACGTGAATGCGGCCGTCTCTAAAGCATATCCCCAAAGCGATAGCGGTAAATCAGTAAGAGACATCATAGATCGCACCATATCAAGTAAAGTACGATTACGACGTTCGGACACACCATTTCTCTGTGGTGTTCGGGTGGCGTGAGTTCTTGAAACTATTCCACATTGTTTCAAATGTAAACCAAACTCGTAACTCAAATATTCTCCTCCACGATCAGATCGTAGAAACTTTATTTTCTTGTTACGATGATTTTCCACTTCACTCTGAAATTCTTTGAACTTTTCAAATGTTTCAGATTTGTGTTTCATTAAGTAGATATACCCATATCTACTCAAATCATCTGTGAAGGTGAGAAAATAACGATATCCGCCACGAGCTTCAACATTCATCGGACCACATACATCTGTATGTATGATTTCCAACAAATCTGTTGCTCTCTCCATAGTACCGGAGAACGGGGTTTTAGTCATCTTGCCCATGAGGCACGGTTCGCAAGTGCCAAGTGATTCATAATCAAGTGACTCCAAAAGTCCATCAAGATGGAGTTTCTTCATGCGCTTTATACGATATGACCTAAGCGGCGATTGCCACAAATAAGTCGCACTATCATTATCAACTCTGCATCTTTTGGCTTCGACATTATGAATATGTGTATCACTACTGTCGAGATTCAACAAGAATAGACCATTCTTCAAGGGTGCATGACCATAAAAGATATTACTCATATAAATAGAACAACCATTATTCTCTGATTTAAATGAATAACCGTCTCGCATCAAACAAGATCCAGATATAATGTTCATGCTCAACGCTGGCACCAAATAACAATTATTTAGGTCTAAAACTAATCCGAAGGTAGATGTAGAGGTAGCGTGCCGACCGCGATCACATTGACTTTGGAACCATTTCCCACGCGCATCGTCACCTCGTCCTTTGCCGTGCTCGTCTATTCCGTAGTCCCTGTTTGAGTTGCAAATATTAGCAATGAACCGAGATCAAATACCAGTGCTACTACGAGCTATAGTAAGGTACACATCAATAACATGTATATCACATATACCTTTGTTCACCTTGCCATCCTTCTTATCCGCCAAATACTTGGGGCAGTTCCGCTTCCGATGTCGATCGCTTGCGGTAAAACACTCGATTTCAGGTTTAGGTCCAGACTTGGGTTTCTTCTCTTGATCAGCAACTTTCTTGCTGTTCTTTTTGAAGTTTCCCTTCTTCTTCCCTTTGCCCTTTTTCTTGAAACTAGTGGTCTTGTTGACCATCAACACTTGATGCTCTTTCTTGATTTCTACCTCCGCGGCTTTTAGCATTGCGAAGAGCTCGGGAATTGTCTTAGTCATTCCTTGCATATTATAGTTCATCACGAAGCTCTTGTAGCTTGGTGGCAGTGATTGGAGAATTCATCAATGACACTATCATCCGGAAGAGTAACTCCCAGTTGAATCAAGTGATTATTATACCCAGACATTTTGAGTATATGTTCACTGACAGAACTATTCTCCTCCATCTTGCAGCTATAGAACTTATTGGAGACTTCATATCTCTCAATCCGGGCATTTGCTTGAAATATTAACTTCAACTCCTGGAACATCTCATATGCTCCATGACGTTCAAAACGTCGTTGAAGACCCGGTTCTAAGCCGTAAAGCATGGCACACTGAACTATTGAGTAGTCATCAGCTTTGCTTTGCGGACGTTCACAACTTCGGCTCAGCCCTCAGACGAGGCTGTCACCCAGCGGTGCTTCCAGGACATAATTTTTCGTGCAGCAATGAGGATAATCCTCAAATTCACGGACCCAGTCCGTGTAATTGCTACCATCATCTTTCAACTTTGCTTTCTCAAGGAACGCATTAAAATTCAACGGAACAACAGCACGAGCCATCTATCTACAGTAAACATAGACAAGCAAAATACTATCAGGTACTAAGCTCATGATAAATTTAAGTTTAATTAATCATATTAAAAACTCCCACTTAGACAGACATCTCTCTAGACCTTCAATAAATTTACAACCTCTAATTCTTAGACGTGAAGTCATTACTCCCCATGGGATAAGCAAATGAGGCATATATAATTTCAGATTTATGACAATCAACTCATTCAACCATTTACTCATAAGATATAAGTGAAGCACACGAGTAAATGACAAACTACTCCAAAAAGATATAAGTGAAGATCAATGAGTAGCTAAATAATTATGTAGCTAATGTCAAGACTCTCTCTCATTAAATAATTTCAGATCTTGGTATTGTATTAAAACAGCAAGCAAAACAAAATAAAATGACATTGCAAGGATAGCACAACTCATGTGAAGAAGCAAAAACTAGGCTCAAACGATACTAACCGATAGTTGTTGAAGAAGAAAGGTGGGATGCCTATCGGGGCATCCCCAAGCTTAGATGCTTGAGACTTCTTGAAATATTATCTTGGGGTGCCTTGGGAATCCCCAAGCTTGAACTTTTGTGTCTCCTTAATTCCCCTCATATCATGGTTTCTCTATTTCTCAAAAGCTTCATCCACAACAAACTAAACAAGAACTCGTGAGATAGGTTAGTATAAACCAATGCAAAACCTTATCATTTTCTACTGTAACAAATCACTAAAATTATTATTCAACATTGCATACTAAATGCCTCTGCATATTTAATACTCCTATCCTCAAATAGAATCATTAAACAAGCAAACATATGCAAACAATGCAAACATAACAGCAATCTGCCAAAACAATACAGTCTTTAAAGAATGCAAGAGTAACAATACTTCCCTAACTACAAAAATTATGAAATAAAATTGCCACTGTAGAAAATTTACCAGAGCTCAATATGGAAAAAAATTCAACATTATACCATTCTCTGACTTTTCTGGGGAATTTTTGCAACAGCGGTAAACTTTCTGTTCTCAAACAGCAACATGTATACTAGCAAAATAAGCATGGTAAAGGCTATCCTTGACTTTTTTATTGAAACTAAAGATGTAAAACATTACTCTAAATAACAGCAAGAAAATACTAACAAAATAAAATGACGCTCCAAGCAAAACACATATCATGTGGCGAATAAAAATATAGCTCCAAGTAAAGTTACTGATGAACGAAGACGAAGGAGGGGATGCCATCCGGGGCATCCCCAAGCTTAGGCTCTTGGTTGTCCTTGAATATTTCCTTGGGGTGCCTTGGTCATCCCTAAGCTTAGGCTCTTGCCACTCCTTATTCCATAGTCCATCGAATCTTTACCCAAAACTTGAAAACTTCACAACACAAAACTCAACAGAAAACTCGTAAGCTCCATTAGCGAAAGAAAACAAAACACCACTTCAAGTTACAGTAATGAACTCATTCTTTATTTATATTGGTGTAATATATACTGTATTCTAACTTATCTATGGTTCATACCCTCCGATACTACTCATAGATTCATCAAAATAAGCAAAGAACACAAAGAAAACAGAATCTGTCAAAAACAGAACAGTCTGTAGTAATCTGTAACTAACGCAAACTTCTGGAACTCCAAAAATTCTAAAATAAATTTTTGGACCTGAGGAATTTTTCTAGTAATCATCTGCAAAAATAATCAACTAAATATCACTCTCCAGTAAAAAGTTGAAGCTAATCTCGTGAGCGCTAAAGTTTCTGTTTTTTTACAGCATGATCATAAAGGCTTCACCCAAGTCTTCCCAAAGGTTCTACTTGGCACAAACACTAATTAAAACATGAAAACACATCTAACCAGAATCTAGATGGATTATTTATTACTAAACAGAACCAAAAAGTAAGAAACTAAAATAAAATTGGGTTGCCTCCCAACAAGTGCTATCGTTTAACGCCCCTAGCTAGGCATGGTGATTTCAATGATGCTCACATAAAAGATAAGAATTGAAACATAAAGAGAGCATCATAAAGAATATGACTAGCACATTTAAGTCTAACCCACTTCCTATGCATAGGGATTTTGTGAGCAAACAACGTATGGGAATAATAATCAACAAGCATAGGAAGACAAAACAAGCATAACTTCAAAATTTTAAGCACATAGAGAGGAAACTTGATATTATTGCAATTCCTACAAGCATATGTTCCTCCCTCATAATAATTTTAAGTAGCATCATGAATGAATTCAAAAATATAACCAGCACCTAAAGCATTCTTTTCATGATATACTAGCATAGAAAATTTACTACTCTCCACATAAGCAAAATTCTTCTCAGTCGGGATAGTGGGAGTATCATAAGAGACTTGAACACAAAAAATTGTTTCCACATTAAAAGAGTAATGTTCAGAAAAATGGTAATAATAATCATGACAAGATTTGTAAATATAATCATCACTACTTTTATAGCATAAGTTTCATCACAATAATCATCATAAGTAGCAACTTCGTTATCATCATAATCGATTGAAAACCTCTCCCAAGATAGTGGAATCACTAAATAAAGTTGACACTCTTCCAAATCCCCTTTCATATTCATCACAATAAAATTCAAAATACTCCAAAATAGTGGGATCACTACTTCCTAAATTTGACACTCTTCCGAACCACTTTCATCAATATAATTATCATAGGTAGGAGGCATGCTATCATCATAACAACTTTGCATATCAAAACTTGGCATGCTAAAAATATCATGTTCACTAAACGTAGCATCCCCAAGCTTGGGACAAACATTAATTTCAGCAAATATATTCTCAAATATTTCATCCTCATCAAACATAGCTTCCCCAAGCTTGGGCCTTTTCATATCATAAGCATAATCACTCTCATCGTTAAAAATATGGATAGGACCAATAGTAAAGCAATTATCATCATCAGAATGAGTAGTAGGAGCAACATAATTTGGGGGGGATACCTTTCTACCTTTGTTGCTCCTTCTTTTCTTTTTCTTCTTCACATTATGTGTGGGTTTAACCTTCCTCTTTGAGCTCCTTATTGATGAGATTGGTTGAATAGAAAGCTCCTCCTCGTTACGTGATTCATCATAAGAAATAATAGGAGGATATTGGGAAGTCTCTTCCCTTTCATTAGTATTCTCATCATCTTCTATTTGCTTTCTTTTCTTTAGGTAATTGGCAATATAAGGATTTTCAATGCAATTCTCCACACAAAACATATAAATCTTCTCTATATCAAAATAGAGAAATGTATCAAGATTAAATTTTGGAATACCCTCAATTATACGTTTCATTTCTTCATACCCCAAAAGAAGACTAAGCAAATTTCCCTCAAGTGGATGACCTAAGGTTTATCAAGCCGTAGGAGGGGTAGGATGAAGATGGTCTCTCTCAAACAACCCTGCAACCAAATAACAAAGAGTCTCTTGTGTCCCCAACACACCCAATACAATGGTAAATTGTATAGGTGCACTAGTTCGGCGAAGAGATGGTGATACAAGTGCAATATGGATGGTAGATAAAGGTTTTTGTAATCTGAAATAATAAAAACAGCAAGGTAACTAATGGTAAAAGTGAGCACAAACGGTATTGCAATGATAGGAAACAAGGCCTAGGGTTCATACTTTCACTAGTGCAAGTTCTCTCAACAATAATAACATAGATAGATCATATAACAATCCCTCAACATGCAACAAAGAGTCACTCCAAAGCCACTAATAGCGGAGAACAAACGTAGAGATTATGGTAGGGTACGAAACCACCTCAAAGTTATTCTTTCGGATCAATCTTTTCAAGAGTTCGTACTAGAATAACACCTTAAGACACAAATCAACCAAAACCCTAATGTCACCTAGATACTCCAATGTCACCTCAAGTATCCGTGGGCATGATTATACGATATGCATCACACAATCTCAGATTCATCAAACCAACACAAAGTACTTCAAAGAGTGCCCCAAAAGTTTTTACCGGAGAGTCAAGAAAACGTGTGCCAACCTCTATGCATAGGTTCATGGGCGGAACCCGCAAGTTGGTCACCAAAACATACATCACGTGGCACGTGATATCCCATTGTCACCGCAGATAAACACGGCAAGACATACATCAAGTGTTCTCAAATCAAAGACTCAATCCGATAAGATAACTTCAAGAGGGAAACTCAATTCATCACAAGAGAGTAGAGGGGGAGAAACATCATAAGATCCAACTATAATAGCAAAGCTCGCGATACATCAAGATCATGCCATAGAGGGAACACGAGAGAGAGAGAGATCAAACACATAGCTACTGGTACATACCCTCAGCCCCGAGGGTGAACTACTCCCTCCTCGCCATGGAGAGCACCGGGATGATGAAGATGGCCACCGGTGATGGATTCCCCCTCCGGCAGGGTGCCGGATCGGGCTCCCGAGAGGTTTTTCGTGGCTACAGAGGCTTGCGGCGGCGGAACTCCCGATCTATCTTTATATTCGATGGTTTTATGGTACGTAGGCATATATAGGCAAAAGAAGTCGGTCGGGAGGTGCTCGAGGGGCCCACGAGACAGGGGGCCACACCCAGTAGGGGGGGCGCGGCCTCCTATCTCGTGGCCTCCTCGAGGATCTTCTGACGTGGACTCCAAGTCTCCAGGATCATATTCTTACAAAAAATCACGCTGCCGAAGGTTTCATTCAGTTTGGACTCCGTTTGATATTCCTTTTCTTCGAAATACTGAAACAGGCAATAAAATAGCAATATGGGTTGGGCCTCCGGTTAGTAGGTTAGTCCCAAAGGTAATATAAAAGTGTATAATAAAGCCCATAATCATTCAAAACAGATAATAAAATAGCATGAATGTTTCATAAATTATAGATACGTTGGAGACGTATCATGCAACGCGCAGGCATCTTGCTAGAAACACTAGAATATGTCTATATAATCCGTATGTGATAGTCCATTTGAAATCTCAAAAAAGACAAATATTTAGGTACGGAGGGAGTAATATATTAGGAGTATATCAAAACAATAGTGATTTCTTTCAAGTTTGTGAAAAATACTACTATTCTACTACTTTGGATCCGTCGCAACGCACAGGCAGATTGTTGGTCAAAGGAAAAGGCCTGCCGTGTTCGCGTCGCACCCCCACACGCCCGGGAATCGGGAGAACAACACGGCCCGTCCGGCATGACACATAGCTTAGGGAAGGCGTGTTGCCTAGCATTTTCACTTTCATGTGGGACCGCCGTTGAGCAAACCGACACCCCGCCCGCCGCCGGGTTGGAAAACAGAAACAAGGGGAAGATCTAGCTGTAGCACGGAAGCCAAGAAATTTGGTGTCGGACGGGGTTCGTTGATAGAGTAGGAGCATTCCGTACTAGTACTACTCCTACTAGTACCAAGTTTGTACTCCTAATACTATATTACTAGTACTACCACTATACAACTAGTAGGTACGTGCACGGCACAACATCGTAGGAACAAAAAATGGGAAGATCTTGTTTTGGGTGATTTACCTTTTTTTCAATCAACGTAGTATGAATAATATGATGTGGGGGGCACCCATGAAGCTTATGTGGCTTGGTTGCATGGCTACGGAAGGTTAGAGAAAAATAAATAGATGATGTGTTTAGAGTGCACTCCACTAAATAGATATAATTTGGATCCATTGCAACGGACCGGCACATCTATATCTATACCCCCTATATAGTGTGTGAAAAACTTTGAAAGTTGGTCGTTGGATGAAGCCAATCCGACGGTACAAAGATGGCAAATCCGAGCACTACTGGCCGTTGGATATCATCCACCAGATTCTGCCACATGTATAATCTAGAAGACTCCATGGTTGAACTTAATTCATGACTAACTTTTCCACAACTAAGCTTAGGCAAAGTTATTAGTTCTTCAAAATGAGAGCCACAAGTTGGCAAGCCTAAGGGAATCTTGCCACATTTTTTGTGTGTATGTCATGTGGGGCCTTAGTGTGGCTTGAACCAAACACTCACCTAAGTTAATCAAACTTGCCTAACCTTACATTCCACTAGATTTTGCCACATGTTAGAATCCAGAAAGCTCCACGTGTAGAAGCATAATGCACAAACCACCAAAATCTCATGCGTGCAATGCACGTGTACCTTACTAGTACTAGTTGGTAGTAGTAGTAAGAAACAAATTCCAGTTTTGGCACAAGCTCGTACTGCGGGAGCACCACAAGGCCTGCCGCAGGAGTTACATTTCCCTCTCGGGGCCCACGGGACCGAACTTCAGTGGCTTAGTGCCCGACCTATGAGTCAATGACATGCGGACCTTAAATGCGGCTGGCCCACATGTCATTCTCATGGTGGTGGCGTGGTTCGCGACTCACTCGTTCGAGATGAACCGGCCGGTGGTGGCGTGGCCGTGGCGAGGGTGCCACAGCTGGGCGTCGGGGTGTTACGAGGCGTAGATGGCCACACCGGGGGGTACTACCTGTAGTACATAAGTACTCTAGCTGAGGATTGATGCTTGGGACGAAATGTGTCACAGCCGCTGGATGAAAATTCGATGGTGCGGGAGTACGGATCGGAGCACAGCAGCGGAGCAGGAAAACCGTGTCCAATCGGTTGTGTCTGTGGTAGAAAGTTGATGGTCGCCGTAGTTCAGCTGGCCTGCATGTCATGCACACAAAGCCAGAGGAGGCGGTGGGGCGAGAGGGATGAGGGCGTCGGGGATGAGGATCCTGACGCGAACAATCCTACCATTTTGTCAGCGACATGTGGGACCCATCTGCGTGGGTCCCTTTGTCGGCGAAGGAAAAAGCGAGGCAAAGCGGTGATAGCCACGTCGGAGGATCCATGTCCACGTCGGGGACGTCGTGCCGTGGGTTGGAGCGGTGTCGTGGGAATCGCGTGTGGGTGTGGCGATGGTAGAAACAAGAAGCGTGATGGTCGCCGTGGTTCAACTTCCATGGACAAGCTGTCATGTCTGGCGACACATGTATATCAAAACTAGAGTGTTTATATTTCAAGCACGTGAACAAGTATTATTCTACTACTTTGGATCCATTGCAGCGCACGGCCAGCACATTGGTAGTAGTAGTGTCCATCTCTATCTCTAGAGGCCTTCCCTCGTTCATCCTTTTCTCTCACAAGATAAACTACTCATACAAAAGCATCTTGATGTTCCGTGGAGCATACGAGGATGTTTCCTTGGGGTCTCTCCAGCAGGCGTGGCCGTGGTTGCAAGTTGACTCCCCTTGAGATGCCGACGTTGAGGGGCACTCGGTTTCCTCCGATGAGCAGGTAAGATGAGTTTGGTCACGTAGTAAATGCATTCTAAAGACTACTTCGTGTCCATTTCCTAATTCTCCCCGCCTTTGTTTCACGAGTTAGGCTCGGTGCGAGTGGAGATTGGCTTGCATATGTACGGGAGGGTACCAACATCAATTTGCACAACATTAACAACGCGTGACACCGTTCCTGTAGAACCTTTGTCCAACATTGGGATCAGCCATGCAACGGGCCACCGCATGAATTGGTACAGTGGAACCACGGTGAGATTGAATAAGATAGCATGAACCTTGCACATGGCGGTCAAAGGCGGACCATGTTGTCTGCGACCGATCTGTTGTCGTACGAGTAGGAAGACGCTATGCTCCTTTCTAACCGCATCTTCGCGGTAACAAACCAGGGGACTTATTTTGTATGGGACACATCCTACGATATACTCCCTCTCTCCCAGTTTATTTGTTTTGAATCTTCTTCTTCTTCTTCTTCTTCTTCTTCTTCTTCTTCTTCTTCTTCTTCTTCTTCTTCTTCTTCTTCTTCTTCTTCTTCTTCTTCTTCTTCTTCTTCTTCTTCTTCTTCTTCTTCTTCTTCTTCTTCTTCTTCTTCTTCTTCTTCTTCTTCTTCTTCTTCTTCTTCTTCTTCTTCTTCTTCTTCTTCTTCTTCTTCTTCTTCTTCTTCTTCTTCTTCTTCTTCTTCTTCTTCTTCTTCTTCTTCTTCTTCTTCTTCTTCTTCTTCTTCTTCTTCTTCTTCTTCTTCTTCTTCTTCTTCTTCTTCTTCTTCTTCTTCTTCTTCTTCTTCTTCTTCTTCTTCTTCTTCTTCTTCTTCTTCTTCTTCTTCTTCTTCTTCTTCTTCTTCTTCTTCTTCTTCTTCTTCTTCTTCTTCTTCTTCTTCTTCTTCTTCTTCTTCTTCTTCTTCTTCTTCTTCTTCTTCTTCTTCTTCTTCTTCTTCTTCTTCTTCTTCTTCTTCTTCTTCTTCTTCTTCTTCTTCTTCTTCTTCTTCTTCTTCTTCTTCTTCTTCTTCTTCTTCTTCTTCTTCTTCTTCTTCTTCTTCTTCTTCTTCTTCTTCTTCTTCTTCTTCTTCTTCTTCTTCTTCTTCTTCTTCTTCTTCTTCTTCTTCTTCTTCTTCTTCTTCTTCTTCTTCTTCTTCTTCTTCTTCTTCTTCTTCTTCTTCTTCTTCTTCTTCTTCTTCTTCTTCTTCTTCTTCTTCTTCTTCTTCTTCTTCTTCTTCTTCTTCTTCTTCTTCTTCTTCTTCTTCTTCTTCTTCTTCTTCTTCTTCTTCTTCTTCTTCTTCTTCTTCTTCTTCTTCTTCTTGACTATCTAAAACTCACACGGGCATCGAGGGCAGCATATTTTATCCGCTCGTATGGCAAGGGATAATTATCCAATCCAGACAACGTTAATTCCACCATCTCGTCACCCTTCTGAAGATTTGTATCGAGCACAAAATTTGCTACGTCGAATAGGGATGGTGTCTCTTTATCACAATCTTCTACAGGAATTTTGATTCTGGTTTGTAGGTCGTGATGCTTTAATCAAGGTTATGCGGCTCTAGCTTCTGTTTGTCCCCTTCGATGGCTGCCCCACAGTATCGTCCTCGAGACAACAAATTGTGAAGCTCACAGGTATGGAGGCGAGTGTATGATGTGGTACACCAAAACATCATCTTGAGGCACGGTGAAGGGCATGGCTGCTGGATCTTCCAGGGCACGCTCCATGTACTCTCGTCGAGACCGATGACCCTCGTCTCTACCTTTTCGAGGGAGTTCGATACATTCTTGATCCACTGCTGAACAACCCTTGGGTGGACGGTGATGGTGGCAACTATGTGCATCGAGCCTTCGACGAGGACATGTTGGACGCTAAAAACCTGCATCTCGATCCCTTTCACCATTTGGAACCACTGGAACGGAGGGCTATGGTTTGGAGAATTAGGACCTTGTTATCATTTTCTTCTTCTTGTTATCATTTTCTGCGGGAGACGGCTTCGCAACAAGCTCTTTGGACCTTGCAGCTATCTTGAAACTCACACGGGCATCGAGGGCAGCATATTTTATCCGCTCGTACGGCAAGGGATAATTATCCAATCCAGACAACGTTAATTCCACCGTATCGTCACCCTTCTGAAGATTTGTATCGAGCACAAAATTTGCTACGTCGAATAGGGATGGTGTCTCTTTATCACAATCTTCTACAGGAATTTTGATTCTGGTTTGTAGGTCAGCGATGCTTTTCAAATCAAGGTTATGCGGCTCTAGCTTCATTTGTCCCCTTCGATGGCTGCCCCACAGTATCGTCCTCCGAGACAACAAATTGTGAAGCTCACCTGGTATGGAGGGCGAGTGTATGATGTGGTACACAAAACATCATCTTGAGGCACGGTGAAGGATGGCGGCCTTGGCTGGATCTTCCAGGGCACGCTCCATGTACTCTGCGTCGAGACCGATGACCCTCGTCTCTACCTTTTCGAGGAGTTCGATACATTCTTGATCCTTCTGCTGAACAACCCTTGGGTGGGCGGTGATGGTGGCAACTATGTGCATCGAGCCTTGGCGAGGACATGTTGGGCGCTAAAACCTGCATCTCGATCCCTTTCACCATTTGGAACCGCTGGAGCGGAGGGCTATGGTTTGGAGAATTAGGATTAGATGGCTAGTCTAACTGAAGTAGTAGATGACTATTTAAAGAGGTTAAAACCATGTGAGCGCAGTGGGGTTTGGATGCAAAAGAAGGCGAAGGGAGGTGAAGAAGCGAGGAGAATCGGTTCGATGGAGAGTAAATGGGAGAAGTGGCGTCTGACGATTGATTAGGCGGCTAGGTAGACTAAACAAAAGGCTATCTTGGGTATCTTGATGAGTCGTACCTGTTAGGTATGCGTGCCCATCCTTCACGATAGGTGGGACCTATGCAAACAGATAAAAAAATGTGTCATAGTTTTTTAGCGGCGTGAGTGGGTGACACAACATTCTCGGTTAAGAATACTCCCTCCGTTTAGGTGAGTATAAGTCACCTTATGAAAATCAGGTTTTCCCAAAACCTTTAGGCGTAGAGCATTAACTTCCTACTCGATCCCCTCCCAGCCTCGTTAGCCACCATTCTCTTCCTCTGCTGCCGCGTTCTACCTTTCCATTTTTCCTCTTCTCAAGTGTGGAACGATCTGCATGCCATCCTTGATGCACCAGAACGACCACTACATGCATCGCGGCGGGCGTTGATTGGGCATGCACGAGAATTTGGTTACTGCTTCATAATATGGATGATACGAAGGATGAAGTGAGCAGGCATGCTAGCACGGCAGACCTATTTCCGCTATACAATACTGGAGTACTCATGTTCCTACTACTACTACTACTACTACTACTACTACTACTACTACTACTACTACTACTACTACTACTACTACTACTACTACTACTAGTACTACTACTACTACTAGCACTTGATGGTCAAAATACTATTCATCCGGTCCTCACAGTGAAGTGACAACACCTGCGCGACACTAGTCCAGGCGGCGTGTTCAGTTACCAAAGTCAGCCTCACCACATGCCTTTGTGCGATCTGTCACCGCTGCTGTACAACACATTGGCGCCTCACCTCGTCTCCCTCTCCGCTCCCATAGCACCACTCCATCTACATCTCCTTCTCCGTCTCCATCTCATTGTGCCCCCGTGTACCGTTGCCTCACTCGCCTCCCCCAGCACCACTATTCCCTCGCTAGCCGCTCCAGCACCGACATCCTTCTCCCCCGTAAATCAAGCCCCCTTCCAAACTCCACCATGGCCGAACACGAATTGCGCAACATCCATATGAGCTGCGATTGGAGCAATCTCCCCAGTGACATCCTCGACCTCTGTTGTTCGTGTATGGATATGTTGAGCGCCCTGCGGCTGGCTGCATGCTCGAGGGACATGCACACGGCCATCATCGAAGCAAGGCCTAAGCTTTTCAAGACACCACCTTGCTGCTATCTGGTCTTGCGAGATTGGCTCACCATGATACGGGGCGTGCATGATGCCCTCGACTTCAATCCGATCTCCATTAGCGAAACTTCTTTGCAGGTATGTAGTGGGTCGCCGTACATCATTTCCCTCGACATCGATCCGATCACCATCGCCCGAAACTTCTTGGCAAGTATGTCTTGGTCGGCATGAACTCCCACTTGATGGCTGCCTTGAGAGAAGGCGGTAAAAGTTGGTGCTCGTGAACTTCCGAACTCCCATGAGATTATCCTTCCTCCGTTGGATTATATAGAGTATTACCATCGCGGTCCAAGTCATCTAGATTACTCGTCGGTTGGACGGACCTTGTTTTGCGAAGATTGTAATCTGCCTAGTGCCCACATGACATGCAATTACGCAGACTTCAAGCTAATTGCCTTGTTCGACCGCGGACTCGCCTATCTTTACGCCGGTGCCTTCTTTAGTGGAGACAACTCGAATCACGGTGGATCATCGTCAAAGCTGATACACACTTCGTGATGCTATTGAACACAATGGCATCATCTACATAATCGACAAAGCAGATGGCACCACATATTCTTGGACGGCGCGTGTAAGTTGTTTCCATCTCATGTTAATGATGACGCCATGACACTTTGTTTGAACTTTTGTGATGATTGGCATATCCCTGTTTGAGCAGAATTTGAGTAGAACTATGGCAATGTATTAGAGACACCGTAAATCAGCTATATTTGGAATGAGTTAATTCATGCGATTGTGACCATGTCATTACAGTCAATTTGTACCCTGAATAATCAAACGGTTAGGAATATATGGATATTATCCTTATTTTACAGTAATCTATATACTACTACTAAATATGAGTGTTTATCAATGGCCATGTTAGTTTCCTCATTTTCATGATGTAGAAACATGCACCACACTATTGGTTTCATCTAACCATACATTAGGGAAGTAAATGTGCATATGGAGAACTCTATATTTTGAAGTAGTGAAATCCTGCAATGCTTACCATGTGTACATACCTATATTAGCCCTTGACAATCAATGGCTAGAATAATATCCTCTCAAAAATTTGCCCACGAACACGAGTATATAAGAATGCATGGTCATTTAGTTACCTTGAAGAATTTGTTTGTGAGGATGAGAACATGATTACTCCCTCCGTTCCCAAATATTTGTCTTTCTAGAGATTTTAACAAGTGACTACATACGAGCAAAATGAGTGAATCTACACTCGAAAATATGTCTACATACATCTGTATGTTGTGTCTATATGAAATGCCTAGAAAGACAAATATTTGGGAACGGAGGGAGTACATAACATGCATGACATGGTAGTTTCCTGTGAAGAATCGATTGCGAGATAACATGAGTATAACCATGCATGGCACTTCTATATTTACGAACCCAGTATACATTTCCCTGTATTTTCCTCCCAGTTCTAACAGGGACATATCAATGTTGTTTCTTGCATTATCCTACTCATGTTCTGAACAATGTATGTCCTTTTTCATTAACAATGCATGTCCTTTTTCATATGATGCAGTGTCCCTACAGTTACTGCCCTTTGTAATCACACCACCTATGCCAAAAACAGGGAAGCACAACTGGTTCCTCGCTCGATCAGACGACGGCAAAAGACTGATGATCATTCGGACACATGAGCCGGAAAAGTTATATTGCAAAAACCCCACTATATACAAGCACCGTGTCATTACATGAGTATCCGGACAGTGGCTGTCACGTCTATGAGCAGGATACCAGCTTGTTGGGGCCTTTAGGATTTTTTAGTTGGAGGCGGGTAAACAGCCTTGGTTCACACTCTCTGTTTCTCGGACTCAATTATCCGATTAACCAGGAGATCACCGTTGGCAAGGACCTTGATGGCAGAGAGGCTCTGTTTGCTATGGAAAACTGTGTCTACAGCGAGCCCTAGGAGTTCGGGAGCAAACTCCCCTGATTGTCAACGATACAGCCTGCAGCCAAAGAAGGTGAGAATGACAAAGGCATCCGGATTAACTTTGATCCTTGGATGTCTCAATTCTGACGAGCGATGATGTGGTTCAAGCCTTGAGTTGATAGGTAATTGGGCTGTTGCATCGAAGGGTGGAATCTTGGTGTCTCCGGATCACCGGTCGTGAAGCAAGGCTGCAAATTATGATGGTGTTGGATCATCTCTTCGAATGACTTTGTTGTCTTCGTTGCTGGTTCTGGATGGGTAGTTCTTTCTTTTGTTATGCATATTCCTTGTCATTTGGTCATCCTCGTCTATGTCACTCTTACTATGTAATAGTTGCTTCTATTTAGAATGTCATTCTAAATGCGGATCACGAGAGTCGGCGCTGAGATGGGTGTGTTTTGGTGGTGTGGCAAGACTTCTTATGAACTATCATGTCTTGTTGTTTATGTCGATAGTAGTCACTAGTCGGTGTTTGAATGTTGTATATAACATTGTTTGAACTGTTTATTGTCTTGAACTCTTGGTGTGCTAAATGAGGGCATCACCATTCTCCGATGTTCGTAGTATATCTCCTTTTTCAAGTTATATAATTTGAGCTCGGTGTCTTTTCGATGATGTACACTTGTTTGGGCGGTGAGGTGTCGTTGAATATGGGCGAGTAGTAACGCAATGCCAAACAGGTCAATTATGACTCTCGGGCGGGCTCCCAAAGATCCTCGAAAAAAAGGCCGCTCCAAAAAGAAAGAATAAGGACTCTTACGCCGACATGTGGGCGCCACGGTGTTCTCGTGCGCTATGCCACGAGAAACATATTAGCGCGTGCTCGAAATTCATGCTACCTTTTCATCCCCAGTCTCCCGCCCGTCCCCCACCTCTGGAATCTCGATTCCTACTCCAGTTCCCCCAAATCCCCTCCTGTACTCCCTATACTCAAGCACACTACCATGTCGCCGGTCAACGCGGATCTCCGAGCCAGAGATCCTGAGGTCCGTCCAGCCTTCGGTCGCTGCGTGCTGTCGCTCAAGAGTGGCATGGCGGCGCTTGACGACCAGTTTGCCGGCAAAGTGCTGATGGTAACCATCAACGGCGACCGGCCTCCCGTCTCACCGGACGACCTTGTCAAAGCTCTTGGCATTGCGCACGGCATCCAAATAAGTGACTTGCTCGTCGAAGTCTATCCGCCATCGGCTGATTTCTTCGTCAGGTTCTGGACAACTTTTGACTGCAGTCGTGTGTTCGAATCTTCCCAGCGTTTGTTCTGCGATGGCACGCTGGTGAGCTTTGATCGGTGGCACCCAGGATGGGGCTTGGTGCCCTCTGAGCTTGAGTTTTAAACAAAGCTTACCTTCCATGGCATGCCTCGACGTGCTTGGAACAGCGAGTCCATGAACGATCTTATAAACGACCTTGGAGGTGAGCTCGTAAGTATGTTTGTTCCTCCGCACAGGCTGGGCTCGGCGGTTATGGCATGGATGAAGAAGCCGTCCACCATACCGAAGGTGATTGGTGTTGAGATACGGTGCAGGAACCGGGGTTATACTATTAAATGCGCCACCAAGGCCGCCGTGGACCACATTAGGGATGTACACATATCGAGTGTTCGTGCATGTCGAAGAAGTGGTCAATCCATCTATCGAAGTCCTGCCACCGCCCGCTGGTGCGAGGTCCGTCGGCGACGTCCATTACAGAGTCAACGTCGGACTTTCCCGTGTTGCTCGGAGCGATGGATGGCACAGGCCTACTCCATCGCGCGCGGAGGCCTTTGCTTCTTTGGGAGAAGAGGCAGGGCTGGCTGCTGGATGTGCTCTAATTTGAGGTAACAACTGAATCTTGTCAGATACTAGTTAAATCCAAGCTATGGGTGTGAAGCACTGATATGCCAGTACATTTGATTGTGACCTGTTCTAATTTTTTACCTGAACTAGAAAGGGTTGTACGTCAATTTAATGTGCTAGCAGAACTTATTGTGTTGTCTGTCTGTTTTCTTTGCACAACATTCAAGATATTTCCCCGTCATTGATAAGACGATGAACCATTATGTACGACTTCGTTGGTTTCAACATATCCCTTCCTGTAGCGATCCACTGCTTCCATCCTGATTGTGCCGCCTGCGTGAAATTTTTGTATGCAAGTTCAGTGTTCTATGATGTTCTATATGATTGTGTCAACTATATAAGTTTTTACTGAGCATGAGCAATGCATATGGCTGAAAGATGTATTTACGAGCATCGACCGATGGGTCTCTCTCTCTATCTCTCTCTCTCACACACACACGCGCGCGCACACACACGCACACACACGCGCACACGCACAAGTAGGACCCGTTGAATTATTTATTTGCTCGTGACAGCTTTTAATTAGGTTCCACTATAATCTAACTTTTTTCTTAAGTTATTAATTGAGCTCAGTGACTTCAAAAGGTTATACAGAAGCCTTGTTTGGGCCTTTCCGGCGTCGCTGAATGTGGGCTGAGGAACCACGTTAGGTTGTACTGTACTACACAGGCCTTTTTCTCAACATCAGCAATGCAACTGGGTCGACAGTTGTACACAATATCCGGGTCAACTTCTTATTCTCCGCCCCGCTGGGCTGCAAACTTTCCTAGGAGGTATGCATTAGGCTCAACAAGAAAATGGACTTTAAGAAATAATAAATGGGGTGTAATTATAATAACTGGACAGTTACTATGCACCAAACACGTAATTAGTTTGAAAAATATATTATTTTTGGAATTTGAAAATTTTAATTTCATTACTTGTTGCGTGCACAATATTTCGTTGGATTTTAACGTAATACAACTTTATTTTGAAATTATATTTAACCTGACTAGAAATTTCGGATAAAAATATTTCAGATCCCATCAAAATGTGCGATTTTTTTTAATTCTGTTTTGAGCGGTTGTTTGAAATTATTAATCGTTGTCCTAGCTAGAAGTTGGGCTGTACTTTTAACAAACTGTAATGGGTTGTAGTAAATTCCATTAGAATTAAAAAAATGGGCTGTACATTCTTACAAGTCGCAAATGGACTATATGTTCTCTGCCAAATCCGAGCTGTGGGCCTACTAAGTTGACGCGTACCAAGGGCTTTGTCAACTTAGTCAATATAAACGATTCTAGTTGCAGTGATCGTACGATGTCCATCCAACGGCCGTAGTGCTTCTTCAACCTCTGGTCTTCTTGCTCCAGCCACCCAAAGCAGCGCCGGTCGTGTCGCGTGCTCCTGCCTCCCGTGGCCGGCTGTGATGCCGCGGAGGCCTCACCGCCCCGTACTACTCCCACCGCTGTCCAGGCCATCCCTCTACTAGCCCACACCCCCTGTTATTCTGCGGCGACGGCTGCCTCACACCGTAGCCGAACTAGTGAACCCTCGTACTCCTCTCCGCGCAGGCTTCCACTTCTGCATCTTCCCCGGCTCCGCGTCGTCCCCTTCCTAGGCCTCGCCGTCGTCCAGACCACCGCCCTGGTGCTCTCGGCGCAGCGTGGTCAACGTGGTCAACGACCGACTTCCATCGGAAGAGTACTGTATGTGGAGAGGCTGACAGCTGGGTCCAGGCGGCCGCAAGGACCTGACAGCAGGGACGCATCGGACGGGCCACCTTATTTCACGAAAAAAATGTTTCCCCTGACTGCTGGGACCTACCGGACGGGCCAGCGTATTTCGTGAAAAAACGTTCCCCCCGCTGTCAGCTCGGACCCATTGGAAGTGCCTCCTTATTACGCACAAAAAAATGAATACTCCCCACTAGCTGGGACCCACCATGGTGGGAGGCTGACTTAGGGCCTACTAAGTTGGCCGGGCCGGGCCTTTGTCAACTTTAGTCAATATGAACGATTCTAGCTCGGTGACCGTCGATGTCCATCCAACGGCCGTAGTGCTTCTTCAACCTCTGGTCTTCTTGCTCCGGCCGCCCAAAGCGGCGCTTTGTGTGCCGCGCGCCTACCTCCGTGGCGGTGTCTTTGCCGCGGAGGCCTCACCGCCCTACTATTCCCACCATCGCGGGCCACGTGGTGGCGGCAGCCTCACACCGCAGCCAAACCAGTGAACCCTCGTACTCCTCTCGCGTGGGCTTCCTTGCCGCGTCTTCCCGGCTCCCGTCGTCCCTTTCCTAGGCCTCGCCGTCGTCCACCCCGGGTGCTCTCGGCGCGACATGGTCAGCGTGGTCAAGGAACGACTTCCATCGGACGTGGATCGTATGTGGAGAGGCCGACAGTGGGTCCACGGCCGCGGCAAGGAAGTGCCTCCTTATTACGCGAAAATAATGATTCCTCCACGACAGGTGGGACCCACCGGACAGGCCATCGTATTTTGAGAAAAAACGTTTCCCCATCGCTAGGACCCACCAGCTACATCTTCGCGCAAGGAAGTGCGTCCGGGCAAAAAGCGATTCGCCCCGATTGCTGGGACCCACCAGCTACATCTTCGCAGCAAGGAAGTGCACGGCGGTCGGGACCCACCTGGTTGAAGCGTCGTGGCGTTGTCGTTCAGTCGCGAACGGTGCGTACATATATCTTGGTGGATGTAGAGGCGCACGCGTGTCGTGGTAGAGGCGCGCACGTAGCATGTACGCGTCATTACAGCGGCGGGGTGCAAGAAAGAAAATACAGCCATGTATGTGAACATACGGGCGGGGTCTCAAACGCCTACTCGTGCATACGTACGGCGAGGGCTCATTGACATGGCTGGGTCGGAACAGAGAAACAACATTGTCGTCGTGTTCATGGGGAGGCAACGGAATGCGTCGTGTAAATGGGGAGGCAACGGAATGCGTCGTTTTCATCGGGAGGGCTTGGACGGAACAAGCGATGGAAACGAGGCTGGCGTCATCAGAAGCGGAGAAAACGGCCTTGTGTTCAGCGGCCATGTTAAAACAGGATCCTGTTCATTGGGAGGGCGGCGTATCGCAAAACGGAGTAAACGGACCTCCTACGGTCGAAACGGGGGTCCTATTGATCGGTAGGGGTGTGGTGTACCGCAAAACGGAGGAAACGGACCTCCGACGGTCGAAGCGCGGGTCCTGTTGATCGGGAGGGGTGTGGCGTACCGCAAAACGGACGAAACGGACTTGTGTTGGAGCGCTACGGTCGGAACGGGGGTCCTGTTCATCGCGAGGGGTGTGGCGTACCGCAAAACGGGACTCCACGGGATACTATTCATCTCCACCGTCGACCCCCTCCAGCCTCCACGAGATACTGCTCATCCACCGTCGACCTCCTCCAGCCTCCACCTGCGACTGTTCATCCACGGGCTCATGTTCATCCAGCTTCCACCGCGCTTCTCCACCGCTCTGTTCAACCAGCCCTCTCCACGGGCTCCTGTTCAACCACCCTCCACGGGCTCTGTTCATCCTGCCCTCCACGGGTAGTCCTGTTCATCCAGCCCTCCACGGGTCCTGTTCATCCAGCCCCAACCGCCTCGATCGATCGGGTCTTGTTCATCCAGAGGCAACACCACGGGTCCTGATCATCCACCCCACCGGGACTGTTCATCAAACCCCGGCCCCCATAGCGCTCATTGTTCATCCAGAGGCAGCATCGATCGGCTTGATTAGCAGCGATGGCGAAGGAATCGCTCGATCGGCTTCATAAACAACCATCGATCGATCGCTCGGGTTCGATGCTTAACGTAGCTGCGGTGCAATCGCTTCGGGTTCGATTAGAGCCCAACGCCTCACTCGGGTTCAGTTAGAGCCAACGCCTCGCACACACGCGCGTACGTGTACGAGAGAAACATGCATCGCTAGGCCCCCGACCTCCCACCGTAACCGGGAACTCCCTGAAATTTTTCTCGCCTCGCTTCTACCACGGTTTTTTCCATCATGGACGGCCCAAAGAATGTCATGCAGCTCTGTCTCCGGCCCGCCCAGGACGAAAAGCCCATTTTCTGTCATTATTTTTTGTCATAGAAGTAGGAGCCCACCACATCTATGATGATTCCGGGTTTTGTCACAATTATCGTCATAGAAGTGTCATATGTATGACAGAAAAAATTTCGTTCAGCCCAAAATGTCATGGATGTGTCTTTTTTTTGTAGTGTAGCTCCTCATATATTTTCTCATTCCTTTTTGACACTTGTTGACAAAAAGGGGGAGAATTACATCGAGTGATAGTTTATCGGGGTTCTTGCAGGATGTTTTCTGTTGCATTTGGTTTTCCCTCAAACAATTTGCTTCATGAACTTATCGCACTACTTGTGGTGTTGAAATACTTGGTCGTCATGTAACATTAATAACCACTGCCTGCAATGTTATTTGCTTTGTACTATCGGTTTGCATGTATCTTCGAATGCGTTTTTCTTCTTGAATGATCATCGTCGATAATTATCTATCTTAGAGGGAAACATATTGCTCCTCAAAGAAGAATAGAAAATTATCATGTGATGATACTAAGGGGGATAATCACTTGAGTACTAAATAGATTATAACTATTGTGGTTGGATATGCGCTGATTACTATCCCTCTTTATCTAACCAGGCAGGAAGAGAACGTCAGTCTAAGCTTGTATGCCTTACGATGTAAAGGCCATATAATTCACTGACAATGTGTTTTTCCTCGCAATTATTATCTTCTGAATCACAGGGAAACCACGTCCGAAGTTGTAGGATCGAAAGTATGTCTAGAGGGGGGGTGATTAGACTACTTGACCAAATAAAAATCTAGCCTTTTCCCAATTTTAGTTCTTGGCAGATTTTAGCAACTGGACAAGTCAAGCAATCTTAACACAATTCAAGCAAGCATGCAAAGAGTATATGAGCAGCGGAAAGTAAAGCATGCAACTTGCAAGAATGTAAAGGGAAGGGTTTGGAGGATTCAAACGCAATAGGAGACACGGATGTTTTTGTCATGGTTTCGACAGGTGGTGCTATCGTACATCCACATTGATGGAGACTTCAACCCACGAAGGGTAACGGCTGCGCGAGTCCACGGAGGGCTCCACCCACGAAGGGTCCACGAAGAAGCAACCTTGTCTATCCCACCATGGCCGTCTCCCACGAAGGACTTGCCTCACTAGCGGTAGATCTTCATGAAGTAGGCGATCTCCTTACCCTTACAAACTCCTTGGTTCAACTCCACAATCTTGTCGGAGGCTCCCAAGTGACACCTAGCCAATCTAGGAGACACCACTCTCCAAGAAGTAACAAATGGTGTGTTGATGATGAACTACTTGCTCTTGTGCTTCAAACGATAGTCTCCCCAACACTCAACTCTCTCTCATAGGATTTGGATTTGGTGGAAAGAAGATTTGAGTGGAAAGCAACTTGGGGAAGGCTAGAGATCAAGATTCATATGGTAGGAATGGAATATCTTTGCCTCAACACAAGTGTAGGTGGTTCTCTCTCAGAAAATGCAATTTGGAAGTGTAGGTTCGTTCTGATGGCTCTCTCCACGAATGAAGAGAAGGTGGAGGGGTATATATAGCCTCCACACAAATTCTAACCATTACACACAACTTGCCAATATCGGTGGGACCGAATTGGTAAACTCGGTCGGAACGATTCAGCAAATCTAGTGACCGTTAGGATTTTCGGTGGGACTGACATGCAACTCGGTAGGACCGATATGGTTAGGGTTAGGGCATAACGTAATCTCGGTGAGACCGATTACACAAACTCGGTGAGACCAATTTTGGTAATAAGCTAACCGAGAGTTGGTCGGAGTAAACTTCGGTGGGACGATTAAGCTCATTTCGGTGAGACCAAAATGTTACGAAAGGGAAACATAGAGTTTACATTGCAATCTCGGTGGGATCGAAACGTTACGAAGGGAAACAGAGATATTACAATCCCATCTCGGTGAGACCGAGATCCCTATCGGTGAGACCGATTTGCCTAGGGTTTGTGGCAGTGGCTATGACATCTGAACTCGGTGGCGCCGGATAGAAAGAACCGGTAGGGCTGAGTTTAACTTTTGGTTTAGGTCATATGTGGATTTGAGAAAGTAGTTGAGGGCTTTGGAGCATATCACTAAGCACTTTGAGCAAGAGCCTCATTAAGCAACACCTCATCCCTCCTTGATAGTATTGGCTTTTCCTATAGACTCAATGTGATCTTGGATCACTAAAATAGAAAATGTAGAGTCTTGAGCTTTGAGCTTGAGCCAATCCTTTTGTCCTTAGCATTTTGAGGGGTCCACTTTTCTCATCCATGCCATGCCAATCATTGAGCTTTCCTGAAATATTAATCTTGAAATAGCATTAGCTCAATGAGCTATATGTTGTTAGGAATTACCAAAACCACCTAGGGATAGTTGCACTTTCAATCTCCCCCTTTTTGGTAATTGATGACAACACATAGATCAAAGCTTCGACAAATGATAATAAGAGTGAAAAACATTGTCGCTTTGAGAAGTTTGTGAAAAGCAAGAGCTCCCCCTAAATTTGTGCATAGTTTAAGATTTGCTTTGGACTGCAAATGCACAATGAGTTAGGATCATGGGATACTCTTCCATGTCACATACATCTTGGTGGAGCGCTCAAAATGATAATAATTAAATACATGCACTCATCACCAAGCAAAGTGAATGATCATATGGGGATATAAAAGGATAATGTCATCCAACAAGCATTAAGGTAGCATATGATCAAACATATGATCATCCAAGTATCACACAAAAGCATAAAGTATCTCAAACAAGCAAATGAGAAAGTTCAACCACCAAAAAGCAAGAGAGAACAAAGAGCAACACTCTCTCTTGAAGCCTATGATCTACACATTTTCTCCCCCTTTGGCAACAAGTTACCAAAAAGTTCATAAAAAATGCATAGTGCTAGATCGACTCTCAGGCTTGGTCTTCAGCTGGTGGCGTAGATAAAACTCCAAGGACGAAGGCATCAGTTGATGTAGATGGAGCTGGTGGAGTGGGTGTTGGAGCTGGTGGCACTTGAAGGCTGTGCTGGTGCGAGATGAAGTTGCTCGTGTGTCATGGCCGACATTGCAGCAGATCTCTGACCTCTGGGCACTCTAGCAAAAGCATCAGTGGTAGACTTGCCCTTCTACTCCTGCACTTCATCCTGAAGTTGCTAAACAACTGAATGTATCTCAGTGACCTTCACATCTAAATCATAGAACTTCTGCTCCATGATCCTCTCCAAGCTCTCCTGGTTTTATGTCAGGGTGGCCAATCCCTTCTCAATCCTCAGAGTGGAGGCAATCAAGTAGCCAAGCTGATCTTGCTTGCTCTTCAGAAGATACTGAGATGCCTCATCAATGGTTGGCATCTTTGCAGCCTTTTCAGTCCTTATCCAATAGATATGTGTAGATGGGTAGGTGCTCCGTATCCAATACCACAGTGTTGTCCTCAAAGTCTGGGTAGATGGGCAGGTGCTCCTTATCCAATAGGTATGTGCCAGTGCCCATCTTGGAGTTGATTAGCTTCTGGATCTGTGGGGCATACCCACAACTTCTCTTCTGATCTGCAGCTATTCTCCTTATAGTTTCCACAATCAGACTCATGACTTTGAACTTTTGAGGAACATCAAATATGTGCAGCAAGTTGATGGAATGTCCTCTGATCATTCTGTGATCTCCTGATTTTGGTAGCAATGTGTGCCTTAAAATCCAATTGATTGTAGGCAGGCCTGACAGCAAGTGTTTCACATAACCAAATTGGTGAGTCTCAAGATATGCATCAGGAATCTCCTTGTACATGCTAGCCATTGAGTTGTGATCCTTCTTCTTCTTGGCATAGACATCCAAGTCATCTTCTTATTCTTCTGGGGCATTGATCAATTTTTCCCATTCTTCAACTGTTGACTGGTACCTAGTACCTTCAGACATCCAGACAATCCTTCCATCTGGGTAAAAATGAGTTGTGGAGTAGAACTGCATAATAACCTCATCATTCCACTTTGTGAGCTTCTTCCCAACAAAGTCCTCTACTCCACAAGACTTGAAACTATCATAGACTCCAGGATAGTGTTCTTCATTTTCCCTGATATACTTCCAGTCCACCCTTCTCATATCACAGACTATAGGCTTCTTGTCAAGCAACACTGTCTCATAGAAGTCCTGTTGTTCCTTTGTATGAAACCTGTAGTCCACAACAGTTCTTCTCCTGACTGCATAGGGATCAGTCAATCTCCACTGTCTGAGTCATGCATCCTTCTTGAGCTTCATGTCCTCAGCTACTGGATTAGCATCATTGTGATCTGGAATTTTGGGCTTTAACTTCCTCAAGACATGTGACTCATCATCTTCTTCTTCTATAGCAGCTTCAGGCATTGGGGCCTTGTTCTTCTCTGCAGCTGGAATATTCCTTGTACTCCTCTTGGGTGCAGTTTTGGGTTTTGGAGTAGCTGCCTTGGGAGCTTCTTTGGGCTTAGATGGAGCAGCCCCTGATCTTATAGCATCTCCCATAAGCTTTTGAGCTTTAGGTGCTGGTGTAGCAACCTCTTCCTCTTCATCTTCCATCATTGAGGGATTCCCAATTACTCTGGCAATGGTCTTCTTGACCCTTTCTTTCCTCTTCTTACCATCTCCAGTTTCCTTGGGTTCAAGAGTGAACTCCATTGTTTCTCCTGTGGCAACTTTCCTTGCCTTAGACATGGGTTGTCTTCTTGCTGGCATCTTAGTCTTCAGACCTGGCTTAGTTGCAGCAGTTGTGCCATATTCCTTTTTCAGAAGTTTCTTCTTTGAGGTGGTCTCTTCCTCAACAGCCACATAGTCCTCATCCTCAGAATCTGAGGTTCTCTTCTTTCTGGCCCTGGTGACTGCCTTAGGCAAGTTGCTTGGAGTGCTCCTGCTGCCTTCACCATAGCTGCTAGAGGGACTAGTGCCCTCACTCATGTGAACTTGCTCCTCAGACTTGTTCTGACTGTCACTCTGATCTGACATGATGCAAACACTGACAGCTGACCCTGTGAATAGATTATAGATGAGATAGATTGAATGAGCATCACAAAGTGCAGAGGTTTTTGCAAAAGAATGAGTCAAAAACTTAGTTTTAGTTTTCCACGGAAAGCATTTCGGATCTACCGATTTGAAAACTCGGTGATACCGAAGCAGCTTTTGGAACCTAAACTAGTGAACTCGGTCAGACTGAGTCACAATTCGGTGGCACCGTGTAACGCCCCGGATACAGCTTTCTATATCGGTAACTCCAGCTCTTGCCTTTTCCGGAGATGTGTTATTTTATTTTCTCCGTGGTTGGGGTTTTGTCTTTTGTTTTGCTTTTTGTCATGTCATGCATTTCATCTCATCGCATCATGTGCATTGCATCTGCATGTTTTCTTAAAACTCGTAGCCGTTAGTAGTTGTCGTTTCTCCCCTTGGCTTCGTGGCATGTTGTTAGACCGTTTGTCTCCGTTGACCTTTCTCAGACCAACCGGCTTCTCGTTCCCTCTTTTCTGGCCGTTTGACCCCCCTCCACACTTTACCAACCCCCTCGCGCGCGTGTCTGAAACTCCCCCCAACCCGACCCGGACAGTCATCACTGTTGGGTTCGGATCATCCCCAAACATCTACAAAACATCTCCGTTTTCTTATTTGGACTCCCTATCTATTTATTTCTAGACCATTCGATTAAGATCGGAGGGACCAAATACCCCTATCCAAAATTCACTTGTTATATAAAGACTAACCCTAAAACCTAGGGACCTTGTCCCATCCACCCATCATGGCCGCCACCACTCCTCTTGTCCCCTCCCACCTCGGGTTCTTCCCCCGATCCAAAAATCCTCCCTCGTTTTCTTCACCAGACCAACCAGCTGCAGCCTCCTCCTTCCTCGATCTTCCCTGCCACCCAGTCCCGTCGATCCATCCATCTATCGATCCCCACCAACCAGTGCATCCCCACCTCTCCTCGATTCTAGCCACATCCTGCTTTCGATCCTGGAGGGATCGAGGCCACCAACAGCCCCGCCCACTGGCCGACCAACTCAACAGGACCGTCGCGTCCCTCTCCTCTACTTCCCCCTGTTTCCCTTCTTCCCGTATCTCTCTCTCACCTCGCGGTCTCTCTCTTTTTCTTCTTCAGGGCCAACATGATCTGCGTAGACGCCATGGATGGCCGCCGCCCTGGGCGTCGCTAGGAACCTCCTCGTCGGCGTGATCCCGCGAGTCTCCGTCGCTCGTGCTCCACCACTTCCCCTCGAGCTCCTCCAGTCCGCACGGCTCCGTTGCCCGTCAAGTTCCCCGGTTGCCGTCTTTGCTCGCTGCTGCTTCTGCATCGCCCAGCTCGCCGCTGCCTTGAGCCACCCGAGGTCTTCCTCCTCGCCGCCCGCTGCTCCCTTGAGCAGCATCAGTCGCCAGTGCCCCTGCCCTCCATCTCTCCCTTCTGCTCCCTCCTCTCACATCTCTCTCTCTCTCTGAACCAGGACGCCGTCGCCATGGCCGCCCCTGAGCTCCACCGCTGCCGTTTCGCGTCAGATCCGGCCGGCAACCGCCGGATCGCGCCGCCTCCGCCATGGACCACCCATCCCCAGACCTCCTCCGTGCCGCTCCTGTCCTCGTCGCTGGGAGACGCCAGCGCCAGGTTCACCGCCGCCTGTGTCCTCTGCTTCCAGGACGAGGCGCCCGCTCATCCGCGTCGTCGCGCGTTGACCGCTTCCACTCCAGCGCCCTGGCCCAGCTCGGCGCCACAGTAGGCCCACAGAGCGAGCCGGCCTAGCGCCTCCCAGGCCCAGCGCCTCTTCCACCGCCCGGGCCTTGGCCCAGGGTGAGCAAGACCCCTCCCCCTCTCCTGTGCACTTTGGGCCACACAGTTTCGGCCCGCGTAGGTTTTTTTCCTGCGCTGCGAATTTGTCTATTTATCCAGTGATTTAACAGATTTGCAGAAACCCCCTTGCACTTCATGCATATAATAACTCATGATCTGTGCATCTTATGTAAATGATTTATATATGTAAAATGCTTAGAATTTGGTGTAGATTAATAATATGCCATTTTCATCCCATGTTAAAATGTTTAACTTGTTGTTTATTTAAATTTGCTAATATGCCATGTTAAAATGATTTAATTCATAACTAAATAACCGTAACTCGGAATTAAATGTTCTTTATATGTAAATGGGGTTGAAAAATGCCTAGTTTAACATGATGCAGTTTATTTCCTGTTTAACAACAATAAAATATATTTTAGGACAGAACAGTACCAAAACAAAACTTGCACATGAGGATTTTCCGGAATTGTTGTTTGATGTTTCCGGCCTCATTTAAACTTGCCTAGATAGTGTAGTTTTATTATGTTTCACCTCTTGCCATGTTTAACAACATTTAATATTGTTGTGTACCTAAACGAGATCAAACTAAATATGTCAATGTGGTGTTTTGTCAATATGCAACCCGTTGCATATTGAGCTCCACTTAACTTGTAGTATTGTTTGTTGCACTTTGCCTTGCCATGCCTCGTTAAACCGGACATGCATCATACTTGATTGTGCATCGTGGCATGTTTATGCTTGTGCATTTATCTTGTTGTTTGTTTCTTTCCGGTGTTGCTTCTCGGTTCCGGTAATGTTGCGATTGTGAGGATTCGTTCGACTACTTCCGTTCGTCTTCTTCATGGACTCGTTCTTCTTCCTAGCGGGATTTCGAGCAAGATGACCGCTACCTCGGATCTCACTACTATCATTGCTATGCTAGTTGCTTCGTTCTATCGCTATCTTTGCTGCCTATTACCTGCTTATCAAGCCATCCCAAATTGCCATGTCGCCTCTAACCGTTGTCACCCTTCCTAGCAAACCGTTGTTTGGCTATGTTACCGCTTTGCTCAGCCCTCTTATAGCGTTGTTAGTTGCGGTGAAGATGAAGTTTGTTCCTTGTTGAACATGGAGATGTTGTTCCTTGTTGGAACATGTTTACTTGTTGGGATATCACAATATATCTTATTTAATTAATGCATCTATATACTTGGTAAGGGTGGAAGGCTCGGCCTTATGCCCGGTGTTTTGTTCCACTCTTGCCGCCCTAGTTTCCGTCATATCGGTATTATGTTCCCGGATTTTGCGTCCCTAATGCGGTCGGGTGATTTATGGGACCCCTTGACAGTTTGCTTTGAATAAGACTCCTCGGCAAGGCCCAACCTTGGTTTTACCATTTGCCTCACCACCACCTATACCTTTCCTTGGGTCGGCCAACCCAAGGGTCATCTTTATTTTAGCCCCCGGCCGGTGCTTCTCTAAGTGCTGGTTCGAACCGAGTCACTCTTGAGGGCCACCACGGGAAACTTCGAGGCTTGGTTTTACTCGTAGCATGTCTCATCCGGTGTTGCCACGAGAACGAGATATGTGCAGCTCCTATCGGGATTGTCCGCGCATCGGCGGTCTTGCTGGTCTTGTTTTATTCTTTGTCGAAATGTCTTGTAGCCGGATTCCGAGATTGATCGGGTCTTCCCGAGGAGAAGGAATATCCTTCGTTGATCGCAAGAGCTTATCATGGGCTAAGTTGGGACACCCCTGAACGGTATAAACTTTCGAGAGCCGTGCCTGCGGTTATGTGGCGATGGGAATTTGTTAATATCCGGTTGTAGTAAACTTGAAGCAAACTCTTCTAAAATACACCAACCGTAAATGCGTAATCGTGAGTGTCTCTTTTCGGGTTGATCGAGAGGAGAACACGGTTTCGGGTTATGTCGGCGTAAGTAGGAGTTCGTGGATCACTTCTTGATCATTGCTAGTTGACGACAGTTCCTTTGTTTCTCTTCTCGCTCTCATTTGCGTATGTTAGCCACCATATATGCTTAGTCGCTGCTGCTAACTCACCACTTTACCCCTTCCTTTTCCTTTAAGCTTTGCTAGTCTTGATACCCATGGTAATGGGATTGCTTTGAGTCCTCGTGGCTCACAGATTACTACACCACCGATTCTGCGGTACAGGTTATGCGATGATCATGACGCGAGAGCGATGCTTGCTTGCGTTGAGTTCTTCTTCTGCTTCTTCGATGAGGGAATAGGTTCCAGGTCGGCAGCCTGGGCTAGCCGGGTGGATATTGTTTGAGTTTCTGTTTATGTTTCATCCGTAGTCGGATGTTGATCTTGTATATGATGTGATGTTGTATTCGTGTGGCATTGTATGCCTTATGTATGTATCCCCACTATTATGTAATGTTGATGTAATGATATCCACCTTGCAAAGCGTCTTCAAGATGCGCTTCTATCCTTGGTGGGACCTTCGAGTTCCTTTAGGATAGGGTCGCATCTTGGGCGTGACACACCGAGACTGCTAGGGTTTCACAAAGAATTGAACTCGGTCACACCGATTTGCAATTCTCGGTCAGACCGAGAATCACAGGTGCAATGGCCTTAGCCAAATCGATGGAACCGATTTCAACAACTCGGTTGGTCCGGGATGATTCAGCGGAAACCTAACCCTAAATTTTCAATCCACAACTAAACTACGGAGTGATTTCGCTGGATAGAGTGATCGCAATCGTGGCAAGATACATGGAAAAACAATGTGCTAGGAATCAAAGTGAGATTAGAACAAGGATCAAGTCCATATACCCTAAGTGCGGCGATGGACCTGCTACGACGGCAACGGCGGAGACGATTTCCGTTGACGGTGGTGGATACCAGCGGCAGGAGGCAGCTGGCGATGAGGAGGACGATCCGGAGACCCAGAGAGGCAGAGAAAGCTGAGTGCGGGAGAAGGGGTTCGGAGAATTTTCCAAATTTTGGCCCGGGGATATATATAGCCTGACCGTGTCGGTGTGACCGAGTGGAACAACTCGGTGGCACCGAGATGCATAACGCAAGCGATTCGCAACTCGGTGTGACCGAAAAGTTCAAATCGGTTGCACCGAGATTGAAAAGCTAGATCGACTTAATGATCTCGGTATGACCGAAATGGATGAATCGGTCAGACCGAAACGCACAAAGAAGTTTTGGAAGTTTAAGTCTATGACGAATCGGGGACTCCGAGTGCTCCTCACACAGAGTGGTTCAAATCTGACTTGATCAAACTTTGTGATGTAGCATGAATAGAGTTTGAGACAAGAAAAGCATAGATAGCTAGAGAAGGTTCTTAGGCATACTTGTCCATCCACTTGGCAAAAGAAAAAGGAACCAAGCAATCAAAACAACAAGTGGATGTCCTCGAATGAGTAAATTATGAAACCAACATGCTCACACAATAAAATGGCAAATGAAATATATGGCAAAGCATGCACAACCAAGTCTAACATCTAAATTGGAGATGACTAGGTCATCTATATATGAGTATATTGACTTAGGAGTCAAATGAGAACATTTGATCATAGGTCATACTAATCGTTTAAGCACAAGTGGGGTTACCACTTTTACATAAAGCGTTGTTGTGTTCACACCATTAGAGTTGCTTTAGCTCAATTCTTAGAGTAAAGCTCCCCCTAGATGTGAGATCCCCCTAAGAGGGATGAACTAACCTTGGGTTTTGTCTATGATGACTTCATGTAGGTGTTGAAGATGTGGATGCTCAATGTTGATGTAGATCATTTGGAGCAATCCTTTGGAGCGAGTTGCACTTTCAATACCTACACGGGTTAGTCCCACAAGGAACAAACAAGGATATATATAGACATAGAGTGATGCACACACAAGATGATGTCTATGAAAGCATTAGGTTACCTTGTCCCTTGTCTTACCAACAAGAGGGTTTGTGACTCCTTGAACTAGTGCAAGATGTGGAAGTTGATTGCACTTGTTCTTGCCAAAATGATAAGAGTGAAGTATGTTGGCGGAGTCACCCTCAGGAACTCTCTAGTTCTTCTTCTTCGGGATCCACATCATCTTGATGGGAATCCTTGGAGTTGTAGTCCTACTTGATGAAGTAGAATTTGATGTGGTCTTGGGAACCCACTTTACCAAGGCCTTGGGTGCTTCTTCAAATGCATCAATTTCCTCTTGAAGCTTGTCCTTGCCTTTTTGCTTGTGGTATTGTGGTGGAAGATCATCTTAAGGTTGTGTCCCTTTGAAGGAAGTAGGATCATACTTGTCTTGTTGAGGAACAAACTTCGTCTTGGGGTATTGATCTTCTTCCCACTCAACTCCATTGGCATTGAACTTTCGTTCAAAACCAACACCTTGGTTCTTCCGGTGCCTTTCTTGCTTGCGTACAATTTCCTTGAATTGCTTACTCCCGGCAAGGCTCTTGTAAACACCTTTCTCTATAATTCCCTTCAATAAGCTATTTTCTTGCTCAAGTGTAACTTGGCTAAGAGAATCATTAGTGGAATCAAGAGAACTACTAGAAGCAACAACATTGGATTTAGCATGATTATTGTTACTACTAGAGGAAGAATCTTTCTTGTTCTTGTTACTAGACATGACTTGAGGCATGTAAGTGGATAAGACTAAACGCTTGGCAATGTAAAAAGAACTTTTCTTGCGAAGATCATCATTGATTGCCTTTAAGAACTCATGCTCTTTCTCAAGGTTGAGCTTTTCAAAACGTAATTTCTCATGAGTCCTTAAAAGTTCTCGATGATCTCCTAAGATAGTTTCATGAGCTAACTTAAGAGTGTTTAGTTCTTTAGTTAGAGACTCAATCTTCTCCTTATCATTGTCATTCATTTTATCTTGATTAGCATGATTAATTGACGTTTCATCATAGTATTCATCACTAGAGTTGTCAACAAGTAAATCATCATCACATAACAAGTCATCTTCATCACTATTGAAATCAACATAGTCGGGGTGTGTTAACTTTGGACCTTTGGCCATGAAGCATCTTCCAATTCCTTCATTTGGTGAATCAAATATGTCGTAGGATTTGGTTGACACAAGTGCTAGACCGGCAACACCTTCATCTTGAGTATATTCGGAGTCAGAGTGATAGCTTCTCTCGGAGTGATTGTCGGAGTCGGAGCCGGATACCCATTCACCAACATGAGCTTGATGTCTTCGTTTTGTGTAGATCCTTGATGACTTCTATTTCCTTTACGAATCCTTGCTTCTCCGGGATGTTCTTCATTCATAACGACCATCTCTACTCCTTCTCTCTCTTGATGGTGATTCTTCTCTTCTACTTCTTCTTTTTGGAGAATCTTCTCTTCTCTTGTACGGTGTCGTACACTCATTGGAATAGTGTCCGGGTCTTCCACAATTGTAGCAATTTCGCTCTCGACTAGAAGATCTTTTGTCATTGTAGGAACTTGACTTGGAACTTCTCTCTTTGCTTCTACTCTTGTAGAACTTGTTGAAGTTCTTCACCATTAGGCTCAATTCTTCATTGAAGGTTTGTTTCTCACTTGATGATGTGGGAGATTCACATGAGGCTTTGTAAGCACCACTTGACTTGTTATGGAGCTCCTCCTTATCCTTGAGTGACATCTCATGAGCAACAATTCTTCCAATGACTTCCGTTGGCTTGAGATCTTTGTAATTGGGCATCATTTGGATCAATGTGCATACGGTATCATATTTTCCGTCCAAAGCTCTTAGGATCTTCTTGATGATGAATTTGTCGGTCATCTCTTCACTTCCTAAGTCGGCGATCTCATTTGTGATAAGAGCAAGCCTAGAGTACATTTCAGCGACACCTTCACCATCCTTCATTTTGAACTTGTCAAGCTGACTTTGAAGCACATCCAACTTGGATTCCTTGACGGAGTTGGTACCTTCATGCATATCAATCAAAGTATCCCAAATTTCCTTTGCATTCTCAAGATGGCTGGTTTTGTTGAATTCTTCGGGGCACAATCCGTTGAAGAGGATATCACAAGCTTGAGCATTGTATTGCAGCATCTTCAACTCTTCCGCGGTAGCTTCACGGTTCGGTTCTCTCCCATCAAAGAATTCACCTTGCAAGCCAATACACACAATAGCCCATACAGCGGGGTTATGTCCAAGAATATGCATTTCCATCTTATGCTTCCAACTAGCAAAATTAGTACCATCAAAGTAAGGACCTCTACGGTGGTAATTTCCCTCGCTAGACGCCATACTCTCCTAGGTTGTGAAACCAAGGCTATGACTACCAAAAGCTATGGAAATCAAAGCAAATGGAGACCAAAGCTCTGATACCACTTGTAGGATCGAAAGTATGTCTAGAGGGGGTGATTAGACTACTTGACCAAATAAAAATCTAGCCTTTTCCCAATTTTAGTTCTTGGCAGATTTTAGCAACTTTGGACAAGTCAAGCAATCTTAACACAATTCAAGCAAGCATGCAAAGAGTATATGAGCAGCGGAAAGTAAAGCATGCAACTTGCAAGAATGTAAAGGGAAGGGTTTGGAGGATTCAAACGCAATAGGAGACACGGATGTTTTTGTCGTGGTTCTGATAGGTGGTGCTATCGTACATCCACGTTGATGGAGACATCAACCCACGAAGGGTAACGGCTGCGCGAGTCCACGGAGGGCTCCACCCACGAAGGGTCCACGAAGAAGCAACCTTGTCTATCCCACCATGGCAGTCACCCACGAAGGACTTGCCTCACTAGCGGTAGATCTTCACAAAGTAGGCAATCTCCTTGCCCTTGCAAACTCCTTGGTTCAACTCCACAATCTTGTCGGAGGCTCCCAAGTGACACCTAGCCAATCTAGGAGACACCACTCTCCAAGAAGTAACAAATGGTGTGTTGATGATGAACTCCTTGCTCTTGTGCTCCATATGATAGTCTCCCCAACACTCAACTCTCTCTCATAGGATTTGGATTTGGTGGAAAGAAGATTTGAGTGGAAAGCAACTTGGGGAAGGCTAGATATCAAGATTCATATGGTAGGAATGGAATATCTTGGCCTCAACACAAGTGTAGGTGGTTCTCTCACAAAAAATGCAAGTTGGAAGTGTAGGTTCATTCTGATGGCTCTCTCCATGAATGAAGAGGAGGTGGAGGGGTATATATAGCCTCCACACAAATTCTAACCGTTACACACAACTTTCCAATCTCGGTGGGACCGATTCAGCAAATCTAGTGACCGTTAGGATTTTCGGTGGGACCGACATGCAACTCGGTAGGACCGATATGGTTAGGGTTAGGGCATAACGTAATCTTGGTGAGACCGATTACACAAACTCGGTGAGACCGATTTTGGTAATAATCTAACCAGAGAGTTGGTCAGGTAAACTCGATGGGACCGATTCGCTCATTTCGGTGAGACCGAAATGTTACGAAAGGGGAACAGAGAGTTTACATTGCGATCTCGGTGGGACCGAAACGTTACGAAGGGAAACAGAGAGATTACAATCCCATCTCGGTGAGACCGAGATCCCTATCGGTGAGACCATTTGCCTAGGGTTTGTGGCAGTGGCCATGACATCTGAACTCGGTGGCGCCGGAGAGAAAGAATCGGTAGGGCCGAGTTTGACTTTTGGTTTAGGTCATATCTAGATGTGATAAAGTAGTTGAGGGCTTTGGAGCATATCACTAAGCACTTTGAGCAAGAGCCTCATTAAGCAACACCTCATCCCTCCTTGATAGTATTGGCTTTTCCTATAGACTCAATGTGATCTTGGATCACTAAAATGGAAAATGTAGAGTCTTGAGCTTTGAGCTTGAGCCAATCCTTTTGTCCTTAGCATTTTGAGGGGTCCACTTTTCTCATCCATGCCATGCCAATCATTGAGCTTTCCTTATTAATCTTGAAATAGCATTAGCTCAATGAGCTATATGTTGTTAGGAATTACCAAAACCACCTAGGGATAGTTGCACTTTCGGAAGCATATCCACTCCAAGTAACATTTTGTTTCTTTTCTTGATGTGGTTATATCGAATATCTAACATGCAGGAAAACTGCATCTCATGTGGATTCAAATCGTGTTCTGAGAAAACCTTCATGACATATCCTTTGTCACAAATCCTTCAAAGCTTATTTTTCATCTAATTCTCTTTGAAGTTTTGTGACAAGAATCACCTCAGACACCGTCAAGTGCATTGAAAGAACTCAAGTATTACATCATAGATCAATGTCACTTATACGAAGAATAATCTAGTCTCCATCCGGTTCTTCAAGATCTAAAACATATCTTAAGGGGGACAATAATTTATATTCGTACTTATCTCTCATCTTTCATTATTCTTCGCATTACATTCCATTCATTATATATCGTTTGATATGATTTGTTTTGTCAACAATCGTCCAAAAAGGAGGAGATTGTTGGTGCAATATCTGCCTACCTTGTGTTTTGGAGATTATTGACAGAAACTGGTATGGACTGATTTGTTTGCTAGTGCATACAAAGAGAAAAAGTTCATACACAACTGAAGTGAATGTTGTCTTCGGTGATGAGTTCGAGGAACTTCACCGAAGCATTTTGCGCTGCATAGAAGAATGAGCTATATTTGTGGAAGACATATAGTCGACAAGATTGATGTGAACAAATCGACCCCTCGAAAGTTTACCGTTGAGCGAAGCTTTTGATTCGGTGTTGTCGTACGAAGAAATTGACTGCAACAATGGAATTTGAAGACAAAGTGAAGACGTAGTATTCATTTTGTTGTTCTTCTTTCATTCTTTTGAGTCATAGGACCTCCGTACTATTAAGAGGGGTATAGGTTCTCGAAGCTTAGGTCCGCTGTGATGCTTAGCCAAAACCTATGAAAGTTGAGAGAGAAATCTATTTGTTCTCTGAGAAAATACTTGCCAGCAAGTGACTGTGATCTTCTTCGCTGCAAGAGATTTGTCTCTGGCCGAGGAGTTAGCATTACTTGCTCTGCAAGTAATGACCGTTCTGCTTAAATCCGACTGTTGAACAAGTGTCGTTTCGCCATTGGCTGATCTCGATGTCTAATTTGGTCATTTCCCATCAGGGAACGTTGTGGCTATAGATAGCCACCCCGCTCCAACATTATCCGTTGGCTGCTCCGCTTGAGATTTCTAAGAAGATTGATTTGAGCAACCCCTCTCTGAGTGATTTGAGTTTTAGATCCACCGAGAGAAAATCAAGAGCCCAAGCTTAGATAGTTGTTTAGCATCATAGTAGTTCTGAGTGAGAGTTCTTGTACCTATTACTCTTGAGAGCTACGCACTCTCTAGATGGATAGGTTTCAGCTTCGAGTATTGAAGAGTTGTTGTCTTCACCGAGCCAGATCTTCAGCAACCAAGAGTGATTGTGGTTCGCGAAGCTTGACCGAAGGTTTGGAGATCGCCGACAAGGATCTACCATGAGTGAAATCAACCTGAGTCTGATAAGCTCTGCATTGAAGGAGAACAGGGTGAAGAGAGTTTATCTTGCGTGTTAAGTCACAACCCCTCCAACCAGACGTAGCCCTTTGGCAGAAGGGTGAACTGGTCTACCAAATCTGACTATCTCCAGGGAGCACCACTGGTTCATTATTCTTCACTGCAATTCCCTCAACAGTTTTTATTCGAGCTTTGTACTGATAGTTATTTGTTCATTTCACTCTGTTGTCAACATCACTTATCTTTGTATTCATTCTGTTTCACTCTCATCTCTTGTGTTCACTCGTGATCATCATACTTGTCTGTATGCACCATGTTTTGTCTTGTTCTACTACATTTGTTTGCATGCTGCATTACCCTCATCGTAGTTAAACCTGTCATCTCTCATGCTCGTACTGTCATTTCATCCTTCATCGAGGAATATGCTTCTGACGTAGACAATTGATCTCGTCTATTTCCTTCAATACTCTATTTCGCTGCTGTGATTGGGATAAGTTTCAAAACTTTTGAAAGAAATTTTGAATCTCCCATTCACCCCCCCCCCTCTGGTCGATATACTCTCGGTCCTAACAAAGGTATAACCAGTGCTCCAGGTGTACTAGTACCTGCTCCAGGAGTAGGCATATCTTGCGGTGTGCTGAACAAACGCATAGGCTCGAAGTTCGATGGCAAGCGGCTTGTATGCCTCCTATAATGAACCACATCTGAGGCATTCTGGCGAAAGCTAAAATGCAGTGCCTCCACCCTTAAGCATTCAGCTTCGTCATAGATGTAAGCTTGTACTTCCACCACACGAGCGTTTTCAATGTTGATATCTTCCTGAACCTTGGCCATCTGCTCATGGAGCTTCATCACTTCAGCGTTACGTTCTGCCAGGTTTTCCGCAGTCACCGGGGTTTCCAGAAGTGTTCCCAGAGTAGCCATCAGCTTTGCCAAAGCTTGAGCCGGTGTTTTATTTGAGCCGGTCGCGTATGGAGCCGGCACAGAAGTGTCGGTCCCTGCTATGGTACCGGTCGCCGTGGAGTTATGAGCCGCCGCGGTTCCAGCCGAGTAAACATTGTTTGCCATATAGACGACTACTCGTCGTGGCGGCTCGAAGGCATCTAGACCAGTGTCATCATCAGAGTAGCCCCCGGGCCGGCCCTCGAAGAGCTGGAGGATCGACTTAGTGTCACCAATCGAAGATTCGCCATCGGAGTCGAGTGTGTCTCCGCCAGACGCGGAGTTGTCCGCGAGATCGACTCCTTGAGTGAAGCTGATGAAGATGTGATTTCGGGCGGCCTAAGGCCGCCTGGGTTTGGTGCGACGAGCCGTCTCAATGATGTCGGAGCAAATGTCATGCTCGAGGCCTGACTCGCCAATCATGCTAATGAAGACGTCAATCTTGCCAAAGGGGGCCCGGTACACGTACTCAATCGAGTCGGCCTCGGGGCCCCAACCTGAATCGTCGATGTAGAGCTTGCCACGAAGACTCTTTGTCATTCGACCGATCGTGTATCCCTCAGTCCCTGGGAGAGCTCCCTCCAAGAACTCAACACCATCGTGTGCGGGGCCCAAGGTGGGTGCCACAACTGTCGTAGTTTTGTCACGGCAGATGTCCTCGAAAAAGGACTAGGTTTGGAAGCCATCACAACTAGGAGGTCGCTTGAGAGGGGTTGATCGAGAAACGAAGGACACAAGTTTACCTAGGTTCGGCCCCTCACAGTGGAGGTAAAGACCTAGCTTGATTGATATTGCTAGAAATCTCGATTACAAGGATGCGGATTCGCTAACCTAGCTCTCGATTGATCTTAACTTAGTATTTTTGTCCTGAGGGCTCCCCTTTATATATAGGTTGAGACCCCATATTTACAACAGAGTCCGGGTCGTACTACAACCCATGTCTTATCCCTCTACCTCTCTCCTAGGTAAGGAGAGTCTTCATCTTTGGGGCTTCGACAAACCGGCCCATCAAGTGTCTACATGAGCCAGCCTTTACTTAATCTTTTGGGCCTTCCACCGCATGGTGCGCCAGGTTGAAGTGACCCATGAGCCGGTGTGCTCTGGGACGGTGTCCGTGTTAAAACCGGCGGATCTCGGGTAGGGGGTCCCGATATGTGCGTCAAGGCTGATGGTAACAGGAAACAAGGGACACAGATGTTTACCCAGGTTCGGGCCCTCTCGATGGAGGTAAAACCCTACTTCCTGCTTGATTAATATTGATGATATGGGTAGTACAAGAGTAGATCTACCACGATATCGTAGAGGCTAAACCCTAAGAGCTAGCCTGTGATGGTATGATTATAATTGTGATCGACCTTCTAAGGACTAACCTCTCCGGTTTATATAGACATCGGAGAGGGCTAGGGTTTACATGGAGTCGGTTACAAGGAAGGAAACATAATATCCGGATCGCCAAGCTTTCCCTCCACGCAAAGGAGAGTCCCATCTGGACACGGGCCGAAGTCTTGAGTCTTGTATCTTCACGCTTCAATAGTCCGGACGTTGTACACAGTCCGGCTGTCCGGATACCCCCTAATCCAGGACTCCCTCAGTAGCCCGTGAACCAGGCTTCAATGACGATGAGTCCGGCGCCCAGTATTGTCTTCGGCATTGCAAGGCGGGTTCTTCCCCCGAATACTCCAAAATATTTATCGAACACTTGAATTGTGTCCGGATCCACAAAAATAATATCCATATGCCACCGTAGAGAGAATGATATTTCACAAATGCAATTTGCTGACAATTTTTCCTGATGACGCGACATGTTATTACGGTCGGAGCATCATCCGAACCGTTTTCCCACAACCAGCTACAACGCATGTTACGAGGCGGTTTCTTTGACACGTCTTGTCAAAGCAGAGATTGTGTCCCCTTATCACGGGATTCTCATCAATACGGGTATGGGTAATCCCACCACACCATCAATCGTGACGCTTGGCAAGCGATTCCCAACGGGCAAGTGGGGAGGCGCACCGCTTTCGGCGCCTCTATAAAGGGATAATATTTCCTCATTTTTACCCACGCCTTCTTCCTCCTTTGCCCACTCTTGCCCCCTCGAGCTCCAGCACCCAAGCCCAAGTCTCCTCCACACAACTAAACATGTCCGGAGCAGGAGGCAAGTGGGTGGCTTCCACCGTCAAGGAGAAGCACATCACAAATCTTGAGGCGGCGGATACTTGGTCATGACATAGCGCACCGGCTACCGGACGCCGGACGAGTCATTCCGACCCCAGGACCCCACGAGAGGGTCGTATTCGTTGCCCACTTCGTCCGTGGACTGGGATTTCCACTCCATCCCTTCGTCCGCGGGCTCATGTTCTACTATGGGCTAGATTTCCATGATCTAGCCCCGAATTCCGTCCTCAACATCTCGGCGTTCATAGTCGTTTGCGAGGCCTTCCTCCGCATCAAGCCCCACTTCGGCTTGTGGCTGCAAATTTTCTGCGTGAAGCCGAAGGTCGTGAGCGGCCAACAAGCGGAGTGCGGAGGGGCCATGGTGGGCAAGATTCCTAATGTCACCTTGCTTGACGGCTCCTTTGCGGAAACCGTGAAAGGGTGGCAGTCGGGGTGGTTCTACATCACCGAGCCGCGCGACGCCAACTGGGCGGCGGCCCCCGAGTTCCTACCCGGCACCCCCATGCGGCTCACTTCCTGGGAGAGGAAGGGCCTGTCCTGGGGCGAACCTACAGAGCTGACCGGACTCAAAACCTGCATTAAGAGCATGAAGGACAAGAACATCAAGCTTGTCAACGTGATCCAGGTCATGCTTGTTCGCCGGATTCTGCCGTGCCAAAGGCGGGCATTTAATCTGTGGGAGTTGGTCCCGGCCGAACACCAGATGCTTCAGAGGCTCTACGGCATGAAGCACAAAGGCGCGTGGAAGGTGCTGTTCAAGGCCTCCGAAGTACCTCCTCCCACATCCGAGGACCGTGGGCTCCACGCCGCGCGGCCTCCTAGCAAGGTGAGTTTTCAGGCTATCACCGGATTCAGTCCTTCCCAGTATACTCATGGGGGAGTCTTGAGTAATTGTGCATATTTGCTCAGGGTTATGTGGAGATAGCAGAGCAGATTGACTGTCCAGCTCCGCTGCCAGAAGGCCCAGCTGATGCTCTCCTGACGGAGATCTGGTCCGCGCCGTCTGGCGCCGGGAAGAAGGCCGATAAGAAGGCCCTGGGACCGGAAGGGTCTCCGGCGTGGGTTAGCCGAGGCCTCGTCCGAAGACGACGAGGCACACTCCTCCCATGAAGGGGAGGAGGAAGAAGAAGACGCCCCATCCGGAAAGGATGAGGGGCCTGAGGAGGCGCACCAGGGGGCCAGGAAAGGCCCTCGGGGCAAGGCCGTCATACCCATGTCGTCTGATGACGACGAGACGGATTCCTCCCGCGGTGGCGGGGGGAAGCAAGAAGAAACTCTACCTCCCCGCACTGGGGAGGAGAAAAAGAGGAAAGTCGCCCCGAAGGGGGAGGCTGGGACGCCCAAAAAGAGGAAACGTCCCTTCTGGACTACTCCACCACGGCCGCTTATAGCAATGAGGGGTGGCTGCCTAGGGGGAAGCCCCTGGCGCGATCATAAGTGTCCGCACTCTACCGTGATTTTACTTCATAGCTGTTTAATAACGCCGAACATATATGCAGTCCGGCCAGGGTTCATCCGGAGGTGTCGTCTTCGGATGGATCTCTGAGCGCTTCGGGGATGAACTCGCTCTCGACGGCCACCACTCCTCAGCCTACGGATGACACGGAGGTGTTGTCCCGAAGGTTCCCCAAGCAGGGGGAGACGCCCCAAGGTGGACTTCCAAATGTCGGACATGCGGGGTTCAAGATCCCCGCGGATCGCGTCGATGAGAGCCGAAACAAGGTGGACTCTCGACCGAACACTACCCCGGAACCTCCAACGGTTCCGGACTTGGGCGGGCAGTACTTCGTTAGGGAGGGCGAGCCGCCCGTGCTGAGGACTTCTGTTGCGTCAACGGCACCGGATAGTCTGATGGAAGCGCTTCGAGGCGCTTCCATAGAAGAAGAGCACCGTACTCTTATGAGTGCGATGATTCAAAAGGTTTTGTCCGCCAAAAGCGGACTAACCGAAGCCTGCACAAGCCTCCTGACGAGCTTTGAGGTAAGTAATAAAAATGTGTGAAATTACCACCCGATAGGTAGTAGCCCCAGATACTCAGTTTGGTGTTCGGAAAGAAAAGCCAAACGGAGGGTCAATTACAATCCGCAGGAGTCTAAAAAGCGTTTATGTGAATAAGCAGGTCGTGCTGCTTGCCCCTGCTGCCCGCACTGCCGAGGTTGCCGAACTAAAGCGGGACCTGGAGCGGGCGCAGGGAGAGCTCGGCCTCACGAAGAGGCAGCTCGAAGAGAGCAAAGGTGAGTAATTCTCCGCTCTTATGTATGTAAAGATGGGTAAAATTGTTTAGTCTGACGGCAAAGCGTCGTGACTGTGTGACAGGGTCCACCGCCGAAGTGGCGTCCCTGAAGAAAGCGCTATCCGTGGCCGAAGACAAGGCGGCCTTGGAATGCAAAGAGCGCGAGAAGCAAAGTGCCAGAGTGGGTGAGGTACAGCAGGAGCTCTAGGATCTCGGCAAGAAGTTCGAGTCCATGGAGTATGATCTGAAGGCGAAAGAGGCTGAGCTTGCAAAGGCCCTTGTGAGTATAAAAGACGCCAAGGCCGAAGCCGAGAAGGCACAGCGGGAAATCCAGGAGGCCCAAAAGATACCAGCGGGTAAGAAATTCGTTATGCAAAGCAAACATGTGGAGGAGGCGTTTCTTTTACTTACTCGATTTCGGAGCTCTCCAGGGGCATTCGCAGATCTACCACGCAGCGTATCAAATGCCGCGGAGTTCTACCATTCTCAGGAGGGGAGCTCAACGAAGAAGCTGTTCTGGTCCCAGTATGCTGGGGCCAAACACCCAACGCCTCTGAGTGACCAACTGAAGTAGTTGGTCGAACTCCACAGGGCGGATGAAGTGGCTATGAAACATTTCATAGTCTGGATGTGGCCTGGTGAGCTCCTGCCCACTAGCTACTTCGTCCTGATCAAGCGGATGGTGGATGCATGTCCGCGGCTTGAGGTGATCAAGCGATCCGTTTGCATTGAGGGTGCTCGTCGGGCCTTTGCCCGCGCCAAGGTGCATTGGGGCAAGCTGGATGCGGAGAAGCTGGTGAAGGACGGGCCGCCAGAGGGCAAGGCGCATCGCCATCCCGAGATGTATTATGATGGCGTTATGAAGGGTGCTCGTCTCGTGGCCGATGAATGTACCAAGGACACCATTTTGGAATGAATTCACTTCTGTCATGTTTGTAACTTAAAGACGAAGTTACTTGCGCTATGTAGCGCTTTTGTTATTTAAAATATTACCTTCTGTGCGGCTGTTTATAAAATTCTGAAAGTAGGCCATCGTCGGCTTCCTCCCCACGTAACTAGTAATCGGGTGTTCGTGGAAAACTTCGGACACTCTTTATCCAAATGTTTGGTCCCTTAAGGAGGTGTCCGGCGAGCGAACAAGGCAATCGGACTATGCGGCTTTATAACTTTCACTTAGCCATAGAAGTCTACAATTTTAAATTTCGGCGAAGCCCCTAGAACTGAAGGTCAATTGGGGCGCTATACACGCCTAGATCGGACGGTTTATTTATCGCCTAAAGCAAAAAATCTTTAAGGATTTTAAAACCTCTCGAACAGCGACCAGCTCTCGCCACATCATGCCGCCAGTTTTCGGCTTTCATCGAGGTGCTCGTCCGGAAGAACCGGGACACAATCGCAGAGTTCTCCTGCGCTTACCTTAGCCGATATAACGGAACGTAAGGCGCCAAAACAAGGCAGCCGGGCTATCCCAACTGTAGACCCAAGACATGATTCGGAGCTGATGCATATAGTGCTATAAGTTCGGGGTGCCGCACTATTGAAAGTGTTCGACTTTATTTGCCGACACGGGTGTCATGAGAAGCCCTCAGCAAGCGACCGCACCAAGGTGTACGGATGCAATATCAAATAGACATTTATAAGAGAAAAAAATGCTCAAATAAGAATAATAAGCTGACGCTATATACAATCTCCCATTGACGAAAAATACGTTTAAGCGTACGTTTACAATGGATGCGTTAAGCAAAGATAAAGTAGGACTATTTGACATGTCATATCCAGGGGCAGGCTGTGTTCAGATAGATAAAGCAGGTATAATGATCGTAAATAGATTCCACCTGGGTATTTCCTTCTGTGCACAACGTCTGCTGCCTCCTTGGATGCCTATCCCCTATAAGTCCAGCAATTCGGCTCTTTTGAGGATGCTGCACCAACGCGGTGTCCTGAAAGGTAAGAAGGAAAGAGTATGAAAGTATTTGGCGGTTACTCGCACTATTGACTGGGTCGTTGATGCGCCTCCGCCTATGCCCATGGTATTTTGAGTGCGTAATTGTGTGCGCGTGGCACGAATGCTGCTTTGGTGGGGCTTAAGCGGAGGCCGGACTGCTAGTCGCGCTCTTGGCGTGCCTGATGATCCTGTTGTGGGGTGCTCCGGACTCCCTTGACGGTGCTTGAAGTTGCTGTCGCCGGATTGGTTTGTCGGAGAAGGCCGCATTGTACTTCCGCCGCAAGGGCTGCGGTATGTTCTTCTGTTCATAGAGAGAGGTCCATATTTCCATTCACTTTTATGACCCCGCGTGGTCCTAGCATCTTGAGCTTGAGGTATGCGTAGTGTGGTACCGCATTGAATCTAGCGAATGCGGTTCGTCCGAGCAGTGCATGGTAACCACTGTGGAAAGGGACGATATCGAAGATTAACTCTTCACTTCGGAAATTATCCGGAGATCCGAAGACCACTTCCAATGTTATAGAGCCCGTACAACGGGCCTCTACTCCAGGAAATACACCTTTAAAGGTGGTTTTAGTAGGCTTGATCCTTGAAGGGTCAATGCCCATTTTGCGCACTGTGTCCTGATAAAGCAGGTTAAGGCTGCTGCCACCGTCCATAAGGACGCGCATGAGGTGGAATCCGTCAATGATTGGGTCTAGGACCAATGCGGTCGAGCCACCGTGACGGATGCTAGTAGGGTGATCCCTACGATCAAAGGTGATCGGACAAGCTGACCATGGGTTGAATTTGGGGGCGACTTGCTCCATTGCATAGACGTCCCTTAGTGCCCGCTTCCGTTCCTGCTTGGGGATGTGCGTGGCGTAGATCATGTTGACCGTTTTCACCTGGGGGGGGGGGATTTCTTCTGTCCCCCCCGTGTTCGGACGTCGGGGCTCTTCGCCATCGTCGCTGTGCAGCCCCTTGTCCTTGTCTTCGGCATTTATCTTGTCGGCCTATTTGAATACCCAGCAATCTCTATTGGTGTGGTTGGCTGGCTTGTCCGGGGTGCCATGAATTTGGCACGAGCGCTCCAGTATGCGGTCCAGACTGGACGGTCCCTGATTATTTCTTTTGAACGGCTTCTTCCGCTGACCGGGCTTGGAACCGCTGAATCCGGCGTTGACTGTCGTGTCTTGATCTTTGTCGCCGTTGTTCCGCCGCTTATGTCTCATAACCGTGGCTTGCCGTTATTGTCGCGCCATCCGATTTGCTAGAATGTGGCGTAGTCTTTGCTGCGAGCCAACCAACTGTCCTCGCCTGCGCAAAAGCGGGTCATTAGTGTTGTGAGATCTGCCATGGACTTGGGTTTTTCTGGCCGAGGTGTCGAGCGAGCCACTGTCACGGATATTATGCTTGAAAGCTGCTAGGGCTTGGCGTCCGGACGACCAACTATTTGGTTCTTCCGAGTTAGGAACCGAGTCCGAACTTTCTGGCTGACTCTCCGGGCTGTTGAGTAATGTGGCTCAAGTCATCGGCGCCGTGGTCGCACATATGTGCCCTGGAAGTTGTCGAGGAATGCGTCTTCCAGGTTTTCCCAACTGCCAATGGAATTTGCTGGCAGGCTGTTTAGCCAGTGCCGGGCTGGTCCTTTGAGCTTAACGGGAAGATACTTGATGGCGTGTAGATCGTCTCCGCGGCCATGTGAATGTGGAGAAGAAAATCTTCAATCCATACTGCGGGGTCTGTTGTGCCATCGTATGATTCGATGTTTACGGGTTTGAACCCTTCTGGGAATTCATGATCTATTACTTCGTCAGTGAAGCAGAGGGGGTGCGCGGCGCCTCTGTGCCAGGCTATGTAGCTACACAGGTCGAATTGCTCTGGGTGGCTATATTCGTCCCGGCTGGACTTGTTGAAAGTGTATCCAGCATGACGGTCGTCGTCGCGTGCCGAGGCGCGCCCCCGCGATCCGTAGATCGATCTTGGCTGTCCTGTTTTGTTGCCCCGGGCCGTAATATGTTGGCGTGGGGGTGTTGGCTGGTATGCGGACTGGTATGCCGTTTTATCCCGGCCACGAGGTGGCCGGTCAGCCGTATGGTGCTCGATTCCGTATTCCTCGGCTACCAGGACTTCAGTCCATCTGTCTGTGAGCAGGTCTTGATCAGCTTGGAGTTGCTGCCGCTTCTCTTTCAGGCTCCTCGCAGTGGCTATAAGCCGACGCTTGAAGCGCTCCTGCTCTACGGGATCCTCAGGCACGCCGAACTCGTCGTCGCCGAGGCTAATCTCATCTTCGGAGGGGGGGGCATGTAGCTGTCCTCCTCCGGGTATTCGTCCATCGCCTATTCTTCTTGGCTGACGTGCTCATCCTCCTGTTCGGCCTGCTCGAAGGCGGGCCGATCAGGGTTGTATTCTTCTTCGGCACCATTCGGATTGTTTTCGTCTCGTGAGCCGGTATTGCGGTGGCGGGGCTTGGAGTGGCGCCGACGACGCCCGTTCTTTGCTTTTTTCCCTGAGGTTTTATCCTTCGTTGCCTCATTGCCATTTGTTTCCTTCGGAGTGTCCACCATATATATATATATATATCATAAGATGAAGTGGCTGTCCACCGCCCAGTGAGCGGTGGTTCATGTTCTTCTCCTGCATCGTCGTCCATACCGTCGATGTCTTCGGAGTCGAAGTTCAGTACCTCGGTTAAATCATCGACCGTGGCAATGAAGTGGGTGGTGGGTGGGCAACGAATTCCTTCGTCGCATGCCTCCCACTCGAGCCGGATATAGTTCGGCCCAGAACCTCCTAACAAAGAGAGAGACTTTAATGAGTTCAGCATGTCGCCGAAGGGCGAGTGCTGGAAGATGTCCACAGCGGTAAACTCCATTACCGAAGCCCAGCCTGACTCGGCTGGTTCAAGGGTGTGCGGACCGGAACCAACAACCGGATAAGAGTCCGAGGGCCCGGGGTCACAGGCTTCCACAGAGGTGAGACCTGTGTTCGGCTCCACCGCCGATGAGTGTGCAGCCTGCGGCGCGGGGTTCAGCCCTCTGTCCTTAGGCAACGCAACCTGCTCCGGATTTAGATCCGAGGCTTCTGCCGGGGTGATATCCCGAGCATCGTCTGACAACAGGTCTAAGTCGTGCTCATTGTGACTGTTCGGCGTGCCTGATGCTGGCCCGAATCCGTCGAAGATCAAGTCCCCATGAATATCCGCTGTGTAGTTCAGGTTTCCGAACCTGACCTGGTGGCCGGGGGCATAGCTATCGATGTGCTCCAGGTGGCCAAGCGAATTGGCCCACAGCACGAAGCCGCCGAACACGAAGATCTGGCCGAGGAGGAAAGTCTCGCCCTGGACAGCGTCATTGATGATGATTGAAGGAGCCATCGAGCCTGGCAGCGACGACACAGAGGAACTCTCAATGAAAGCACCAATGTCGGTGTCAAAACCGGCGGATCTCGGGTAGGGGGTCCCGATCTGAGCGTCAAGGCTGATGGTAAAAGGAAACAAGGGACACGAGATGTTTACCTGTGTTCGGCCCTCTCGATGGAGGTAAAACCCTACTTCTGCTTGATTAATATTGATGATATGGGTAGTACAAGAGTAGATCTACCACGAGATCGTAGAGGCTAAACCCTAAGAGCTAGCCTATGATGGTATGATTGTAATTGTGATCGACCTTCTAAGGACTAACCTCTCCGGTTTATATAGACACCGGAGAGGGCTAGGGTTTACATGGAGTCGGTTACAAGGAAGGAAACATAATATCCGGATCGCCAAGCTTGCCCTCCACGCAAAGGAGAATCCCATCCGGACACGGGCCGAAGTCTTGAGTCTTGTATCTTCACGCTTCAATAGTCCGGACGTTGTACACAGTCCGGCTGTCGGGATACCCCCTAATCCAGGACTCCCTCAGACGGGTCATAGTGTCAGGGAAATATCCCCAATGGTGATGGAAAATGAAACTAGCATGCCTAGACCACAAAGCTTGCCAACTGACATAAGATTGAATCCAAGAGACTGAACGAGTAGAACATCATCAATGTTCTTGTCTTCTGATATAGTAATATTACCTAGCCCAATTACCTTTCCTTTGTTGTTGTCGCCAAAAGTAATGTACTTCTGGATGAAGTAGTTAAGTTGGGGTCGACAAACAATGACTTGTCTCCGATCACATTACTAGTGCATCCACTATCCGTGATCCATTCCGTGCACCCAGAGACATAGTCCTGCAGGAGAATCAGGCTTTCTTAACCACCCACATCTTTGCAGGTGGCTTCGAAACAATTGAGAAAGCAGGATATGATTTCTTTCGATGACCATGAGAATTATTTCTCCATGATCCATTCGGTACACCCGGAAATATAGTCATGTAGGAGAATCATACTTTTTTAACCACCCACATATTTGCAGGTGGCTTCGAAACAAATGAGCGAGCAGGATATGATTTGTTTCGATAACCATGAGAATTGTTTCTCGAAGAAGTGCGAGCATAGTTAAAGGAATATGCATTGAAATTCTTCCCAGACATATGAGCATACTGGTTTGAGGAGGTATTCATATATTCATTCTATCGAGCCATCTGGAGTTTGTATCGAGCATTTTCAGCCTGCATGGTCAGTAACACAGTAACAGGTAATGCCTCGATAGTTTTCTTAGGTACCCAGATGGTTTTCTTTGGGGGACCATTCCTGCTATTTGGTCCAACATAGCGAGCAACATCCTCACCACGTTGGTTCTTGAACAACTTATAATTGTCCAGAGAATCATCATATGAGTATTCAGGAATGGGGCATTCGTGTCCCGAGAGTAAAGCAGGGTCGAGCGTTTTGCTCTTTGCAGGCACCCACGCAATGTGAGGATATGAGTTAATTGCACGGAGGTATCACAATTGGGGCAGTGCGTGCGGACTGGTACCACTTTTTGTATTATTTACAAGTCAGTACCATGTTTGGGGCAGTCTGTTACAAAATAGTCTAAATCACGTATAACATGTATTGACGGTGTATCTGACCGTTGGGGCCCGCCAGTCAGGTGCTGACGTGTCATGTTCTTTTGCGAAATGACCCTTCCATTTTACTTAATCACGCATCTATTCATTGTATGATATACTTGTAACACCCCGGAAGTAACTTTCCATATTTGTAACTCCAACTCTTGCCATTTTCGGCATTGATATATGATATTCCCTCCGTGGTTGGGTTTTCTCCTTTTTGCTTTTTGCCCATGTCATGCATTTTATATTATGTCATCATGTGCATCGCATTTGCATACGTGTTCGTCTCATGATTCCGAGCTTTTTTCCCGTTGTCCGTTTTGCAATCCGGCACTCCTATCTCCCCGGCGGTCCTTTTACGTTTTTCCGTGTGCGGGTATTAAACCTTCTCGAAATGGACCGAGGTTTGTCTAGTGGCCTTGGTATACCACCGTAGACCACCGGTCAAGTTTCGGTCATTTGGAGCTCGTTTGGTACTCCAACGGTTAACCGCACTCTCAAAAAGGCCTCTTTTAAGTTGCAGCCCAACACCCTCCAAAACAGCCCAATAACCCATCTAAGTCACTTCCATGCTCTCCGTCGTTCGATCACGATCGTGTGGTAAAACTACACATCATTTGGACTCTCCTAGCTCCCTCTATGCCTATTTAAGCAAACCTCCCAAATCCGGATCATCTCCTCAAACCCTAGCATTTTTTTCCTCGCGCGCGGACACGTCCGGCCGAGCGGACGCGTCCGTCCGCCGCCGCCCGCCAACGGTGGCTGCCACGTCAGCCCAGCGCCCCGCCGCCCCCCTCGCGCCCGCCCGGGGCCAGGCGAGCCAGCGCGCCCCGCCGCCGCCCGGCCCCGCCTCCGGGCCGGCCGCGCCGCCCCGCCGCCGAGGCGCCGCCTCCGCCGCCCGGCCGCCCTCGGCCGCCTCACCGCCGCCGCCCGGTGGTCGTCGCCCCCCTCCGCCGCCGCGCCGCCGCCGCCGCCCATGCAGTTCCTCCTCCGCGCCTCCCTCGCCACCCGCCAGCCGCGCGACGGATCGCCGCCCGACCCCGCGAGCTCCTCCACCGCCCGGCGCCGATCCGGTCGATCCGGCCCGATCCGACCTCGGGAACCGCACCCGTTGACTACTCCCTCCTCTTTTTTCACTAAGTCTTGAGTTATTTGTTATTTTGTGCAATTTTCATCATGGTGTATCTTGGCATCTGTAGGTCCGTTGTTCGCGTATAATATGTCAAAATGTTCGTCTCAAAGAGTAGATCATTTCATCTCATTGCATCATTTTCATTTGAGCTCATCTTGATGCCCGAAATGCTGTTGGAAGAGTGCTATGTGATGATAGTTTCTGTTTCGTAACAGAACTTGCAGTTTTGTTATTTTTGCCATGATTAATGTGTGCACCCTATGAATTTGAGTCCTACATGTGTTTTGTAAAATGCCATGCCATCTTTCCAGGGGTGTATGCCATGTATTTTTGTGATCTATGTGGTGACTAGCACAAGCATGCAAAGTAGGTGTCCTGTTGTTGCTGATTTCAGCCCTGTTTTAGCTGATTTTGATGCCATGTTAACTTGATGCTACCGAGAGATCTATGCATATTTTGAGATACTTCAGTAAGGGTGTTTTGTAAAACATGTCTTGCTCTATCCATCCATGCCTTTGTTTGCAATTATGGAGTGCCATAGCTTCAGTCAATCGAGCTCTACTTTTGCTATCAAATGTTTCCTGGCAGATTGTATACGTGTTATTCAATTTTGCCTAGCTTGTTGTGGTTGATCCATTTATGCTATGTTATTGTTCTTGCCATGTATGTCTTCTATGTCATGTCTTCTTGATGTATGTATGCTTAGTTTATCATTTAAGACTCTGTAGTGAGTGCATTGAGCTTGTAAACATGCCCTCTCGTTATCAGTTTTTGACATGTCATGTTGCTGAATCTGTTAACGAGACTTTCAATATTGACATGTGTGTTACTATATTTTCTAGTCCTTTTTGGCTTATGGTCAGTAAGGGACTTTTGTTCTAGGCTTTGAGTAGGTTCATGCCATGCCATGTTTTGCTATTTTAAGGTCCTGTAGCATGTAGTTTTGCTGCTCTGAACATTGCAACCTGATGCTGTTTTTGACATGTCCAGCCTGATATTTTGTGCACTTTTGTCATGCTTGTTTGAACCTGTTATGATGTGAACTAGCCGTAGCTCAGTGCTCATCTTTTGTCGAGCATCATGTGTAGATCACTGCCATGTGCTTTGTTGTTACGTTTGGGTGCAGTAGCTTAATTAATTGTTGCTTGCTAAGTGGCATCATGCTGTTAATGGCAGATTTGTGCCATTCTTGTTTTGCTTGTCATTTCCAAACCGTGCATCCGTTTCCGGTGATCTTTATATCGATTTCAACCGAAATCATCTCATCTTTCCAGTGGCATGCTTGGTTTGCCAAGTTGATGCCTGGTTCATTTTACCTTCCGGGCGCTTATACGCATTGCATATCACATCCCGCATATCATGTCATGTTTTGCATCATGTTGTTTGTGCATTGCACCGTGATTTATTGTGGTTCCTTTGTTTGTGTTGTTGCTTTGGGTAGAGTCGGAGACGAGAACGTGAACGAGGAACCTGTTGAGAACGCTTACGAGGATCAAGCTTTCGACAACTCGAGAACATTGCGAGCAAGATGATCATACCTCGAAATCACTTCTATCTTTGCTATGCTAGTTGCTCGCTCTTTTGCTATGCCTATGCTGCGATGCCTACCACTTGCTATATCATGTCACCCATATTGCCATGTCAGCCCTAACCATCCTTTTCCTAGCAAACCGTTGATTGGCTATGTTACCGCTTTGCTCAGCCCTCTTATAGCGTTGCTAGTTGCGGTGAAGTTGAAGTTTGTTCCTTGTTGAACATGGAGATGTTGTTCCTTGTTGGAACATGTTTACTTGTTGGGGATATCACAATACATATCTGCTATAATTAATGCATCTATATACTTGGTAAAGGGTGGAAGGCTCGGCCTTATGCCTGGTGATTTGTTCCACTCTTGCCACCCTAGTTTCCGTCATACCGGTGTTATGTTCCTTGATTTTGCGTTCCTTACACGGTTGGGTGATTTATGGGACCCCCTTGACAGTTCGCTTTGAATAAGACTCGTCCAGCAAGGCCCAACTTTGGTTTTACCATTTGCCGCCTAAGCCTTTTCCCCCGGGTTTTCGCGAGCCCGAGGGTCATCTTTATTTAACCCCCCGGGCCAATGCTCCTCTGAGTGTTGGTCCAAACTAGAGCCACTTGCGGTGCCACCCTGAGGCAACTTGGGGCATCTTCGGTTGCCGTACGTAGTGTTCATCCGGATGTGCCCTGAGAACGAGATATGTGCAGCTCCTATCGGGATTTGTCGGCTGTCGGGCGGCTTTGCTGGTCTTGTTTTATTGCTGTCGAAATGTCTTGTAGTCCGGGATTCGAGATTGATCGGGTCTTCCCGGTAGAAGGAATTTCTTCGTTGACCGTGAGAGCTTATAATGGGCTAAGTTGGGACACCCTGCAGGTAATATCTTTCAAAGCCGTGCCATGCGTTATGAGGCAGATGGGAATTTGTTAATGTCCGGTTGTAGAAAACCCGGTTGACCTCAAATAAAATACACATCAACAAGCGTGTGTAACCGTGATGGTCTCTTCTCGGCGGAGCCGGGAAGTGAACACGGTGTTGGAGTTATGTCGGCGTAAGTAGTTCAGGATCACTTCTTGATCGCTACTAGTTTCACGACCGTGCTTTGCTCCTCTTCTCGCTCTCTTTTGCGAAGTAGCCACCATATATGCTAGTCGCTGCTGCAGCTCCACTTTACTACTCTGCCCTTCCTATAAGCTTAAATAGTCTTGATCTCGCGGGTGTGAGATTGCTGAGTCCCCGTGACTCACAGATACTTCCAAAACAGTTGCGAGGTTCCGATGAGGCCAAGGTGATTCAACCGAGCTCAAGTGGGAGTTCGACGAGGAACGTGGTCGTTACTATGTGTCTTTTCCTGATGATCGATAGTGGTGCCCAGCTTGGGACGATTCGGGATCTGTGTAGCATTTGGGGTATCTTCTTTTATTTTGGTTCCGTAGTCGGACCTTGAGTGTACTCTGAATGATGGATGTTTATTTATGTCTTGTGTGAAGTGGCATTTGTAAGCCAACTATGTATCTCTTTCCTTAATTATTACATGGGTTGTGTGAAGATTACCTCACTTGCGACATTGCTTTCAATGCGGTTATGCCTCTAAGTCGTGCCTCGACACGTGGGAGATATAGCCGCATCGGGGGCGTGACAATACTAGAGGCTTTTGCACCTTTTCTCTATACAAGTTTCGGAGCCTCCTCTAGTCCTCTAGTTCTAATTCTAGTTGGTCTTAGTTGATCAATTAGAGCTTGACCTAGATTCTCTAATCCTCATATCTAGAAGCAGGTGTGGTTCTAATCTCCTCCCTCTAATTCTCCGCGACGATTAAGCTCTGGATGGTGAAGTAATGATGGATTGTGAAGACCGTATGGTTACAACTCGTAGATAGACCGTCCTTTCGGTCTTCCGTACGAGAGTCTGTTTGTGGATAGTTCACGGGATTGTTCATCTACGGTTCAAGGGATTCCAAGTACGATTTACACCGATTCGTCTTCTTTCGCTGGAACTCGGAGTCGGTAATGATCAAATCCAAACCATTAATGCATCTTCATATTGTTCTTGGGTGATAGTCGGGCGATTTTTTATTTTGCTTTCTACTACGTTTCCCAACACCCACGAAGTACCAACATGCACATGTGCCCCATGCATGCATCACTGACACACATGCCCATGTAACCACAGTGGTTGGCTCTAATACAAATTGTAACACCCTGGCCAAACCCACAGGCAGTGGCGAAGCCAGGATTTCCTGACGCCCCAGGCGAGAAACTAAGGGCTAAAAACTACCCATAAAAAACTATTGTTTCAAGGCATACATAAGTCAATCTATGTTACATAACTAACAAGAAACCAAGATGATATTCAATGACAACATTTGTTCCATGTTGGGTCAACTAATAAAGCAAGGCAAATCAAAAGATAATATGTAGCATATATAGATGATAAAAAGATTGATACCAAATCAAAGGATTGGTTGATTTGAGCCTCCCATGACTACATCTTCAATAGCAGGAGAAGCTAAACCTTCAATGGTAAATTTTGAAATGCAAATCAGTGCGTAATATAGCATGTAAGACTAGTTGATAACACATGAAAAATCTGAAAACTTACGTCTAGGACGAGGCAAAATGCCTTTGTGTGTGCGATAACCTTGAAATCGCTCGGTAATCTTTGATTCTTCGATACTAACAAATACATCTCGCTCAATGTAACATACGATTCTATGATTCATCCAATCATCACCCATTTTGTTCCTCAATCCATTCTTGATAATAGTCATTGCTGAGAATTCCCTTTTCACTATTGCGGTTGCAAAAGGTAAAATCAATGCTAACTCAACAAGACGGTAAACCAAGGGAAAAGTTGTCTGCATATCAGCTATAACCATATTCATGGCAAGATGTCCAAGGTCATTGAAATACATCAAATATGGATCTGTTCTTGCTTCCCGAATGAATGAGTCTAATTGGTTTCTAAGGACAAAAGCAACTTCATATGTTGAGAAGTTAGCAACATACATATTAGCAAGATCTACTAGCGTGTCTTCATTATAATTGGCAAATTAATTCTTGGGATCAAGACAAGCAATGCATCTCAACAATTGAGTAGACCTTTCAGCAAAGCAGTTGTTTAACTCCACAATAAGTAGATCATGCAACACATTGAATATTATTTTTTGAAATGGTGGTTGTAAGTTACCAATTGCCCACCCCAAGTCCTTGAACGCCCATTAGCGGTTCTTGTGTATCTTCCATATTTGGCACTACAATGTTGTATTTGATACAATGTTGTATCATCCCAACCACTCTACTATATCTCTTGAATATCCTCCAACGTGGTTTTAATCAATCCCACATCACGTACAATATGCTGATTTTTCAATTGCAAGCATTGTGACAGATTGTTAGTCTTGCCCAATAATCTAATCATAAGATGCAATATGAGAAGGAATTCAAAGGACTCCATGTGCTTTATCAACCCAACAGTTGTGGTTCTTTGGGAAACATTATCTACATTATTGTGTAAATTTTCTGATACCTTCAGAACAGGTTTGCACATCTCAACAAGACAGCACAAGGTTTTATGATGTGACCCCCACTATGTATCACCAGTTCTAGCAAGGTTGGTTAATTGGTTTTTCCCTCTTCCCACAAGAAGTTCCCCAGCCTCTATTTGTTGCACTATTTCATCATGTTGCTCTTGGGCTAACTGATCATGTCTTTTACAAGAAGCATTAACAATGTTAACAACCATGCTTGTGTATTCAAAAGAATCCCTTACTGATGAACAACACTTGTCAACAGCAACAACCACTAATTGTAATTGATGGGCAAAACAATGTATATAGTGAGCATAAGGATTTTCCTCCAAGATCAATCTTTGCAATCCATGGAATTCCCCTCTCATGTTTGAAGCCCCATCATAACCAAGAGTAGCAAACATACCATCCAAAGCTATCTTTAGTGAAGTTGCTTTCGTGCCAGGAACATGCTCAACTGCCATGAATCTCTCAATCACCTCCCCTCATTTGCCGAGATACCTACATAAGACAAAGGAGCATGATTAATATAAAAAACCTTTAAGAAAATTCACCCACAAAAACTTTTAAGAAAATACGAGCAAAGGTACTGACCTCAAACATATAGCCATTTGCTCCTTCATAGATGCATCTCTGGACTCATCAACAAGTAATGCAAATTTACTATCTCCAATCTCCTCAAGAATGACTTTGGTGGTCTCTTGTAAAGAAGCCTTGCATAAATCCAATTGTATCTCATGTGAAGTCAGTTTATGGTTATCTCCTGCATCCCCAGACAATTTTTCCACCTTTGGGTCTTTCTTTATGAATAAGTCCAACAACTCTCTAAAGTTACCCTTATTCATTGAGCTAGTAGACTCATCGTGACCACGAAAGGCAAGAAATTGCAGTAGCAAAAATTTGACAATACCCATTATATTCAAGAGATGAGCTTTGTATTCTTCTTCTTTCTTATTAGAACCCCTATCAAACACATGTGGCAAATTTTGTCTTTGATTTTTGAAATCCTCACAATGTTGCCTAGATTTATTATGAGCACTATCATGCTTGCCAACATGCTGATTGAAAACTTTAGGCCCATCCTTCCAAGATTTAAATCCATTTTTCGTGAATGCTCCAATACCATAGTTTTCAGCTCTTGGTTGCTTAAACAGAAAACAATATTGTTCAAAAAACATAGAAAACAATAAAATCAAAAGGTTGAGTTTTTTTCAATGCTATATTCCAACTAGCTGCGATGATCATTGAACCAATAACCATGAAAGCTTCTACCATTTAACCGTTCATATGTATGATTAGTTGGTTGGCATGAACCCATACTAATGTACTCCCTTCTAGCAAGATCTGTAATGTCTGCATCCAAATCCTCAATTGGTATTCTCTTACCAGGGTCTGCTTCAAGATCACCGGGCTTGAGTTGAGCTACAATACGAGGGGTATTATCAATTGTTTGAATTGAAGGACCCGTTTCTGCGGTTCCAATGGTTTGAACTTCAAAAAATGAATTCAATGTCCTGTTTCTTTTACTCATCTTGCCTTCCTGTAACATTATATGGAAACAAAATTACTAAATGTCAAAAATTGTTTTCCCATCTAAGTATCTAACAAATAGTGGCATCAAGCAACAACTGTGTCATCTAGAAGTTGACAAAAACCATCATCAAATAGTAGTATCTACAAACAGAAATTGGGGTTTGGAAGAACTACCTTTGCTCTTGCTGTTGTCTACTCTGTGTTGTGGCCGCTGAGGAGAAAGGCGCCTCCTAGAAAGGGCCACCTCGCCGGCAGTTCGCCGGGGTCACCGCCTCGCCGGACAGGGCAGCAGCCCACGATGACCGGCAGGGGTAGCGGCTGGATAGGTGTGTGTCGCCGTCTTGGTAGAGGTGGAGAAGGGGACTGAAAGGGGTGCTGGATAGGCAGCACGACGGCCGGCAGGGGTAGAGGCGGCGAGCGACGCCGGCAGGAAGGGACGCGGCGACGCCTAGGGTTCGTGAAGTTGGGGGAGGGGCGGCGGACAGGTTGCTCTGCTTCTGTTATGTTCGTGCAAACTCTAGTTGGGTGGAAAGGATCTCGCCTGGGCGGCTGGGTCGTTGGCCTGGGCTGCCTGGGTTTTGAAGTGGCCGCGCCCCAGGCCAAAAAATTTGTATACATTCCCCGCGCCCAGGTGTAGGACCTTGAAGTATGTCTAGAGGGGGGATGATTAGACTACTTGACCAATAAAAACTTAACCTTTTCCCAATTTTATAGTTTGGCGGATTTTAGCTATTTTAGGACAAGTCAAGCAATCATCACACAATTCAAGCAAGCATGCAAAGAGTATATAGGCAGCAGAAATTAAAGCATGCAACTTGCAAGAAAGTAAGGGGAAGGGTTTAGAGGATTCAAACGCAATTGGAGACACGGATGTTTTTGGCGTGGCTCCGATAGGTGGTGCTATCGTACCTCCACGTTGATGGAGACTTCAACTCACGAAGGGTAACGGTTGCGCGAGTCCACGGAGGGCTCTACCCACGAAGGGTCCACGAAGTAGCAACCTTGTCTATCCCAGCATGGCCGTCGCCCACGAAGGACTTGCCTCACTAGCGGTAGATCTTCACGAAGTAGGCGATCTCCTTGCCCTTACAAACTCCTTGGTTCAACTCCACAATCTTGTCGGAGGCTCCCAAGTGACACCTAGCCAATCTAGGAGACACCACTCTCCAAGAAGTAACAAACGGTGTGTTGATGATGAACTCCTTGCTCTTGTGCTTCAAATGATAGTCTCCCCAACACTCAACTCTCTCTCATAGGATTTGGATCTGGTGAAAAGAGGGTTTAAGTGGAAAGCAACTTGGGAAAGGCTAGGGATCAAGATTCATATGGTAGGAATGGAATATATTGGTCTCAACACATGAGTAGGTGGTTCTCTCTCAGAAATGGTAAGTTGGAAGTGTAGGTTCAGTCTGATGGCTCTCTCCACGAATGAAGAGGAGGTGGAGGGGTATATATAGCCTCCACACAAAATCTAACCATTACACACAATTTACCAAACTCGGTGGGACCGAATAGTTAAACTCGGTCAGACAGATTTAGTAAACCTAGTGCCCATTAGTGATTTTCGGTGGGACTGACATGCATCTCGGTGAGACCGATATGGTTAGGGTTAGGGCATAACGTAATCTCGGTGAGACCGACTACACAAACTCGGTGGGACCGATTTTGGTAATTAGCTAACCGGAGAGTTGGTCGTAAACTCGGTGGGACCGATTTGCTCTTTTCGTGAGACCGAAATGTTACAAAAGGAAACAGAGAGTTTACATTGCAATCTCGGTGGGACCGATCGCTCACTTCGTTGGACTGAAACATTACGAAGGGAAGCAGAGAGATTGCAACCCCATCTCGGTGAGACCGAGATCCCTATCGGTAAGACCGATTTGCTTAGGGTTTGTGGCGGTGGCTATGACTTTTGGAATCGGTGGCGCCGGATAGAAAGAATCGGTGTGACCGATTTTGGCTTTAGGTTTAGGTCATTTGTGGATGTGGGAAAGTAGTTGAGGGTTTTGGAGCATATCACTAAGCACATGAAGCAAAAGGCTCATTAAGCAACACCTCATCCCTTCTTAATAGTATTGGCTTTTCCTATAGTCTCAATGTGATCTTGGATCACTAAAATGTAAAATGAAGAGTCTTGAGCTTTTGAGCTTGAGCCAATCCTTTGTCCTTAGTATTTTGAGGGATCCACTTTCATCATCCATGCCATGCCATTCATTGAGCTTTCCTGAAATAATAGTCTTGGAATAGCATTAGCTCAATGAGCTATATGTTGTTATAAATTACCAAAACTACCTAGGGATAGTTGCACTATCAATCTCCCCCTTTTTGGTAATTGATGACAACATATAGATCAAAGCTTCGACAAATGATAATAAAATTTAAATAACATTGTCGCTTTGAGAAGTATGTGATAAGCAAGAGCTCCCCCTAAATTTGTGCATAGTTTTAGATTTTCTTTGGACTGCAAATGCACAATGAATTAGGCTCATGGGTTACTCTTCCATGTCACATACATCTTGGTGGAGCGCTCAAAATAATAAACAATGAATATATGCACTCATCACCAAGCAAAGTGAGTGATCACATAAGATAGATAGGATAATATCAAGCATGCATAAGTGTAGCTTATGATCAAACACATGATCATCAATGTCTCACAAGCATAGTATCTCAACCAAAAGCAAACAAAGTTTGAAAAACCACCAAATAAAGCAAGAGAGAACAAAAGCAACACTCTCTCTCTCTCTCTCTCTCTCTCTCTCTCTCTCTCTCGAAGCCTATGATATATACATTTTTCTCCCCCTTTGGCAACAAGTTACCAAAAAGTTCATAGAAAATGCATAGTGCTAGATCGACTCTCAGGCTTGATCTTCAGGTGGTGGTGTAGAGATGGCTCCTTGGACGAAGACTTCAGTTGATGTAGATGGAGCTGGAGCTGATGAAGGTGCTGGAGCTGGTGGCACTGAGGCTGTAGCTGGTGCAGACAAAGTTGCTCTTGTGTCAGAAACTGGCACTGCAGTTGACCTCTGGGCTCTAGGCACTCTAAAAAACACATTTGTTGTTGTCTTGCCCTTCCTCTCCTGCATGTAATCTTGTAGCTCCTCCACTGCAGTCTGAATCTCAGTTACTTTCACATCTAAGTTATAGAACTTTTGTTCTATAATTCTCTCCAAGATCTCCTGATTTTGAGTTAGGGTGGCCAATCCCTTCTCAATCCTAAGAGATGATGCTATTAAGTAACCAAGCTGCTCCTGCTTGTTCTTCAAGAAATACTCAGATGCCTCCTCTTGAGTTGGCATATTGGCAGCCTTCTCCCTCTTTGCCTTCTCCTTCTTCTCCTGAGCTTGAACTGATGATGGATCATCTTCATTCATGACAACCTCATTGTCCTCAAAGTCTGGATAAAGTGGAAAGTGTTCCTTATCCAATAGATATTTTCCTGTGCCCATCTTTGAGTTTATCAGTTCTTGAATCTGAGGTGCATATCCACAGCTCCTCTTCTGATCTGCTGCAGTCCTCTTGATAGTCTCTATGATCAGGCTCATGACTTTGAACTTTTGTGGCACATCAAACACATGCAACATGTTGATGGCATGCCCTCTGATCATGTTATGGTCACCAGACTTGGGCAACAAAGTGTGCCTTAGAATCCAATTTATTGTTGGCAACCCTGACAGCAGATAGTGGACTGATCCAAACTTGTGAGTTGCTAATGCCTTGTTTGGAATTTCCTTGTACATGTGAGCCATTGAATTTTGATCATTTTTCTTCTTTGCATAGATGTCTAGGTCATCCTCATTCTCCTTGGGGACATTTATCAGCTTTGCCCACTCCTCAATAGTTGATTGGTACCTCGTACCTTCAGACATCCAAACAATTTTCCCATCTTGGTAAAAATGTGTTGTGGAGTAAAACTACATGATAAGCTCATCATTCCAATTTGTAAGCTTTTGCCCAACAAAATCTGCAACTCCACAACTCACAAAGCTGTCTTGCACTCCAGGATAGTGCTCTTCATTTTCCTTGATGTAGGTCCAGTCGACCCACCTCATATCACACACAATGGGCTTCTTGTCCAACAAGATTGTCTCATAGAAATCCTGCTGTTCCTTTGTATGGAACCTGTAGTCAACAGCAGTTCTTCTCCTTGAAGCATATGGATCTTCCATTCTCCATTCCCTCACCCAGAATCCTTCCGATTCTCATGTTCTCACCACAGGATGGGCATCGTTGTGGTCTGGTATCTTTGGCTTAAGCTTCCTCAGAACTTGTCCTTCTTCATCTTCCTCATCAACCTCAGGCATTGGGGCCTTGTTCTTCTCAGCAGCTGGAATACTCCTAGTATTCCTCTTTGGTGCAGACTTGGCCTTGGGGGCAGCTTTGGGTGCTTCCTTGGGCTTAGATGTGGCAGCCCCTCATCTAATAGCATCACCCATAAGCTTTGGTGCCTTAGGTGCTGGTGCAGCAGGCTCTTCCTCTTCCATCATGGAAGCTTGCCCAACAACTCTGGCCATGGTCTTCTTGACCCTTTCCTTCCTCTTCTTGCTCTCAGCAACTGGCTCTTTGGGATAAGGATTTTCAGGTAGTTGAGTTGATGTTCTGGCCTTAGACATTGGTTGTTTTCCTGCAGTCCTTTTGGTCTTCATGACCCTTTCCTTCTTGAGCACAACTTTCTTTGAGGTAGCCTCATCTTCCTCAGCTTTGTAATCTTCATCCTCTGAATCTGTATTTCTTTTCCTCCTTTGCCTAGTAGCAGCCTTAGGCAAATTGCTCGGAGTACTTCTGCTCCCTTCATCTGAAGTTGAGGGACTAGTGCCCTCACTCAAGTCTATCTGCTCTTGACTGTTCACTTTGTCACTTTGTTCGGACATCTTGCAAAGCTGATCACGACCCGTGAAGAGTTTATAGATGAGATAGAAAGATGAGCATCACAAAATGCAGAGGTTTTTGCAAAAGAATGACTCAAAAGTTTAGTTTTAGTTTTCCACAGAAAGCATTTCGGATCCACCGATTTTCAAACTCGGTGATACCGAAGTAGTTTTTGGAACCTAAACTGATGATCTCGGTTGGACCGAGTTTCAGTTCGGTGGCACGAGACTGCTAGGGTTTCACAGAATCCTCAAATCGGTTTCACCGATTAGTAATTCTCGGTCAGACCGAGAGTCACTAGTGCAATGGCATAAGCCAAATCGGTGAGACCGATTTTTTCAAATCGGTGTGTCCGAGATGGTTTCGGCGGAAACCTAAACCTAAAAATTTGAATCACATCTAATCTATGAACTACTTTGGCTGGATAGATGAGTTGCAATCGTGGCAAGATTCAATGTGAAAACAATGTGCTAGGAATCAGAGGTGGAAAGCACAAAGATCAAGTCCATACCCTAACTTGGCGGTGGACTTGCTACGGCGGCAACGACGGGGACGAAATCCGTTGACGACGGCGAAGACCAGCGACGGAGGCTCAAGCATTTAGGAGACGATCCGGAGACCACGATGGCGAGCGAGCTGATCTTGTGGCGAAGGGTTTCGGAGAAATTTCCAAAATTTTGCCCGTGACTATATATAGCCCGACCACATTGGTGTGACCGAGTGGAACAACTCGGTGGCACCGAGATGCATAACGTGTTCGATTCTGAAAAATCGGTGAGACCGAAAGTTCAAATCGGTTGCACCGAGATTGAAAAATCAGATCAACTTGATGATCTCGGTAGGACCGAAATGGTAGGATCGGTCGACCGAGAATCATTAAGAGGTTTTGGAAGTTAAGTCTATGACGAATCGGGGACTCGAGTGCTCCTCACACGAGTGGTTCGAATCGACTTGATCAAATTTTGTGATGTAGCATGAATAGAGTTTGAGACGAGAAAAGCATAGATAGCTAAAGAAGGTTCTTAGGCATTCTTGTCCATCCACTTGGCTCAAAGAAAAGAAACCTAACATTCAAAACAACAAGTGGATGTCCTTGAATGAGTAAAATATGCACCAACATGCTCACACAATAAGATGGCAATTATAATATGTGGCAAAGCATGCACAACCAATTCTAGCATCTATCAAACAATTGGCGATGACTAGGTCATCTATATATGAGTATATTGACTTAGGAGTCAAATGAGAACATTTGATCATAGGTCATACTCGTCGTTTAAGCTCAAGTGGGGTTACCACTTTTACATAATGCATTAATGTGTTCACACTATTAGAGTTGCTTTGACTCAATTCTTAGAGTTAAGCTCCCCCTAGATGTGAGATCCCCCCTTAGAGGGATGAACTAACCTTGGGTTTTGTCGATGATGACTTCATGTAGGTGTTGAAGATGTAGAAGCTCAATGTTGATGTAGATCATTTGGAGCAATCCTTTGGAGTGAGTTGCACTTTCAACTTGCCTACATGGGTTAGTCCCACAAGGAACAAACAAGAATATCCACAGACATAGAGTGATGCACACACAAGATGATGTCCATGAAAACATTAGGTTACCTTGTCCCTTGCCTTACCAACATGAGGGTTTTTGACTCCTTGAACTAGTGCAAGATGTGAAAGTTGATTGCTCTTGTTCTTGCCAAAATGATATGAGTGAAGAAAGTTGGTGGAGTCACCCTCAAGAACTCTCTAGTTCTTCTTCTTCGGGATCCACATCATCTTGATGGGAATCCTTGGAGTTGTAGTTGTACTTGATGAAGTAGAACTTGACGTAGTCTTGGGGACCCACTCGAACGAGGCTTTAGGTGCTTCTTCAAATGCATCAATCTCTTCTTGAAGCTTGTCCTTGCCTTTGTTCTTGTGGTCTTGTGGTGGAAGATCATCTTGAGCTTGTGTCCCCTTGAAGGAAGTAGGATCATACTTCTCTTGTTGAGGAACAAACTTTGTCTTGGGATATTGATCTTCTTCCCACTCAACTCCATTGGCGTTGAACTTTCGTTCAAAACCAACACCTTGATTCTTCCGTGCCTTCCTTGCTTGCGTACAATTTCCTCGAATTGCTTACTCCGGCAAGGCTCTTGTAAACACCTTTCTCTATAATTCCTTCAATAAACTATTTTCTTGCTCAAGTGTAACTTGGCTAAGAGAATCATTAGTGGAATCAAGAGAACTACTAGAAGCAACAACATTGGATTTGACATTATTATTGTTACTACTAGAGGAAGTATCTTTTGTGTACTTGTTACTAGACTTGACTTGAGGCATGTAAGTAGATAAGAGTAAACGCTTGGCAATGTAAGAAGAACTTTTCTTGCGGAGATCATCATTGATTGCTTTTAAGAACTCATGCTCTTGCTCAAGATTGAGCTTTTTAAAGCGTAACTTCTCATGAGCCCTTAAAAGTTCTCGATGATCTTCGAAGATAGTTTCATGAGCCAACTTAAGAGTGTTTAGTTCTTTAGTTAGAAGCTCAATTTTCTCCTTATCATTGTCACTCATTTGATTAGCATGATTAATTGATGTTTCATCATAGTATTCATCACTAGAGTTGTCAACAAGTAAATCATCATCACCTAGCAAGTCATCTTCATCACTATTAAAATCAACATACTCGGGATGTGTTACCTTTGGACCTTTGGCCATGTAGCATCTTCCAATTCCTTCATTTGGTGAATCAAATATGTCGAGGAGTTGGTTGACACAAGTGCTAGACCGGCAACACCTTCATCTTGAGTATATTGAGTCGGAGTGATAGCTTCTCTCGGAGTGATTGTCGAGTCGGAGCCGGAAACCCATTCACCAACATGAGCTTGATGTCTTCGTTTGTGTAGCTCCTTGATGACTTGTACTTCCTTTCCGAATCCTTGCTTCTCCGTGAGGGTCTTCGCTCATAACGATCATCTCTACTCCTCCTCTCTCTCGGTGGTGATTCTTCTCTTTTGCTTCTTCTTTTTGGAGAATCTTCTCTTCTTTTGTAGGGTGCCGACACTCATTGGAGTAGTGTCCGGTCTCCCACAATTGTAGCAATTTCGCTCTCGACTAGAAGATCTCTTGTCATTGTAAGACCTTGACTTGGAGCTTCTTTCTTTGCTTCTACTCTTGTAGAATTTGTTGAAGTTCTTCACCATTAAGCTCAATTATTCATTGAAGGTTGGTTTCTCACTTGATGATGTGGGGGCTTCACTTGAGGCTTTGTAAGCACTACTTGACTTGTTGTGAAGTTCCTCCTTATCCTTGAGTGACATCTCATGAGCAACAATCCTTCCAATGACTTCCGTTGGCTTGAGATCTTTGTAGTTTGGCATCATTTGGATCAATGTGCACACGGTATCATACTTTCCATCCAATGCTCTTAGGATCTTCTTGATGATGAATTTGTCGGTCATCTCTTCACTCCCTAAGCCGGCAATCTCATTTGTGATAAGAGAAAGCCTAGAGTACATTTCAGCGACACCTTCACCATCCTTAATTTTGAACTTGTCAAGCTGACTTTGGAGCACATCCAACTTGGATTCCTTGACGGATTCGGTACCTTCGTGCATATCAATCAAAGTATCCCAAATTTCCTTTGCATTCTCAAGACGGCTGATTTTGTTGAATTCTTCGGGGCACAATCCGTTGAAGATGATGTCACATGCTTGAGCGTTGTATTGTAGCATCTTCAATTCTTCCGCATTAGCTTCACGGTTCGGTTCTCTCCCATCGAAAAATTCACCTTGCAAGCCAATACAAATAATTGCCCAAACGGCGGGGTTATGTCCAAGAATATGCATTTTATCTTATGCTTCCAACTAGCAAAATTAGTACCATCAAAGTAAGGACCTCTACGGTGATAATTTCCCTCGCTAGACGCCATACTCTCCTAGGTTGTGAAACCAAGGCTATGACCACCAAAAGCTATGGAAATCAAAGAAAATGGAAACCAAAGATCTGATACCACTTGTAGGACCTTGAAGTATGTCTAGAGGGGGGGTGATTAGACTACTTGACCAATAAAAACTTAACCTTTTCCCAATTTTATAGTTTGGCAGATTTTAGCTATTTTAGGACAAGTAAAGCAATCATCACACAATTCAAGCAAGCATGCAAAGAGTATATAGGCAGCGGAAATTAAAGCATGCAACTTGCAAGAAAGTAAGGGGAAGGGTTTAGAGGATTCAAACGCAATTGGAGACACGGATGTTTTTGGCGTGGTTCCGATAGGTGGTGCTATCGTACCTCCACGTTGATGGAGACTTCAACCCACGAAGGGTAACAGTTCTGCTGAGTCCACGGAGGGCTCCACCCACGAAGGGTCCACGAAGTAGCAACCTTGTCTATCCCACCATGGCCGTCGCCCACGAAGGACTTTCCTCACTAGCGGTAGATCTTCACGAGTAGGCGATCTCCTTGCCCTTACAAACTCCTTGGTTCAACTCCACAATCTTGTCGGAGGCTCCCAAGTGACACCTAGCCAATCTAGGAGACACCACTCTCAAGAAGTAACAAACGGTGTGTTGATGATGAACTCCTTGCTCTTGTGCTTCAAATGATAGTCTCCCAACACTCAACTCTCTCTCATAGTATTTGGATCTGGTGGAAAGAGGGTTTAAGTGGAAAGCAACTTGGGAAAGGCTAGAGATCAAGATTCATATGGTAGGAATGGAATATCTTGGTCTCAACACATGAGTAGGTGGTTCTCTCTCTAAATGGTAAGTTGGAAGTGGAGGTTCACTCTGATGGCTCTCTCCACGAATGAAGAGGAGGTGGAGGGGTATATATAGCCTCCACACAAAATCTAACCGTTACACACAATTTACCAAACTCGGTGGGACCGAATAGTTAAACTCGATCAGACAGATTTAGTAAACCTAGTGATCGTTAGTGATTTTCGGTGGGACTGACATGCATCTCGATGAGACCGATATGGTTAGGGTTAGGGCATAACGTAATCTCGGTGAGACCGACTACACAAACTCGGTGGGACCGATTTTGGTAATTAGCTAACCAGAGAGTTGGTCAGGTAAACTCGGTGGGACCGATTTGCTCTTTTCGGTGAGGCCAAAATGTTACAAAAAGGAAACAGAGAGTTTACATTGCAATCTCGGTGGGACCGATCGCTCACTTCGGTTGGACCGAAACGTTACGAAGGGAAACAGAGAGATTGCAGCCCCATCTCGGTGAGACCGAGATCCCTATCGGTAAGACCGATTTGCTTAGGGTTTGTGGCAGTGGCTATGACTTTTGGAATCGGTGGCGCCGGATAGAAAGAATCGGTGTGACCGATTTTGGCTTTAGGTTTAGGTCATTTGTGGATGTGGAAAAGTAGTTGAGGGTTTTGGAGCATATCACTAAGCACATGAAGCAAAAGGCTCATTAAGCAACACCTCATCCCTTCTTAATAGTATTGGCTTTTCCTATGGACTCAATGTGATCTTGGATCACTAAAATGTAAAATGAAGAGTCTTGAGCTTTTGAGCTTGAGCCAATCCTTTGTCCTTAGTATTTTGAAGGATCCACTTTCATCATCCATGCCATGCCATTCATTGAGCTTTCCTGAAATAATAGTCTTGGAATAGCATTAGCTCAATGAGCTATATGTTATTATAAATTACCAAAACCACCTAGGGATAGTTGCACTTTCACCAGGCAGTGGCCTGAGCTGCCTGGGGCCCAGCTCCGCCCATGCCCACAGGTTCACCCACCAGTTCTTGGCCGTTGCGCTTGGGATCTAAACTGGCCCCATAAACCAACACTAGACTTTTCTGCGCATTTTTTTCTTGCTCGTGCACATTTAGGATCAACTTTTTTTTAGAGTACGCCAAGAGCGTACATAAGCTTTATAGAAGGGGGAAAATAATTACAAGAGGATTGTTATGGCCATCACCACAAGGGGGTAAAGCCAAAAGACTCCGACTCCTACTCCTACCATACACTACTACTCACACAAGCGTTGCACACTCCTAGCTCCTGCCGCTAGCCATAGTCGCAGCTCTTGGTAAATCTTCGTAGAGAGATCCTCTTCATTGCTAATTCCTTGGCCACCAAAAACGCGCCCATTCCTTTGCTTCCAAATACTCCAACAGGTTAGAAGCACCAGCGAATCAAACCCCTTTCGATAATCCTTGGGGATCCGCTCGGGTAGTAGGCCACCATTCCCGTAATACATCCATCGCAGAGGGCATCATCTACATGTCGATCTTAGCCCACCAAGCAATGTAACCACACTTGCCTCGAGTAGATACATTGGAGCATTATATGGTCCATCGAGTCCTCCTCTTGATCACACAGAAACGTCATGTATAGCATCCGAAGACCATGCCGAGTCTACGATCCGAGGTCCAAAGTCTTATTGCGGCCTTGACCACATAAACAGCCTGCAACCTGTGGGAGCCCAAAGATTTCCACAGTCCTTTAGTGCATCCCAATCTGATAGACCCTTCGTTCATGACCCGGTAAGCCGAAGAGGCCGAGTACTGCCCCGAAGCCGACCACTTCCAAATAGCTTGATTTTCCAAAGAAGAGTCAATGTCCACCGTACTTAAAATCTCCCAAAGTTGAATGAATTGGACAAGCCCATCCGTTGACAGCTCCCCTTTGATGTCATTAATCCAATTGCTTGAGGTCAACCCATCCTTTACCAACCGCCGATTCACTGTTTGGGTTCTAACTCGCTTTACCACCAATGTGCAATTTCCACAATGCGGAGACCTTGGATCCATCTATCCTTCCAGAATAAGATTTGGCTTCCATTGCCCAGAGTCCAATGCACCAAGCTAGCGAAGGCTGCTTGCATCTCCTTGTCCACCGACATCGACAGGCCTTGCCAAGGTTTGGAGTTGTCAGTACGTCTGAGCCATTCCCATCTGAGCCTGAGGACAATTCCTTGTGTATGCAAATTTATCACACCCAGCCCACCAAGATCCTTAGGCCGGCAGACCCTACTCCAGGCCACAAGGCACTTTCCACCGTGGATCTCCTCAGAACCGGCCCAAAAGAACGCCTTACACCCTCTGTCAATGCTTTGCAAGGCCCACTTCGGAGCATTGGCCACGATAAGATGATGGGTAGGCCTCGCTCTAACAACAATGTTGATAAGAATCAATCTGCCAGGCCTAGTAATCAGCCCTCTCGACCATCCTGGCATGAAGTTGAGCACCGCATCCACCATAGGCTGCCACTGATTGCGAGTTAGCTGCTTGACCGAGAGTTGGAGGCCGAGATATTTGCACGAAGGTTTGAATCCTCCACAGTAGCGCCGCCAAGAACTCTTTCGTGTCCCCACTCTGGCCTAATCAAGATTGCTGAGGATTTTTGATAGTTAATCCTCAGGCCCGATGCCTCTCCAAAGATGTGCATTACATCCTTGACAAAAACAAGATTCATGTGTGTCGGCCTGAAGAAGAGAACGACATCATCCGCGTAGATCGATAGCCGTTGAACGGGAGAGCATCCAGGCATCGGGCTAAGAACTCCAATAGCTTGAGCCCGAACAATGAGGGCCGACAGGGCATCCATCCGCGTAGGATCAACTTTTCAGTCATTCACCCATGCTCAAATTGCTCTAAACCAAACACACTTAACTTTAATGCTTCTTTAGGATGGCTTTTGAAAAAATGCATCTTGTTAATATAAGTAATCTATCATTCCTATTAAGCCGGGATGTCACAGCCGGCGGACACCAGGGCGACGAAACACCATTGTCCAAATTATACATCCATCGAAGAAAACAACGGGAATCAGGTAATTTGCCGTTAGTGCAGCAATATTTCCTTTTTACAGCCAGCCACTCCCGGCTCCCCATAGCCTTTTTCTTCTCTTTTTCAAGAACACCCTCTTCGTGTGGAAAGACAGTCAGGCGGGCCCCGCACGCCCATACCCCAGCAGACAGCGAGGCTCGGCCGCCGTACGTTCTCGGAATATATTTCAAGCAGCACCCCTCCCCGGCGAAACAGGATAAGATCAGGTCACGCCGCTTCCCCGCACCTTTCCTCCCTCGCTCGCACACCGCTGCCCACCGCGGGGCCCAGCTGCTCCCTTTCCCCCACGCCTTTCTTTTCCTTGGCACCTTATCATCTCCTCCCCACCGCCGCCCGCCCCCACGATTCTCATTTCCTCCCACACTCCCTCTCGTACCTGAAACCCTTATCTAATCACACTTGCCGATGGAATACGACTCTTAGCAGATAAGCAAGAGAGGATTAGCATAGCATAGGATGCCCTGTCCCGCTCACACACTAAACGCCTCCGGCCCCGATCAGGCGCCCGAAGAGAGCTCATCTCATCTCATCGGCCTGCCCCTTCGAAACCTTAAACAACATCATCATCACAATAGATTACTACTACAGATGGGAGATCGCGCCGCTTAATTTGAACGCCCAGTCGCGGCAGAAACGTACGTACTACGAGCTATACTAATCAAGAGAGATTAAGGCTGTGATCCGCCTGCTGCTTAATTTTCGCCTCCCCAGGTTAACTAGTAGTCCGGATCGCGCTTCTCTCCTGCTTCGTTAACCGGTGTACGACGCTTTTCAAAAAAAAAAAAACGGGTGTACTACGTGGCGACCCGTCAAAGAGCTTCTTGATTTCCACTCTTTCTATAGCAGTTATGATCTTTTGCTCTCGTGAGGATGAAGTTAATTACCCTCCATTGGAAGCCATTGTTTGTGCCAGATGATCTACAGACCGCTTGCTGCTCATGTAATCTTCAACTTTTTGGGAGTGAAAGGTTATGCCACCTCTGAAAGGAAAATGTTTTTTCTTTCCGTATGCTTAGCTTTTAGATTAGCTGGCTAATAGTAGCAATCAGCTAAAGAGGCCTAAAGCGAATCGCTAACAACTGGATGATGCTTATCGGATGAGGCAGGCATGCATAGGACTCATCACCCGCCATTTCTACCTGTCTGCTGCCACCAGCAAACACCGCTGGTCATAGCAACAATTAAACCACTAATCTGTCATCAACGACATCAGCTCAACATCATTATCCTTTAATCGATGAGAACATGGTTAAGAACTCGTAGCTTTGCTGACAGAAACGGCCACTTCATGTTGCCGTTGTCATTGCCATGCCATTGCCAACCAGGTGATTCAAGAAGAGGCCAACACAAAGACAGACAAACACAACAAATTAATGTTCTCTTATATGTAGAGACCTCTTGATTATACAGTAGCAGCAGCGGCAGCAGCAGCGGCAGCAGCACCATCTCGCCAACCTAAATTCGGCCTACGTTTCAGCTAGTTGTATCCAGCGTTTTGCAGATCGGAGAGGGAGAATGACCTTGGAGATCGGAATGAGCTCGTGTTCGGATTGATTGTGTTCCTACTCATGACGCTCGCCTTCTGGGACGCGCTGTGCAGGCTGCGCGGAGGGAACCTGGGCGACGCCGGGGCCTTCTCCCTCCTGCCATTGCCGCTGCCGTTATCCTCGTCGTCGCCGTCGTCCGAGCGTTCTTCCTCCTCCTCCTCGTCCCCCTCCACCACAGTGTGGTCGAGGGAGAGGAGTGGCGGCAGGTACGTGGTGACCAGCGAGCTGCAGGAGGCCCTCCGCCGCGACCATGCCGCCAGCACGCGGCGGCGCTTGTTGAAGGGGTTCTCCGGCTTGGCGATCTCCTTGGCCGCCGCCTTGGCTGCAGCCTCGGCCAGGCTCGTGAAGGATTTGGACTTGCCGGCGTAGAAGTTCGAGAGGCCCCTCCTGCGATTAATTTCATTCATCTTGGTCAGTTAATGTTCAGGGCAAACACTCCATGGGTACTACTGTAGTTGCATATTTGCAGAGCAGTATTTGGCCTGTTGTTGATGCACAGCTAGGCTATTCACATGCCCGAGATTTCAGCTAATTACACACAGCAAATTAAATCCATCCATGATCTTTATCAGTTTGACTAGCAGAAAGATGCGAACTTTCTCCGTAGTCTGTCCTAACTAATGCAAAGTTCAACAGAACGGGCATACTGGTTTTTCTAGCTCCAGTTTTGTGATCTACTAGAGCCCAATGATTACACCAAAAGAACACAACTGGCCGAGGAATCAAAACAGATTTTTTCCTCCATCTTTTTCTCTAAGACTGTTGGACTAAGAAATATCCTATTTGACCAAGAAAAACTTGAAGAGATCACAACAAGATCATACAAATTTAGCAAAAACCTCCGGTAATTAATTAATAATAAAGCAAGGAGCAAGAGGATGGGGAAGAAGAAAGCTTACTTGCTGGGCAGCGCATCCTCGAGAGACTCGAGGGTCCCGAGCCCCATAGCAAGCACCTCATCCACCGGCGCCTCGCTCTCCTCCTCCTCTCCCTCCTCCTTCTCCGACGTGGAGTCTTCCCCGATCGAGGAGCTATCCGAGGAGGGCGCCCCGATCGAGGAGGCATCCGACAGCGCCTCCTCCAGCTCCCGCAGCTCCTCCGTCCCAACCCCCTCCTCCTCAGCGTAGAACCCGTTGGGGCCGCCGCCCCGATTCGTCTCCGGCTCCTCCGAATCCGGCCGCTGCTTCCCCTTCCCCGCCCCCCGGAACCCGTGCCCCCGCGCCATCCCCGGCGCCAGCGCCGTCGACATGCACACGCCCGCAGCTGGCTAAGCAAGATCCAGCGAAAATCACGGAAGATCACGCGCGGATCGGCGGGTGGGTGCGTCCGCCGAGAGAGATTGACCACGCCGAGCCGGAGCGCACAGACGAGGACAAGAAATCTTCGAGAGAGAGAAGGAAAGAGAGAGGTGGAGAGAGAAGGGGAAGGAAGGATTGGATAGAGACGCTGAGCTAGGCCAGGAGGACCAGGAAAGGAAAAACAGGGGGGCGTTTTCTATAGTTACAGGACGACGCCGGAGTGGTCCATGCGCCTGGTCCAGGCGTGCGAGCCTGGCGCGGGAGGTGGCCGGTCTCTGCCCGCCTGGCGCGCGGGCCACCCGCGGTGGCACCGCTCTCCATGGACTCGGTGTACATTATGGCGGGCTGACCTGAAGACATACCGGTATCGCTGTGGGTGATACGGTCGAGCGTATGGTATACGGGGTAAGTATACGGTGGGCGTACGTGTGCGATCCGGCTTGGTCTCCTGGGCCAGTCGCACGTGTGTGCCGCGGCCAGGAAGCGTGTGCCGCGGGGCGCGGTGACAGGTGGGGCGTAGTGCGCGTACACGCGTTGGATGGATGATGGATGGATGATGGATGGACGGATCGCTTTCTGCTGTCACGAGTCATGACTCCTCTGTCCACCCAAACCCAGTTCAGCTAGCTGCAGGGATGGCCCGACAATTTTTGGTTGCCGATCGGCGATGCTGCCCCGGCATCGATCCAAGAAGTGGTCCGATTCAAATCAAGCAGAAAGTGTCCGGTTTGATGCCATACTTGATGCTCCAACCACGACCACAATTCACAACGTGCTCCACTTGGAGTAGTCAAAACCGCAAAAGGGTAATCGTGGCTGTCGTTCGACAGCATTTTGGTTCAAGGTGAACTGTTACTGAGCTGACCTTGCACTGTGTGAACTGTGCATGCTGCTCTCCAGGTCATTTGGTTAATTACCTTGACCAGAGAAGTAATCCTGCATGCATGGTCACTGATGGGGATGGTCTGGATAAACATAATGACCAGGCGCCACTTGATGCTCCTGCATGCACGCACAGTGTCCGATGTATCTTATCTTGACCCCATGCGTTTGGCCTTGTCATTTGTTTTCTTCGCCCCGGTATTCGTCCGGATCGATTGTAGACCATACATGTACTACAATTAAAATGCAATAAGCGGTGCTTGCATGTTCAGTGGTGCCCGTTTGTTGTCAAATCTGCCGAAAGGTGCCCGTTTTGTTGCTCCGATACAGCAAATCCCATCCCTCAAACGCCGGCGAGCACGTCCGTCAGCAATGATCGATCACATCTCAAGTAATCTCTTCTGCATTTAGATATCTCAATTTAAAAAATCTCAAATCCATACTACTGCTTGAAATGTGAAACTTAATCTAAACGGAATTCGTTTGCCTCCATCGTGGCCATGTACAGCGGCCGGCTTCGTCCCTCAAAGTGTTGCTCTAATCGCCGATAAAATAGAGTAGGACTTGGGACACGCACCGGATCACGGGACTCAAGACACTGCCATCTTTCATGCTTTATTCTTTCTCGTCGGAGTCTGGAGCCTTCATGATGTCGGAGGATGTGAGATCGATGATTGATTCGTCGTAGGAGGAGCCGATGACGTCCACCATGACACGGTTGCGGCTTCCGGTGTAGGATCGAAAGCATATTTAAAGGGGGGTGATTAGACTACTTGACCAAATAAAAATCTATCATTTTCCCAATTTTAGTTGCGGGTAGATTTTAGCAATTAGCACAAGTCAAACAATCAACATACACATGCAATTCTAAGAGTATAGTAGCGGAAAGTAAAACATTGCATATGAAGGTAAGGGAAGGGTTTGGAGAAGGCAAACACAATGGAGACACAGAGATTTTTGGCGTGGTTCCGATAGGTGGTGCTATCGTACGTCCACGTTGACGGAGACTTCAACCCCCGAAGGGTAACGGCTGCGCGAGTCCACGGAGGGCTCCACCCACGAAGGGTCCACGAAGAAGCAACATTATCTATCCCACCATGGCATCGTCCACGAAGGACTTGCCTTACTCGGGTAGATCTTCACGAAGTAGGCGATCTCCTTGCCCTTACAAACTTCTTGGTTCAACTCCACATCTTGACGGAGGCTCCCAGGCGACACCTAACCAATCTAGAAGACACCACTCTCCAAAAGGTAATAGATGGTGTGTCAATGATGAACTCCTTGCTCTTGTGCTTCAAATGATAGTCTTCAAATGATAGTCTCTCTCTCTCTCTCTCTCTCTCTCTCTCTCTCTCTCTCTCTCTCTCTCTCTCTTAGATTTGGCTATGGTGAAAAGATGATTTGAGTGAAAAGCAACTTGGGGAAGGCTAGAAATCAAGGTTCAAATGGTAGAAATGGAATATCTTGATCTGAACACATGAGTAAGTGGTTCTCTCTCAGAAAATGTTTAGTAGGCATGTTCTGATGGCTCTCTCACTATTTGAGAAGAGGGTGGAGAGGTATATATAGCCTCCACACAAAATCCAACCGTTACACACATTTGACTCATCTTGGTAGGACCGAATGGTTAAACTCGGTGGCACAAAAAATGTGAACGTTAGGAATCTCGGTGGGACCGACTGGAACAACTCGGTGGGACCGATGTTCTAGGACTTAGGACAAACATCATTTCGGTGGCGCCGATTGCATCAACTCGGTGAGACCGAAGTGAAACAATAAGCAACAGAGAGTCTGTCAAGCCAACTCGGTGAGACCGGTTGCATAACTCGGTGAGACCAAAATAAATGCAACAAGTCACAGAGTGTTGGCAAGGCCATCTTGGTGAGACCGAGATCCGTATTGGTGAGACCGAACTGTTAGGGTTTCAGTGGCTATGTCATATGAACTCGGTGGCTCCGGGTAGAAAGAATCGGTGGGGCCGAGTTGGAGTTTAGGGTTTTGACATATTTGGATGGAGAAAGTGGCTGAGGGTTTTGGAGCAATATCACTAAGCATTTAAGCAAGCAAGCCATTAAGCAATACATCACCCCTTTTAATAGTATTGGCTTTCCTATGGACTTAATGTGATCTTGGATCACTAAAATAAAGATGAAGAGTCTTGAGCTTTTGCCAATATTTGTCCTTAGCATTTTGAGGGGTCCACATCTCTAGTCCATGCCATGCCATTCATTGAACTTCCTGAAATATTTATCTTGAATGGATATTAGTTCAATGAGCTATATGTTGTTATGAATTACCAAAACCACCCGGGGATTAGTTGCACTCTCAGTCTCCCCTTTTTTGGTAATTGATGAGAACATATAGATCAAAGCTTCGACAAATGATAAAATGATTGAAATAATCATCGCTTTGAGAAGTATGTGATAAGCAAGAGCTCCCCCTAAATTTGTGCATTATTTACAATTTGTGTTTGAATGCAAATGCACAATCGATTAAGATCATGGGTCACTCTTCCATGTCACATACATTTTGGTGGAGAACACAGAATGATAAGAGTGAAATAACATGCACACATCACCAAATACATAAGTCAATGATCATACACGAGAAATTACAGAGATAAGCATGAAACACACATTAAGCATAGTATGATCAATCACAACACAAAGTATCTCACAAGCATAAAACAATAAGTAGTGCAAACCAAACAGACAAAGTAGCAACTGGCAATAAAAACCAATGAGCAAAAGAACAAGACACACACACACTCTCTTTCTCTCTCTCTCGAAGCCTATGATCTATGCATTTTCTCCCCCTTTGGCAACAAGTTACTGAAAATCTTGAAAATGTATAGTGCTATACAACACTCTAGGCATGATCTCCGGGAGCTCCTGAAGGGGTCTTCTGGCTTGTTGCTTCGGTGTGCGTAGATGGCGTTGAGAGAACTGCTTCTGCAAATGCCTCGGCTGATGTCTGCTGAGCTAGTGGTGGCACTATAGCAGTGGCGGCAGGTGCAGAGTGGGTAGTCTTGGTGTCTGCTACTAGCATAGCTGAAGACCTGGGTGCCCTTGGCACTGTCTGAAACCTCTCAGTGGTAGTGTCATCATTACCATCTTCAGCATCATCTCTCAGCTTCTCCACAATAGACTGTATTTCAGTGACCTTGACATCAAGATTGTACATTTTGTCCTCCACTATCCGCTCTAAGCTCTCCTGGTTCTTGGCTAAGTTGGCCAGACTTCACTCAATCCTCAGTGTTGCTTCCAGTAGATACGTCAATTGGTCTTGCTTTGATTTGAAATTGACTATTGAAGCATTTGGTGCATTTGCTGCCTTTGCTGCTTTTGCTGCTACTGCTGCCTCTGCCTTCTCTTGAGACTCAACTAAAGTTGGACGTGAAGCGTCCATCACCACTTCATTATCTTCAAACTCTGGCTGAAGAGGAAGGTGCTCTCTGTCAACTGGATATGTGCCTGTACCAACCTTGGAGTTGATAAGCATCTGGATGTGTGGTGGATATCCACATGACCTCTTCTGGTCAGCAGCTGTCCTTTTGATTGTCTCAACAATTAGGCTCACGAATTTGAACTTTTGTGCAACATCAAACAAGTAGAGTAGGTTGATGGAGTGGCCACGAATCATTCTCTCATCTCCAGATTTGGGCAACAAGGTGTGCCTTAAAATGTAGTTCGTGGTGGCCAAACCAACAAGCAAATAATATATTGATCCAAACTTGTGAGTGTCCAAATCCTTGTCAGAAATGGGCTTGTACATGTGTGCCATAGAGTTGTGATCCATCCTGGGCTTCCCGTAGACATCAATGTTATTTTCATCTTCTTCTGGGGCATTGATGAGAGCAGCCCACTTAGAGATAGATGAGTGGTATCTGGTGCCCTGAGTCGTCCACACAATTCTGCCATCTAGATAAAAGTGTATTGTGGAGTAGAATTGTATTACCATCTCATCATTCCATTTTGTAAATTTTGTCCAACAAAAGCATCAACTCCTGTAAGCCTGAAGCTCTCATGAACATGGCGGAAGTAGTCTTCATTTGCATCGATGTACTTCCAACCCACCCACTTCATATCACTCACAATGGGCTTCTTGTCAAGCAAAACTGTTTCATAGAAATCTTAATGTTAATGGGTGCGGAAATGATAGTCACAAGTTGTTCTCCTCCTCACTGAGTATAGATCCACTTTCCTCCATTCTCTCAGTCCTTTGTCTTTCCCGAGCTTCATATTTTCAGCAACTGGATGTCCATCATCATGATCTGGAATCCTTGGCTTCAACTTTCTGAGCACTTGTGGCTCTTCATCTCCTTGAACCTCTGGCACTGGGGCCTTGTTCTTTTCAGCAGCTGGGATGTTCCTAGTTGACCTCTTGGGTGCAGCAGCTTTGGGTTTAGACTTGGAGGGGTTTGCAGACTTCATATCATCAGACATCAATTTCTGAGTCTTGGTAGGAGGTGCATTGGCTTTCTCTTCCTCCTCTTCTTCTTCATCTGTAGTGTGTTTTTCAAATTCAGCCATGGTATCAACAAGTTTGCACCATCTACCTCTTTTCCTTTCTTTGTTCTTTCCTGCAGCTTTGTCAACCTTGGACTGAGGAACTTTCCGGATAACAATCCTTTCCTTGGCACTTGGCTTGGTAGCACCTGCAGTGCCATATTCTTTCTTTATCACTTTCTTCTTTGTTGAAGTGACCTCTTCTTCAACCACAAAATCCTCATCCTCACATTCCGAGGTTCTCTTTTTCCTTGTTCTTGTGGAAGCTTTAGGCAGATTTCTTGGAGTGCTTCTGCTGCCCTCATCATAGATTCCACTAGGGCTTGTGCCCTCACTAAGATTAACCTCTTCCTCTGACTTGTTCTGGCTATCACTTGCATCAGACATCTTGTAAAACAGACCCTATGAATAGATAGATGAGCATCACAAAAAGCAACTGGTTTTGCAAAAATTTGAGTCCAAACTTTAGTTTTAGTTTTCTGCAGAAGGCATTTCAGAGCTACCGACACGATCATCTTGGTGACACCGAAGCACTTAGAGAGCCAAAACAGACAAAATCGGTTAGACCGAGTTGTGGTTCGGTGGCTCTGAGATGCTAGGGTTTCACTGAGATTTTACTGTCAGTCTCACCAATTAGTACATTTCGGTGGCACTGAGTCTTACTTAGTGCAATGGCCAGAGCCAATCGGTGGGACCGAAAGTTTCATTTCGGTCGGTCCGAGATGAGTTTGGCGGAAACCTAACCCTAAATTTTTTTTCTTTGAATCTAAACTATTTGAGCTTTTCTATGGATAGAAGGATCTGAAACGTGGCAAGATACATGGCATTATCCTTGTGCTTAGAATCGGAAAGGGGATAGCACGAGGAGTTGAATCGTACCCTAGTTCATTGATGATCCTCTACGGCGACAACGACGGTGGAGATTCCCGTTGACAGCGACGGAGACCTGCAGCGAAGGCGCACAAGTGAAGACGGCGATGATCCGGAGACCAAGGGGGCGGCAGCAATGGGGCGCATGCATGAGTGGTTTGAAGTGATTTTCAACCATACGGGTCCCCTGAATATATAACCATGTGCTGTCGGTGGCACCGAATGGAATGTTTCGGTGGCGCCGAGATGCAATACTGCTGTAACACCCCGGATACAACTTTCCATATTCGTAACTCCGACTCTTGCCATTTCCGGCTATGTGATTTTTATTTCCTCCGTGGTTGGGTTTTTGTTTTTTTGTTGTTTTGCTTTTTGTTTTGTTCATGCCATGCATTTCATCTCATCGCATCATGTGCATTGCATTTGCATATTTTCTTATAACTTGTAGCCGTTCGTAGTTACCTTTTCTCTCTTTGTCTCCGTTGTCATTTTGTCGGGCCCTTGTCCTCGCTGACCTCCTCGGACCGCTTTGCCTTCGTTGGTCGTTTCAGTCCAACCGAGTTTCGTTGCCCTCTTATTTGTCTACCTTCGCAACCTCTCTGCACAACCACCGACCCCCTCTTGCGTGCGTCCGAAAACTTCCCCGAACCCGAACCGGGCTGTCGTGACCGATGAGTCCGGATCATCCCTAAACATCTATAAAACATCTCCGTTTTCTTTATTGAACTCCTTAACCTATTTATTCTCGGTCGTTTGATTTCGATCGGAGGGACTAAATACCCCTAGCCTAATCCACCGGATGTATATATATTTAGTCTAACCCTAGCCCTGTCCCATCCATTCCTCCTAGCCGCCGCCACTCCACAAAAATCCCCATCGGGATCCTCCCAGATCCACCTCCCTCCTCATTTTCCTCTCCTGCCAGATCCAAACAGTGGCCCGACCATCTCCCTTGATTTCCGCCGCCACCCAACCAGCGCAAGCCACTTCTTCCCTCGATCCCGAATGGATCGTGTAGCTGCTCGAGGCCCCGAGCAGAGCGCGCTCGCCCTCGTCCCCTCGCGTCGCGCCAAGAACCGGCGCCACCAGTGCCGTGCCCTGCTCCCTTCCTCCTCGGCGCCGCCCATCTTCTTCCTCCTGCTTCCTCTTCCGTCCCGTCTCTCAGCTCCTCTCCTCTCGCTTCTTATTGCAGGGAACTCGACGCAGCCAAGAAGTCAAGCAGCTGCGCGCTTTGCTCCATCGTCTTCTTGCTCGGGACTCGCCTCCTTCCTCCGGCCGCCTCCACCGCCAGGGCCCGGCGACCTCACCGTCCGCTCCATCCTGTCATTCCGCTTGAGTCCCTGCCTCGCCGGACCCTGCTGCTGTTTTGAGTCCAGCCCGGCTTGCTCAAATCGCTGCACCAAGCCCCTCGCCTCCTTCTCCTCCTCCGTGCGCCTCGTCCGCCCCTTGCCAGCAGCCAACCAACTAACGGAAACGCCGACGCTGCCCTGGCCTCCTCCGCCCGTGCGGCGAAGCGCGACGCTGGAGCCCTGCAGTCGCGTTCCGCCGCCTCGCCTTCTCTCTTCTTCCCTTTCCGTTCTGCTCCATCCTCTCAAAAATCTCTCTCTCTCTGTTCAAGTGCGGAGGAAGGGCTCCGTCGCCGCTGCTCTGTAGCCGTGCTGCTCCCTTCCCGAGCACATCGTCCCCGCCGTCCCTAGTCGCCGGAACCAGCAGCCAGCCTCGTCCGCTCCCTCGCCTCACCGACACCCAGTAGCCGGAGTCCCGTTGTCGCGCCGCCTGCCTTCTCAGATCGCCATGGCTCGCTGTTGCCTCTGTTGGTAACGAGCAGCAGCGGCTCGCTCATCCCGAGTGTTGACCGCGCCTCCAGCGCATCGTCGCCAGGCCCAGCAGCCCCCTGCCGGCCTCATCTCTCCACCGACTGGGCCTCAGCCCATGGTGAGGCCACCTCCAGCGCCTCCTGTTTTTTTTCCGTTGTTGGGCCAGCCTCTGATTCAGCCCCTCTCTTGTGCATGTTTGGCCCAGCAAGATTCGGCCCGATGCGTGTTTTTTTTTCCTGCCAGCGATTTTAACCATTATCCAGAGTTTACAGATTTTCAGAAAGACCCTCATCTTCATGCATTAAATAAATCACAAACCGTGCATCGGATTAAAATAATTTATATATGTAAAATGCTCAGAATATTGTGTAGATTAATAATATGCCACTTTCATTCCATGTTAAAATGTTTAAAAGGCTGTTTATTTAAATTTGCTAATATGCCATGTTAAAATGATTTAATTCATAACTAAATAACCGTAACTCGGAATTAAATGTTCTCTATATGTAAATGGGGTGGAAAAATGCCTAGTTTAACATGGTCCACTTTATTTTGCTGTTTAACAACATTAAAATTGTGTATAGGGCAGAACAGTACCGAATCTAAAATATTGCTCATGGGGATTTTCCGGAATTGTTGTTTCTTATTTCCGGCCTCATTTAAACTTGCCTAAATAGTTAGTTTAATTATGCTCCACCTCTTGCCATGTTTAACAACATTTAATATTGTTGTGTACCTAAACGAGATCAAACTAAATATTTGCATGTGGTGTTTTGTCAATATGCAACTCGTTGCATATTGAGCTCCACTTAATTGGTAGTATTGTTTGTTGCATATTGCCATGCCATGCCTCATTAAACCGGGCATGCATCATGCTTGATTGTGCATCATGCCATGTTTATGCTTGTGCATTTACCATGTTGTTTGTTTCTTTCCGTGTTGCTTCTCGGTTCCGTAATGTTGCGATTGTGAGGATTCGCTCGACTACTCCCGCTCGTCTTCTTCATGGACTCGTTCTTCTTCCTAGCGGGATTTCGTGAAAGATGACCGTCACCTTGGATCTCATTACTATCATTGCTATGCTAGTTGCTTCGCTTCTATCGCTATGCTGCGTTACCTACCACTTGCTGCTCAAGCCTACCTAATTGCCATGTCGCCTCTAACCGTTGTCACCCTTCCTAGCAAACCGTTGTTTGGCTATGTTACCGCTTTGCTCAGCCCTCTTATAGCGTTGTTAGTTGCGGTGAAGATGAAGTTTGTTCCTTGTTGAACATGGAGATGTTGTTCCTTGTTGGAACATGTTTACTTGTTGGGATATCACAATATATCTTATTTAATTAATGCATCTATATACTTGGTAAAGGGTGGAAGGCTCGGCCTTATGCCCGGTGTTTTGTTCCACTCTTGCCGCCCTAGTTTCCGTCATATCGGTATTATGTTCCCGGATTTTGCGTCCCTAACGCGGTCGGGTGATTTATGGGACCCCTTGACAGTTCGCTTTGAATAAGGCTTTTCCAAAGAAGGCCCAACCTTGGTTTTACCATTTGCCTCACCACCACCTATACCCTTCCTTGGGTCGCCAACCCAAGGGTCATCTTTATTTAGCCCCCCGCCAATGCTTCTCTAAGTCTGGCCTGAACCGAGTAGATCATGGGGCCCCTCGTGGCAACTCGAGGTTTGGTTTTACTCGTAGGATGTCTCATCCGGTGTTGCCCTGAGAACGAGATATGTGCAGCTCCTATCGGGATTGTCGGCGCATCGGGCGGTCTTGCTGGTCTTGTTTTATTGTTTGTCGAAATGTCTTGTAGCCGGATTCCAGACTGATCGGTCTTCCCGGAGAAGGAATATCCTTCGTTGATCGCGAGAGCTTATCATGGGCTAAGTTGGGACACCCCGCAGGTATAAACTTTCGAAAGCCGTGCCCGCGGTTATGTGGCGATGGGAATTTGTTAATGTCCGGTTGTAGAAAACCCGGTTGATCTTAATTAAAATACACCAACCGTAAAGCGTAACCGTGAGTGTCTCTTTTCGGGTTGATCGAGAGGAGAACACGGTTTCGGGTTATGTCTCGACGTAAGTAGGAGTTCGTGATCACTTCTTGATCTTTACTAGTTGACGACCGTTCCTTTGTTTCTCTTCTCGCTCTCATTTGCGTATGCTAGCCACCATATATGCTTAGTCGCTGCTGCAACCTCACCACTTTATCCCTTCCTTTCCTACTTAAGCTTTGCTAGTCTTGATACCCATGGTAATGGGATTGCCGAGTCCTCGTGGCTCACATTTACTACACCACCGATTGCAGGTACAGGTTATGTGATGATCTTGACGCGAGAGCGATCTTTGGCTTATGTTGAGTTCTTCTTCCGCTTCTTCGATCGAGGATAGGTTCCAGGTCGGCAGCTGGGCTAGCAGGTGGATATTGTTTGAGTTTCGTTTATGTTTCATCCGTAGTCGGATGTTGATCTTGTATATGATGTGATGTTGTATTCGTGTGGCATTGTATGCCTTATGTATGTATCCCCACTATTATGTAATGTTGATGTAATGATATCCACCTTGCAAAAGCGTCTTCAAGATGCGCTTCTATCCTTGGTGGGACCTTCGAGTTCCTTTAGGATAGGGTCGCATCTTGGGCGTGACAACTGCGTGCAGTTATTGCAACTCGGTGGGACCGAGTCATTCCAATCGGTATCACCGAGACGAAAACCTAGATCAGTCTAGTGCTTTTGGTGGGACCAAGTTTGAGTTGTTGGCCTGACCGAAATGCATAAGAAGGTTTTGGAAAGCAGCCCTTGACGGATCGGTGGCTTCGAGTGCTCCTCACCCAGAGGGTCCGAAAGAGACTTGTTCAATTTTTGTGATGTAGCATGAATAGAGTTTGAGACGAGAAAAGCTTAGATAGCTAGAGAAGGTTCTTAGGAATTCTTGTCCATCCATTTGGCCAATAAAAAACAAGACAATCAAAACAACAAATGGATGCCCTCGAATGGAGAAATTATGCAACCAACATGCTCACACAATAAGATAGCAAATGAACCATGTGTCAAAGCATGCACAAACAATCTAGCATTTATCAAGCGATTGGCAATGACTAGGTCATCTATATATGAGTATATTGACTTAGGAGTCAAATGAGAACATTTGATCATAGGTCATACTCATCACTTAAGCACAAGTGGGGTTACCACTTTTACATAAAGCATTAATGTGTTCACACCATTAGAGTTGCTTTAGCTCATTTTTAGAGCAAAGCTCCCCCTAGATGTGATATCCCCCCTAAGAGGGATGAACTAACCTTGGGTTTTGTCGATGATGATGTCATGTAGATAGTGAAGATGTGGATGCTCAAAGTTGATGTAGATCATTTGGAGCAATCCATTGGAGTGTTGCACTTTCAATACCTACACGGGTTAGTCCCACAAGGAACATACAAGGATATCCATAGACATAGAGTGAATTTCACATATGATGATGTCCATGAAAGCATTAGGTTACCTTGTCCCTTGTCTTACCAATAAGAGGGTTTGTGACTCCATGAACTAGTGTAAGATATTAAAGTTGATTGCACAAGTCCTTGCCAAAATGAATATGAGTGAAGTATGTTGGCGGAGTCACCCTCAAGAACACTCTAGTTCTTCTTCTTTGGGATCTTCATCAACTTGATGGGAAATCTTGGAGTTGTAGTCGAACTTGATGACGTAGAGCTTGACGTAGTCTTGGGAACCCACTTGACCATGGCCTTAGGAGCTTCTTCAAATGAGTCAATCTCTTCTTGAAGCTTGTCCTTACCTTTTGACTTGTGGTCTTGTGGTGGAAGATCATCTTGAGCTTGTGTTTGCTCAAAAGAAGTGGGTCATACTTCTCTTGTTGAGGAACAAACATCGTCTTGGGATCTTGATCTTCATCCCACTCAACTCCATTGGCATTGAACTTTTGTTCAAAATCAACACCTTGATTCTTTCGGTGTCTTCCGTGCTTGCATACAATTTCCTCAAATTGCTTACTCCGGCAAGGCTCTTGTAAACAACTTTCTCTATAATTCCCTTCAATAAGCTATTTTCTTGCTCGAGTGTGACTTGTCTAAGAGAACCATTAGTGGAATCAAGAGAACTACTAGAAGTAACAATATTGGATTTAGCATTGTTATTGTTACTATTAGAGGAAGAATCCTTTTTGCTCTTGTTGCTAGATTTTACTTGTGGCATATAAGTAGATGAGAGGAGACGTTTGGCAATGTAATAAGAACTCTTCTTTAGAAGATCATAATTGATAGATTTTAGGAACTCATGCTCTTACTCTAAATTTAGCTTCTCGAAGCGTAGCTTCTTATGAGTCCTTAGGAGCTCTCTATGATCCTCTTGAGTTGTTTCATGAGCTAACTTAAGAGTGTTTAGTTCTTTAGTTAGACGCTCAATCTCTTTCTTATCATTGTCATTTGTTTCATCTTGATTAGCATGATTACTAGAAAGTTCATCATAGTTTTCATCACTAGTTGTGTTAACAAGTAAATAATCATCACCTAGCAAATCATCTTCATCACTATTAAAATCAACATACTCGGGATGTGATACCTTGGGGACTTTAGCCATGAAGCTGTTGGGGAATGTAGTAATTCAAAAAAAATTCCTACGATCACGCAAGATCTATCTAGGAGATGCATAGCAATGAGACAGGAGAGTGTGTCCACGTACCCTCGTAGACCGAAAGCGGAAGCGCTTAGTAACGCGGTTGTGATAACCCACAAGTATAGGGGATCGCAACAGTTTTCGAGGGTAGAGTATTCAACCCAAATTTATTGATTCGACACAAGGGGAGCCAAAGAATATTCTCAAGTATTAGCAGTTGAGTTGTCAATTCAACCACACCTGGAAAACTTAATATCTGCAGCAAAGTAGTATGGAAGTAACGGTAATGGTGGCAAAAGTAACAGTAGCAGTTTTGTAGTAATTGTAACAGTGGCAACGGTAAAGTAACTAAGCAAAGATCAATATGTGAAAAGCTCGTAGGTATTGGATCAGTGATGGATAATTATATCGGATGCGATTCTTCATGCAATAGTTATAACATAGGGTGACACAGAACTAGCTCCAGTTCATCAATGTAATGTAGGCATGTATTCCGAATATAGTCATACGTGCTTATGGAAAAGAAATTGCATGACATCTTTTGTCCTACCCTCCCATGGTAGCGGGGTCCTAATGGAAACTAAGGGATATTAAGGCCTCCTTTTAATAGAGTGCCGGACCAAAGCATTAACACTTAGTGAATACATGAACTCCTCAAACTACGGTCATCACCGGGAGTGGTCCCGATTATTGTCACTTCGGGGTTACCAGATCATAACACATAATAGGTGACTAATGACTTGCAAGATGGGATCAAGAACTCACATATATTCATGAAAACATAATAGATTCAGATCTGAATTCATGCACCCGGGCCCTAGTGACAAGCATTAAGCATAACAAAGCCATATCAACATCAATCTCAGAACATAGTGGATACTAGGGATCAAACCCTAACAAAACTAACTTGATTACATGATAAATCTCATCCAACCCATCACCGTCCAGCAAGCCTACGATGGAATTACTCACGCACGGCGATGTGCATCATGAAATTGGTGATGGAGGAAGGTTGATGATGACGACGGCGACGGACTCCCCTCTTTGGAGCCCCGAACGGACTCCGGATCAGCCCTCCCGAGAGAGTTTAGGGCTTGGCGGCGGCTCTGTATCGTAAAACGCGATGAATCCTTCTCTCTGATTTTTTTCTCCCCGAACGTGAATATATAGAGTTGGAGTTGAGGTCGATGGAGCCTCAGGGGGCCCACGAGATAGGGGGCGCGCCCATGGGGGCAGGCGCGCCCCCACCCTCGTGGACAGGGTGTGGGCCCCTGGTCTTGATTCTTTTGCTAGTATTTTTTATTAATTCCAAAAATATTCTCCGTGAAGTTTCAGGTCATTGAGAACTTTTATTTCTGCACACAATTTACTCCATGGCAATTCTGCTGAAAACAGCATCAGTCCGGGTTAGTTCCATTCAAATCATGCAAGTTAGAGTCCAAAACAAGGGCAAAAGTGTTTGGAAAAGTAGATACGATGGAGACGTATAAACTCCCCCAAGCTTAAACCTTTGCTTGTCCTCAAGCAATTCAGTTGACAAACTGAAAGTGATAAAGAAAAACTTTTGCAAAGCCTGTTTGCTCTTGTTGTTGCAAATATGTATAGCCAGCATTCAAGTTTTTAGCAAAGATTATGAACTAACCATATTCACAATAACATTTAGGTCTAATGTTTACTCATATCAATGGCATAATAAACTAGCGAGCAGTAATAATAAATCTCGAATGACAACACTTTCTCAAAACAATCATAATATGATATAACAAGATGGTATCTCGCTAGCCCTTTCTGAGACTGCAAAACATAAATGCAGAGCACCATTGAAGATCAAGGACTGACTAAACATTGTAATTCATGGTAAAAGAGATCCAATCATAGTCATACTCAATATAAATTAATAGTAATCGATGCAAATGACAGCGGTGCTCTCCAACTGGTGCTTTTTAATAAGAGGATGATGACTCAACATAAAAGTAAATAGATAGGCCCTTCGCAGAGGGAAGCAGGGATTTGTAGAGGTGCCAGAGCTCGATTTTTGAAACAGAGATAAATAATATTTTGAGTGGCATACTTTCATTGTCAACATAACAACCGAGAGATCTTGATATCTTCCATGCTACACATATTATATGCGGTTCCCAAGCAGAATGGTAAATTTTATACTCCCCACCACCAACAAGCATCAATCCATGGCTTGCCCGAAACAACGGGTGCCTCCAACTAACAACAATCCTGGGGGAGTTTTGTTTGCAATTATTTTGATTTGGTTTGAGCATGGGGCTGGGCATCCCGGTGACCAGCCATTTTCTCGTGAGTGAGGAGCGGAGTCCACTCCTCTTGAGAATAACTAGCCTAGCATGGAAGATACAGACAGCCCTAGTTGATACATGAGCTTCGAGCATATAAAATAGAATTTCATTTGAAGGTTTAGAGTTTGGCACATACAAATTTACTTGGAACGGCAGGTAGATACCGCATATAGGAAGGTATGGTGGACTCTTATGGAATAACTTTGGGGTTTATGGAAGTGGATGCACAAGCAGTATTGCCGCTTAGTACAAGTGAATGCTAGAAAGAGACTGGGAAGCGACCAACTAGAGAGCGACAACAGACATGAACATGCATTAAAATTAATCAACACTAAATGCAAGCATGAGTAGGATATAATTCACCATGAACATAAATATCGTGGAGGCTATGTTGATTTTGTTTCAAGTACATGCGTGAACATGTGCCAAGTCAAGCCACTCGAATCGTTCAAAGGAGGATACCACCCTATCATACCACATCACAACCATTTTAACAGTATGTTGGCACGCAAGGTAAACCATTATAAACTCCTAGCTAGTTAAGCATGGCATGAGCAACTATAATCTCTAATTGTCATTACAAACATGTTTCATTCATAATAGGCTGAATCAGGAATGATGAACTAATCATATTTACAAAAACAAGAGAGGTCGAGTTCATACCAGCTTCTCTCATCTCAATCAGTCCATTATATATCTTCATTATTGCTTTTCACTTGCACGACCGGACGGTGTGGATAATAATAATAGTGCAGGTGCATTGGACTAAGCTGGAATCTACAAGCATTTAATTCAAGGGAGAAGACAAGGTAATATGGTCTCCTGGTTAAATCAACAATAATGCATATAAGAGCCACTTCAACATTTTCATCATGGTCTTCTCCTCTCGACCCCCAAAGAAAAGAAGGGAAATAAAACTATTTACACGGGAAAGCTCCCAACAAACAAAAAGAAGAATGAGAAATCTTTTTGGGTTTTCCTTTAATTACTACTACCACAGGCATGGAAAGTAAACTAGCTAAAAGCTACAACTATTTTTTTTGGTTTTTCTTAAGGTTATTCAAGCACACAAGAAGAAAGCAAGAAAAAGGAAAATAAACTAGCATGGATAGTACAAAGAGAAAGTATGAGCACCGACAACTGGCATGAGTGTCTGAGCATGAATGTAATGTCGGTGAAATATACGTACTCCCCCAAGCTTAGACTTTTGGCCTAAGTTGGTCTAGGCCCATGGATGGCCTGGCAGATATCCTTAGTTGTAACTGGGGTCGTACTAAGATGCAGCGGCTATTGCCTGACGAGCTGCAGCTTGGAGGCGAGAGTTGCTTCCGCCCTCCTCTCGTACTCGTTTGCCTCCTCCTTGGTTATGACATGTCCCCCCTTTGCCTGAAAGTCAAAGAAAGTAGGAGCAGGGAGAGCAATATGGACAACGCGACATCTGTAAAAAATTAGTCGGTACTGGAGAGGCTGTTCATTCCTCTCAATAAACTGATGGCGAACCATAGCATTAAAATCTAGATAAGCAGGAGGCAACTCCATATCATTTTCATGTATGGGTACCTCAAGAAAATTAGCTAAACGAGTTGCATAGATTCCACCAAACAAATCTCCACTTAAACTATTAAGATGCATCCTTTGTGCAACGATGGCCCCCAAGTTATATTTTTTATCACCTAATACCGCACTCTTGATGACACTAAGATCTGGAACGCACATGTGGCAAGCCTCATCTTTACCGTTAATGCATCTACCTATAAAGAGAGCAAAATAGTGTATGGCAGGAAAATGGATGCTCCCTATGGCAGCCTCCGTGATTTCTCTAGGTTCCCCCACAGTTATACTAGCAAGAAAGTCTTTATATTCAGATTTGCGAGGTTCACTAGAATTACCCCACTACGGGAGTTTACAAGCAGTATTAAAATCTTCTAAGTCCATGGTATAAGATTTATCATATAGATCAAATAGGACAGTGTGAGAATTGCGTGATGATGTAAATTTAAACCTTCTCACAAAGGAATCAGTTAGGTAGTAATATTGGGCGCACTTATCTGACACGAAGCCCTCAAGTTCAGCATTACGCACATACGCGTCAAATTCCTCCTTAATTCCTGCTTGGACCATAAAATCTTCTGACGGCCATTCACAAGGCCGCACTTGAGCTTCTCTTGGTAGTTCATAGTCTGGCTCACGTATCGCGAGCCTGGGTCCTTGCTTCTTTAAAGAACCACCTTGGTACATTTTCCTAAACATGTTTCTTCCTCTGAAAAATTTCTGAAATTTTTAGTGACTCAAAATAAAAGTGAACCAAACTCAACAAAATTGATAGCAACTACTCCCACAAGTGCCTAGAGACTATAGCATGCATTAGAACTACTTGGGACCAAATAAATTTGACATGCAATCTCAAGAACAGGGTCACCTAAGCAGCAAAAATTTGCAATGAATAAAGCACTAGAACAAAAACTAATTGGACCATTGGAGGAGTCGCATACCGAAGAACAATCCCCCAAAGTAGTTTTGTGAGTGGAGCTTTGAGCAAGGAGATCAAAAATCGCACCAAAACGAGCTATAACACAAGTTTGAGCTGTGTGTGGATTTTTCTTGGAGGAAGACGAAGTGTGTGGATGCTGGAATAAATGGAGGGGGGGCACGTGGGGCCCACGAGGCAGGGGCGCGCCTAGGGAGTGGGCACGCCCTGCACCCTCGTGGCCAGGTGGTTGCCCCCTCTGGGGTGTGATCAGTGCCAGATATTCTCAAATATTCTACAAAAAATCATATTTCATTTTCAGGGCATGTGGAGAACTTTTATTTTTGGGGTATTTTTATTGCAAGGATAATTCAGAAAACAGACAAAAAAAATACTATTTTTGCTTTATTTAATCTAAATAACAGAAAGTAAAAGGAGGGTACAGAGAATTGTGCTTTCTAACTTCATCCATCTCATGCTCATCAAAAGGAATCCACTAACAAGGTTGATCAAGTCTTGTTAACAAACTCATTCTGAACCGCATGAAACCAGAGAATTTTCGAATAGCACTAGGTTACCTCAACGGGGATATGCACGTCCCCAATAATAAGAATATCATATTTCTTCTTTACAGTAGGAAGAGGAAATTCAAAACCTCCTATAGTAATCGTTGGAATTTTTCCAATAGAATTGATACTGTGGACTTGAGGTTGTTTCCTCGGAAAGTGTACCATATGCTCATTACCATTAACATCAAAAGTGATATTGCCTTTGTTGCAATCAATAACAGCCCCTGCAGTATTCAAAAAGGGTCTACCAAGAATAACAGACATACTATCGTCCTCGGGAATATCGAGAATAACAAAGTTCGTTAAGATAGTAACGTTTGCAACCACAACAGGCACATCCTCACAAATACCGACAGGTATAGCAGTTGATTTATCAGCCATTTGCAAAGATATTTTAGTAGGTGTCAGGTTATTCAAATCAAGTCTATGATATAAAGAGAGAGGCATAACACTAACACCGGCTCTAAGATCACATAAAGCAGTTTTAACATAGTTTCTTTTAATGGAGCATGGTATAGTTGGTACTCCTGGATCTCCTAGTTTCTTAGGTATTCCACCCTTAAAAGTATAATTAGCAAGCATCATGGAAATTTCAGCTTCCGGTATCTTTCTTTTATTTGTAACAATTTCTTTCATGTACTTAGCATAAGGATTCATTTTAAGCATATCAGTCAAACGCATACGCAAGAAGTTAGGTCTAATCATTTCAGCAAAGCGCTCAAAATCCTCATCATCTTTTTTCTTGGATGGTTTAGGAATAAAAGGCATGGGTTTCTGAACCCATGGTTCTCTTTCTTTACCGTGCTTCCTAGCAACGAAGTCTCTCTTAGCATAACGTTGATTCTTTGATTCTGGGTTATCAAGATCAACAACAGGTTCAATTTCTACATCATTGTCATTGCTAGGTTGAGCATCATCATTAACATTATCACTAGGTTCATGTTCATCATCAGATTGTGTTTCAGCATCAAAAGTAGAAATATCATTGGGATTCTCAGGTGTGTCAACAACAGGTTCACTAGAAGCATGCAAAGTCCTATCATTTTTCTTTTTCTTCTTCTTAGAAGGACTAGGTGCATCAACATTAATTCTCTCAGAATCTTGCTCAATTCTCTTAGGGTGGCCCTCAGGATACAAAGGTTCCTGAGTCATTTTACCCCATCTAGTCATAACTCTAACAGCATTATCATTTTTCTTATTATTTAATTCATTGAGCAAATCATTTTGAGCATTAAGCACTTGTTCTACTTGAGTGGTAACCATAGAAGCATGTTTACTAATAAGTTTAAGTTCACCCTTAACTGTAGACATATAATCACTCAAGTGTTTAATCATATAAGCATTGTGCTTCAATTGTCTACAAACATAAGCATTGAAGTTTTCTTGTTTAACCATAAAGTCATCAAACTCATCCAAGCATTGGCTAGCAAACTTAGTAGACGGCATTTCAGCTTTATCATATCTATAGAGAGAATTTACCTTTACTACCTGTGTCGGGTTATTGATAACCCACAAGTATAGGGGATCGCAACAATTTTCGAGGGTAAAGTATTCAACCAATATTTATTGATTCGACACAAGGGGAGACAAAGAATATTCTCAAGTATTAGCAGTTGAGTTCTCAATTCAACCACACCTCGATAACTTAGTATCTGCAGCAAAGTATTTAGTAGCAAAGTAATATGGAAGTAACGGTAACGGTAGCAAAAGTAATATTTTTGGGTTTTGTAGTGATTGTAACAGTAGCAACGGAAAAGCAAATAAACGGAGAACAATATGTGAAAAGCTCGTAGGCATTGGATCGGTGATAGAGAATTATGCCGGATGCGGTTCATCATGTAACAGTCATAACATAGGGTGACACAGAACTAGCTCCAATTCATCAATTGAAAGGACATGCGGTGCCCCCATGTGTGGTTTTGGTAATTGATGACATTCTCTATGGACTAGTGGTTGCATTGAGTTATATTTGAAGGATTTGTCCATAGGCATTTCTTGAAGTCCATGTGTTGGTTTCAAGGAGTTTATGTGTTGACCAAGGTGCTATTAAGGAATTATCCAAAGATTGGTCATGTGAGTGTTGAGCTTATTGCAAGCATGTCTTGAAGAAGAAGATTGTGTGATCATTCATGTTTACCTTCAAGACATCATCCAAACGAAGAGAGTTGGAAAGATTCAAGGTTGATCAAGACTAAGTCAAGAGTGAATCAAGTTGATCAACTCACAAAGCGTAGAAGATGTACCGAGAGGGATCAAGTGATCCCATGGTATGGTAAGAATTATCCATTGCACTTTGTTTACTAACCCATGGTCTATGTGAGAGTCTATGTGGGGTTAGGTACGTGTCCATGGGCTTGCGTCAAGAGGAAGATATCATACAACCCATGGAAAGGATGACATCAAGTGGTGATCGTCATCAAGATTGCCGTGTGCAAGTTCAAGTGGAGCATCACGAAGAGATCAAGTGCTTGAATCTTGCCATCCATTGTGGTGTCAATGGACTTGTGAAGATGTGTCGAAGAGTGGCTCACCCATAGTGAACTATGGGGGAGCAATCATCTAGTCTTCATCGAGCCAACACAATCAAGAAAGGTGGTCCAACTTGAGGGAGTCAAGATCGTCTTAATCTAGCTCAAGTGGACCATGTGAAAAGCAAAGGTTTTCCCTTGATAGGTTTTCTATTTTACCGGTCTTGTGGTGGTAGTTGGGAGACCGAGTTATAGGATCGTTTGCCGTACTATCAAGGGGGGCTCTCAAGTTGTTAGCTTGATCGTATCATTAGTAGAGAGCTCAAACCATTGCATCCTTGCATCATGTTTCTTGGTTCTTGTTTGGTTATCTTTGTGAGTCTTAGAGCTTATGGTCATCTTGATGACAAGCTTGAGTTCATCGAAAACGGAGTTCGCATGCGTCTTCTATGATGTTTCCGGTGTTGGAGGTTTTACCGGTCTTATCCAATGAAGGGTTCTCACCATTTTATTATGGGACTTTTCTCATTTGCTTATTCTTGATATTTCTATCAATATTGTGTTAGCCCATGTCATTAGCTTTCCAACAAACTTGGTTTCGTTGAATTCGGAGTCCGTTTGCAAAAGTTGTGGCTGTTTTGGTAAAGGCTGCAGCGGTACTACCGCGACTAGAGCGGATGTAATTTTTTACTACCGCTCCAGAGCGGTACTACCGCGGCTCCTGAGCGGTAGTACCGCTCCAGAGCAGTACTACCGTGGCTCCTAAGCGGTAGTACCGCCCCGGACCGAAAACTCGTGTTTTCTCTCTCGATTGGGCTATTTTGACCGTGCTAAGCGGTAGTACCGCTCCTCCAAGCGGTAGTACCGCTTGTGCACGACCTGAGCACATTACGGTTGGATTCGGGAGGTCCTACAAAAGGGGGTCTTCTTCCCCAATGAACCTAATCTTTTGAGCTCGTGTTCTTCCCCCATTGTTGACCTTCTTCGAGCTTGCTAACTCTCAATCCCTCCATGGATTCTTGCTAGTTTTTGAGGGAAAAGAGAGAGGAGATCTAGATCCACATTTCCACCAATCACTTTCTCCTCTATGTGAGGGGAACCCCTTGGATCTAGATCTTGGAGTTCTTGGTGTTCTCCTTCTTTTCTTCCTCTCATTTTCTTCCCTAGCATTAGTTGCTTCGTGGGATTTGAGAGAAAGGACTTGGGCACTCCGTGTGCCCTTGCCATTGCATTTGGTGCATCGGTTTGAGTTCTCCACGGTGATACGTGGAAGTGAAGTTCGAGAAGCTTATTACTCTTGGGTGTTTGGGCACCCTAGAGCTTGTTCCTCTTGGGTGCCTTGGCGCCCTAGACGGTTGGTGGTGTTCGGAGCTCAATCATTGTGGTGTAAAGCTCCGGCAAGCATCGGGTCTCCAATTAGGTTGTGGAGATCGCCTGAGCAATTTGATTTGGTACCGTGACCGCCCCAAGGATTGCCAAAGTGTATGGGTTCGGTGACCGCCCCCAAGGGTTGCCATTTGTACGGGTTCGGTGACCACCCTCAAGGGTCCCTTAGTGGAATCACGACATCTTGCATTGTGCGAGGGCGTGAGGAGATTACGGTGGCCCTAGTGGCTTCTTGGGGAGCATTGTGCCTCCACACCGCTCCAAACGGAGATTAGCATCCGCAAGGGTGTGAACTTCGGGATACATCGTCATCTCCGCATGCCTCGGTTATCTCTTACCCGAGCCCTTTACTTATGCACTTTACTTTGTGATAGCCATATTGTTTCTTGTCATATATCTTGCTATCACCTAAGTAGTTTTTCTTGCTTAGCATAAGTTGTTGGTGCACATAGGTGAGCCTAGTTGTTGTAGGTTTTGTGCTTGACAAATTAACCGCTAGGTTTATTCCGCATTTGTTCAAGCCTCAACCGTAATTATTTTAAAGCGCCTATTCACCCCCCCCCTCTAGGTGACATCCACGATCTTTCAATTGTTATCAGAGCCTCGTCTCTCTTTGTTAGGCTTAACCGCCTAGAGAGTAAATATGTCGACTAGGGGATTAGGATTCTCTGACACTCTTAGTTTCGATGGCACAAATTTTGATGTTTGGGTAATTCGCATGCTTAATCTCTTTAGGGTCATGGACCCAAATTTAGAGCGAATTGTAGATATGGGGTTTTCTCCTCCAAAGGATCCCCAAAGATTATCTTTAGAGGATGAGAAAAACTCTTATCTCAATGCTCAAGCTTCTAATGTGCTTTTTGATGCTTTGAGCAATGTAGTTATATTTCAACTCATGCCGTTCTGAGATGCTCATGAGTTGTGGACGAAGCTTCAAGATAAATATGGTGTGTCCAAGATTTGTAGGGATGATTGTTCTCCCTCCACCTCCGGCCGTATAGTCTTCTCAACTTCTTCTACTTCACCTACATGTGGTTTGCCACAAGGTAATGATATGGTGAGTAGTGTCGGTCATTGCAATGATGATAGTGTGCTTTTGTGGATGATTCTTCATCACTATATTATTGCAATGCTCCGTGTTTGGGCCTTAGCACTTGAGCACTCCAAATGTTTCACTTGCTTGTGTTGATAGTCCTTGCATATCATGTAGAAATTGCTTGACTAAATCTCATGATGATATGCTTGCTATATCTTGTTGCCATGATAAAATGCATGTATTTCCTCGAGTTGTTGTGCTAACAATGTAGTTGAAACCCAACACTCCATGGAACAAGATGTGGTCTTGAATGGTGCTTCAAGGATCTTATATCATCATCTACTGCATTTTGCCTTATGGCCAAGGCTTCAAAGGTATCTCCCACTTTGAATCCCAATATATCTTGTGATGATATTGATGATGGCAAGAGTGATGATGATGTTGATTATGATGAAGAGAGTGATGATGTTGCCTCCTTAAAAATTAAGGGGGAAATGATTTTTAAAGCTCTTCTTAAGAATAAAATTGCTCGTTCCAACTTCATGGAAACCATGTCTATTGCTATTGAGGGCAAGAAATATATTGATGAGTTGGAATCTTGTCTTGAGGAGCATGAGGTCACCATTGATAAAATGGAAGGTCATGAGCGTGATTACGCTAATGAGATTGCGGACCTCTCTCAAGCTCTTGAACTTGAACAAACCACCAAGGAATCTCTTGAGGAGACTTTTGCTCTAGAATTATCTAGAGTGAGGGAATCTCGTGATAGAGCTCTTGAGGTGGCCAATGATTTTGAAACTAAAAATGAGGAGCTTGAAGTTGTGCATGCTAAACTCCTTGAGGACTTTGAGCACCTCGAAAATGGCTCAAGGGTCATTAAGAGTGAGCTCATCAAAATCACCGAGTCTCATGCTCAACTTAAAGCTTCATATTCAAAAGAGCTTGCCAAGTTGTCTTCTCCTCTTGTTGCTGATGATGATGCTTGTGCTACTAACTCTATCTCTTGTGAAGCATCCATTTTGAAGGAGAATGTTGAGCTACTGGCTCAACTTGAGTTGCTATCTAGCAATTATGGGAAATTGGAAGAAAGCCATGAAAAGCTCTCAAGCTCTTATGACGATCTTCTAGTATCCCATAATGTGCTAAAGATAGCTCATGAGGCCATGCTTGCTAAGGTAACATCTAGTGAGCCTCATGTGGATACTAGCACTACTTCTAGTCAAAATGCTATATTGATATGTGCTAGTCCTTGTAATTCATCTACTCACAATGTTGGTACATCTTGTGATGAATTGCTTTCCTTGCCTTGTTGCTCTAACAATGAAGCTTGTACTTCCTCTAGTACTTGTATTGAGACTAACCATGTAGAGGAAATCAAAGAGCTCAAGGCCCAAGTCACTTCTTTGAAGAAAGACTTGGAAAAGAGTCATGAAGGGAAATCCACACTCAACAATATCTTGAGTGTGCAAAAATCCCCCAATGACAAAGGTGTACTTGGATTCAACTCCAATAAGAAGAAGAAGTCCAAGATGAACAAAAAGAAGGGCCAAGAACAAGTCAAGAAATCGGCCAAGATTGTTTGCTTCAAGTGCAAAGTAGAAGGGCATCATGTTAGATCTTGCCCATTGAAGAAGAAGGCCATTAGTGTCAAGCAACAAGGTAAGAGGGCACAAGTTCAATATCATGCTCAACCTCAAGTTGAAGAAAGGCCACTTCCCAAGAAGACTCAAGTTAATGCTTCTCTTGTTGAGAAATCAAGTGATAAGAAAGTGAAGAGTAGACGTTGCTACTTATGTCGTGAGAAAGGCCACGTCGCTTCTTCATGCACTAGTGGTAACTTATCCAACCCAATTATTATTGATGATGTCTATTCTCTTGGGAAGGATAAGGTTGGCAATGTGTTTGCCAAGTTTGTTGGTACTCAAAGTGGTGTCAAGAAAAGAACCATTTGGGTGGCCAAGCCTATTGTGACTAACCTCTTAGGACCCAACTTGGTTGGGGACCAACTAGCTCAAACTTGATCAATAGGTGTTGTTGGAGGTCATTGGAGACTTGGCTACATTATGAAGATTTAAGGGGTCCTCATCATTCATATTGTGTCAAGCCAAGTCATTCGGATTATCTTTCTATCATATATCCAATGTTCCTCCTTGCGGTAACTCGTGCTTAAATTTCTTACATTAAAAGTTACTTGTCCCTTAGCATGTTGTGGTTTTGTATCTTGCATGTGCTTGTATATGTTGTGCTTCCAAATTGCTTATCTTGAGAAATCAAGTATGTGCATGTTGGTTTGCACATCATGTACATGTGTGTTGTGTGTTGAGCCTTTTTGCATCTTGTTTATTTCTTAGTTGGCTCTTGTGAGAGATTAATGGAATATCCCATTATGGGGGAGTGATGTGCTTTGTGCACCTCACAATCCTATAAATGTGTGTACATGTGTAATACCATCTAGTATTGATATTTCAAGATTATCTAGTCTCTAGGTGGTATATCTCTCATGAGAAATTCAAATTCTAAATTGTCCATTAATTATCTCTTGTTGGATCCTTTTAATTGCCTCTTGTCTATCTTTAATTGGTCTCACATTATGGGGGAGTAATATGCTATGTGTGTATTACTAGCCTAGAAAATGTGTACATTTGAGATATTGTCACCTAGAATTGATATTGTAAATTATCTTGTTCCTAGGTGGCATGATAGCTCTACAAGTTGCAATTTGCTTGTGTTTGGTGTGAAGATGATGTCGGATATCCTTGCTATCTACCATCGGGAATTATTTCCAAATACTTCTTGTCTTTTGACAATTGGTACTCACTTATGTGTGGTAGAATTTATTGATCATCTTTACATTGGCTTTTATTTTTATTTGCCTTTTCTCTTGCCAAGGTTTGTGTCAACTCCCTTGTCTTCCCTACCACTTGTGGATCTTGTTTGTTTCTCGTTCTTGTCTAGTGCTTTCTAGATATAGTGAAAGTGGTGATCCCACCTTGTGCATTTTGTATTCAAATGCAAATCCTATATAATGCACAACTTGTGGGGCAGCTATCCTATTTTCTTTAGAACACTCTTCTTGTGATCCTTATCAAGTGTGTGTTGGTGGAAGGCAAGTCGTTTTCGTTTTGGTACTTTGTGCCATCATGAAACTTTATAGAGAGATTGGTTTGTTTGGAACCATCCTCTGTTTTGGGAGTTTGATATCTTTTATTTTGAGTGTATCAATGGATATCTCATACCTTGATGTATTTTTTATGGATATCCTCCAAGTGATGTTTTATTCATTTGGTATCCTTTTCACTTGGCATTTCTTTGTCTTTTGGTTTTGGGTTTTGAAGTCTTGAGCATGCATGTTTTCTTCATGTATTTTATTTGGCATGCTTTCTTTCTTTGACTCAATATATGGGAGAAACTCTACCTAGTCTCAATTTGGATGAGATGCGCATGATATTCATTTTCATATCTATATGCGCATATTTATTTGGAGTTTGTCCTATGTATTGGTGTTTCTAACTATTTGGTCCCGATGAGTTTGGGTACCGTTTAGTTTGTGTTGTTCTTATAGGAACAGTTGGAGATGCATTGGATGCTCGGCTCACTCACAAGGAAGGTGTTGTCACCATGTGCATATTGGAGTTAAGCTAGGATGATCAATGAACTACTATCTACCTTCAATTGGCATCTACCACATCCTTCCAATGGTATCTCGGTAATAAGTATCATCATTTACTACATGCACACATTACTTGCATCAACCTTGTGTAGGTTGTATCATGGCATGTATTTCATTCTTTCTTGTGATACTTGTTTCCTTTCTCAAAGCATCTCAACGATGATCTCATGTTGCTAGTTGTGATGTCTTTGATGTTCATGCGTTAGGAATTCATTTATATACAATAAGACCATATCTAGCCAAGTGCTATGCTTTCAAGCAAATATCTTATTGGTATATTTATGACTTCCTTGTGGATATCTTGTTCCTTCATGTTGTAACTATTTCGGGTGTACATCCCTGTTTGTAGATATATATTATCATGATTTTGTCTACCTAGAACCTTATACACTTGTGAGAAATTACATCTCTAGTTGATATCTTTTCTTTCACGTCCACCTTGTCTTTCTTATGTTATTTCTTTGGTGGCTCCGTGAAAGCTTTTGCCTTGAGTGAGTGTCCTCTATCGTTGCATCTTGTTGCACTCTTGTGTGGTGAAGATTATTTTCCTCTTGCTTATCTTTACGAGGCTTTTGCCATCTTAATTGGTACCCCTCGTCTTGATGAGCCTCTCATCGTCTATCTTCACCACGGGTTGTCACAAGCATAGGTTCTCTATTTTCTTATTAGTAAGCTTGTGAACCCATTTGCTAGTTGTGTGTGAGAACGAAAGGCTTTGCACCGTGTATCTCATTCATTCGAGACTATGTTGATGCTTATGCTCATCCGTATATTAGTCTTCTCATGTGATTTGCCATGACTTACACACATCATTTTGGTTGAGCCTATTCTTAAGTTGCCTCTTTTACAATGTTGCTCAACCATGTGCTTGTTGCAAGCGCTAGGCTTAGTTTCCTATATGCTCTCTTGCACTTGTTGTTAGTTTCTATTGACTTTGGGGGAGCTATGATCCTATTTTGTGCACTTTGTATCCAAATACAAAAATTCTTGATGTGCACAAATCATGGGTAGCTTCTCTAGTTTCTTTAGAACAATCCTCTGATCATATCATAATATCTTTTTCATGTGGCTCGTAGGATCTTTGGTCTAGTTGGTTTAGTTGATATCTTTTGATAGCTTGCTTCAATTGGTATCTTTTGATTGCTTGATTGCTTGTTTCTCTCTTTGTTATGTCTTTGTGGCATATCATTCTTTTGCAATCTTGGTGCCTCAATATAGTTGGTCTTCCTCCAAGTATTACCTTTGGATATGTGTATGGCATTCCACTCTCTTGTTGAGAAATACACAACTTTTGGAGGAACACCTTTTATATTGGTCTTCTTAGCTTTTCGCCCATTTTGGCAATCGATGCCAATGGGGGAGAAGTTTCAGAGAGTTTTGTGGAGAAGTCTTCAGAGTTTTCTCCTTGCTTTGGTTTTGTTCCTAAGCATTTGCATCTCATACGCATGCATTATTGGTTGTTGCATTGCATGGTGATGCATAATTCCTTCTATAAACTCTCTTGAAAGTGATTGACATCAATTACCAAAATGGGGGAGATTGAAAGGACATGCGGTGCCCCCATGTGTGGTTTTGGTAATTGATGACATTCTCTATGGACTAATGGTTGCATTGAGTTATATTTGAAGGATTTGTCCATAGGCATTTCTTGAAGTCCATGTGTTGGTTTCAAGGAGTTTATGTGTTGACCAAGGTGCTATTAAGGAATTATCCAAAGATTGGCCATGTGAGTGTTGAGCTTATTGCAAGCATGTCTTGAAGAAGAAGATTGTGTGATCATTCATGTTTACCTTCAAGACATCATCCAAACGAAGAGAGTTGGAAAGATTCAAGGTTGATCAAGACTAAGTCAAGAGTGAATCAAGTTGATCAACTCACAAAGCGTAGAAGATGTACCGAGAGGGATCAAGTGATCCCATGGTATGGTAAGCATTATCCATTTCACTTTGTGTACTAACCCATGGTCTATGTGAGTCTATGTGGGGTTAGGTACGTGTCCATGGGCTTGCGTCAAGAGGAAGATATCATACAACCCATGGAAAGGATGACATCAAGTGGTGATCGTCATCAAGATTGCCGTGTGCAAGTTCAAGTGGAAGTGCTTGAATCTTGCCATCCATTGTGGTGTCAATGGACTTGTGAAGATGTGTCGAAGAGTGGCTCACCCATAGTGAACTATGGGGGAGCAATCATCTAGTCTTCATCGAGCCAACGCAATCAAGAAAGGTGGTCCAACTTGAGGGAGTCAAGATCGTCTTCATCTAGCTCAAGTGGACCATTTGCAAAGCAAAGGTTTTCCCTTTATAGGTTTTCTATTTTACCGGTCTTGTGGTGGTAGTTGGGAGACCGAGTTATAGGATCGTTTGCCGTACTATCAACGGGGGCTCTCAAGTTGGTAGCTTGATCGTATCGTTAGTAGAGAGATCAAACCATTGCATCCTTGCATCATGTTTCTTGGTTCTTGTTTGGTTATCTTTGTGAGTCTTAGAGCTTATGGTCATCTTGATGACAAGCTTGAGTTCATCGAAAACGGAGTTCGCATGCGTCTTCTATGATGTTTTCGGTGTTGGAGGTTTTACCGGTCTTATCCGATGAAGGGTTCTCACCATTTTCTTATGGGACTTTTCTCATTTGCTTATTCTTGATATTTCTATCAATATTGTGTTAGCCCATGTCGTTAGCTTTCCAACAAACTTGGTTTCGTTGAATTCGGAGTCCGTTTGCAAAAGTTGTGGCTGTTTTGGTAAAGGCTGCAGTGGTACTACCGCAACTAGAGCGGACGTAATTTTTTACTACCGCTCCAGAGCGGTACTACCGCGGCTCCTGAGCGGTAGTACTGCTCCAGAGCAGTACTACCGTGGCTCCTAAGCGGTAGTACCGCCCCGGACCGAAAACTCGTGTTTTCTCTCTCGATTGGGCTATTTTGACCGTGCTAAGCGGTAGTACCGCTCCTCCAAGCGGTAGTACCGCTTGTGCACGACCTGAGCACATAACGGTTGGATTCGGGAGGTCCTATAAAAGGGGGTCTTCTTCCCCAATGAACCTAATCTTTTGAGCTCGTGTTCTTCCCCCATTGTTGACCTTCTTGAGCTTGCTAACTCTCAATCCCTCCATGGATTCTTGCTAGTTTTGAGGGAAAAGAGAGGAGATCTAGATCCACATTTCCACCAATCACTTTCTCCTCTATGTGAGGGGAACCCCTTGGATCTAGATCTTGGAGTTCTTGGTGTTCTCCTTCTTGTTCTTCCTCTCATTTTCTTCCCTAGCATTAGTTGCTTCGGTGGGATTTGAGAGAGAAGGACTTGGGCACTCCGTGTGCCCTTGCCATTGCATTTGGTGCATCGGTTTGAGTTCTCCACGGTGATACGTGGAAGTGAAGTTTGAGAAGCTTATTACTCTTGGGTGTTTGGGCACCCTAGAGCTTGTTCCTCTTGGGTGCCTTGGCGCCCTAGACGGTTGGTGGTGTTCGGAGCTCAATCATTGTGGTGTAAAGCTCCGGGCAAGCGTCGGGGTCTCCAATTAGGTTGTGGAGATCGCCCCGAGCAATTTGACGGGTACCGGTGACCGCCCCAAGGGTTGCCAAAGTGTACGGGTTCGGTGACCGCCCCAAGGGTTGCCATTTATGCAGGTTCGTGACCGCCTCAAGGGTCCCTTAGTGGAAACACGACATCTTGCATTGTGCGAGGGCGTGAGGAGATTACGGTGGCCCTAGTGGCTTCTTGGGGAGCATTGTGCCTCCACACCGCTCCAAACGGAGATTAGCATCCGCAAGGGTGTGAACTTCGGGATACATCGTCATCTCCGCATGCCTCGGTTATCTCTTACCCGAGCCCTTTACTTATGCACTTTACTTTGTGATAGCCATATTGTTTCTTGTCATATATCTTGCTATCACCTAAGTAGTTTTTCTTGCTTAGCATAAGTTGTTGGTGCACATAGGTGAGCCTAGTTGTTGTAGGTTTTGTGCTTGACAAATTAACCGCTAGGTTTATTCCGCATTTGTTCAAGCCTCAACTGTAATTATTTTAAAGCGCCTATTCACCCCCCCCCCTCTAGGCGACATCCACGATCTTTCATCAATGTAATGTAGGCATGTATTCCGAATATAGTCATATGTGCTTATCGAAAAGAACTTGCATGACATCTTTTGTCCTACCCTCCCGTGGCAGCGGGGTCCTAATGGAAACTAAGGGATATTAAGGCCTCCTTTTAATTGAGTACCGGACCAAAGCATTAACACATAGTGAATACATGAACTCCTCAAACTATGGTCATCACCGGGAGTGGTCCCGATTATTGTCACTTCGGGGTTGCCGGATCATAACACATAGTAGATTACTATAGACTTGCAAGATAGGATCAAGAACTCACATATATTCATGAAAACATAATAGGTCAGATTTGAAATCATGGCACTTGGGCCCTAGTGACAAGCATTAAGAATAGAAAAGTCATAGCAACATCAATCTCAGAACATAGTGGATACTAGGGATCAAACCCTAACAAAACTAACTCGATTACATGATAAATCTCATCCAACCCATCACCGTCCAGCAAGCCTACGATGGAATTACTCACGCACGGCGGTGAGCATCATGAAATTGGTGATGGAGGATGGTTGATGATGACGACGGCGACGGATTCCCCTCTCCGGAGCCCCGAACGGACCCCAGATCAGCCCTCCCGAGAGGTTTTAGGGCTTGACGGCGGCTCAGTATCGTAAAACGCGATGAATCCTTCTCTTTGATTTTTTTCTCCCCGAACACAAATATATGGAGTTGGAGTTGAGGTCGGTGGAGCGTCAGGGGGCCCACGAGGCAGGGGGGCACGCCCAGGGGGGCAGGCGCGCCCCCCACCCTCGTGGACAGGTGGAGGCTCCCCTGATGTGGATTCTTCTTCCAGTATTTTTTATATTTTCCAAAAATAAGTTCCGTGGAGTTTTAGGTCATTCCGAGAACGTTTGTTTCTGCATATAAATAACACCATGGAAAGTCTGCTGAAAACAGCGTCAGTCCGGGTTAGTTCCATTCAAATCATGCAAGTTAGAGTCCAAAACAAGGGCAAAAGTGTTTGGAAAAGTAGATACAACGGAGACGTATCAGTTATCAAGATGATGTATTTCTTCAATAGGTGGTAAATTCTTAACATCTTCAGCTTTATACCTTTTTCTTTCACAGATTTTTTTGCCTCTTGCATATCTTCAGGACTGAGAAATAGAATACCCCTTTTCTTCGGAGTTGGCTTAGGAGTTGATTTAGGAAGTGTCCAATTATTTTCATTACTCAACATATTATTCAATAGAAATTCAGCTTGATCAACTGTTCTTTTCCTGAAAACACAACCAGCACAACTATCCAGGTGGTCTCTGGAAGCATCGGTTAGTCCATTATAAAAGATATCAAGTATTTCATTTTTCTTGAGAGGATGATCAGGAAAAGCATTAAGTAATTGGAGAAGCCTCCCCCAAGCTTGTGGTAGACTCTCTTCTTTAATTTGCACAAAATTATATATTTCCCTTAAGGCAGCTTGTTTCTTATGAGCGGGGAAATATTTAGCAGAGAAGTAATAAATCATATCCTGGGGACTACGCACATGTCACGCCCAAGATGCGACCCTATCCTAAAGGAACTCGAAGGTCCCACCAAGGATAGAAGCGCATCTTGAAGACGCTTTTGCAAGGTGGATATCATTACATCAACATTACATAATAGATGGGGATACATACAAAAGGCACAAATGCCACAAGAATACATCAACATCATATACAAGATCAACATCCGACTACGGATGAAACATAAACAAGCTCAAACGACATCCACCTGCTAGCCCAGGTTGCCGACATTCGAACCTATCCCCGATCGAAGAAGCGTAAGAAGAACTCAAGACAAGCAAGCATCGCTCTTGCGTCATGATCATCGCACAACCTGTACCTGCAACTGTTGTTGTAGTAATCTGTGAGCCACGAGGACTCAGCAATCCCATTACAATGGGTATCAAGACTAGCAAAGCTTAATGGGTAAGGAAGGGGTAAAGTGGTGAGGTTGCAGCAGCGACTAAGCATATATGGTGGCTAACATACGCAAATGAGAGCGAGAAGAGAAACAAAGGAACGGTCGTCAACTAGTAATGATCAAGAAGTGATCCTGAACTCCTACTTACGTCAGACATAACCCAGAAACCGTGTTATCCTCTCGATCAACCCTGAAAAGAGACACTCACGATTCGCATTACGGTTGGTGTATTTTAGAAGAGTTTACTTCAAGTTTACTACAACCGGATATTAACAGATTCCCATCTGCCACATAACCGCTGGCACGGCTTTGAAAGTTCAAACCCTGCAGGGTGTCCCAACTTAGCCCATGATAAGCTCTCGCGATCAACGAAGGATATTCCTTCTCCCGGAAGACCCGATCAGTCTCGGAATCCGGCTACAAGACATTTCGACAAGAATAAAACAAGACCAGCAAGACCGCCCGATCTTGCCGGCAATCCCGATAGGAGCTGCACATATCTCGTTCTCAGGGCAACACCGGATAAGCTAAGCGTACAGGTACCGACGTAACCCAAGTTGCCAAGGGATGGTCCCACACGGTGCTCTAGTTTGGACCAACACTTAGACAAGCATTGGCCCGGGGGGGGGGGGCTGAATAAAGATGACCCTTGGGCTGGCCGACCAAGGGAAAAATAGGTGGTGGTGAGGCAAATGGTAAAACCAAGGTTGGGCCTTGCTGGAGGAGTCTTATTCAAAGCGAACTGTCAAGGGGGTCCCATAAATCACCCAACCGCGTTAGGGACGCAAAATCCGGGAACATAATACCGATATGACGGAAACTAGGGCGGCAAGAGTGGAACAAAACACCAGGCATAAGGCCGACCCTTCCACCCTTTACCAAGTATATAGATGCATTAATAATATAAGAGATATTGTGATATCCCAATCATAATCCTGTCCACCATGGGGCAATCTTCAACTTCACCTGCAACTAACAACGCTATAAGAGGGGCCGAGCAAAAGCGGTAACATAGCCAAACAACGGTTTGCTAGGAAGGGTGACAAAGGTTAGGGGTTCATGGCAATTTGGGAGGCTTGAACAGCAAGAGATAGGGAACGCAGCCTAGCGATAGAACGAAGCAACTAGCATAGCAATGATAGTAATGAGATCCAAGGTGACGGTCATCTTGCCTGAAATCCCGCAAGGAAGAAGAACGAGTCCATGAAGAAGACGAACGGATGAAGCCGAACCAAGCGTAGACGAACGAATCCTCACGATCGCAATGAAACAGGAACTAACAAGAAGCACACAACATAGTAAACACACCACACATGAACAAGACATGATGCTCAACCAAGTATGATGCATGACAAGGCTACATGAAGCTACTCATGGCAAAAGATGATGCCTACAAGACCAACACATCAAAGCAAGTTTAAATGAGGCCGGAAACAACATAGAACAATTCCGGTAAGTCCTCATATGCAAATTTCGAAATTGTTCCAGATCTGAATAAACCTTAAGTTCAAGTGGTTAAACAGCAAGTTAAGATGCACCAAGATGATCTACACGAAATTCTAGTCAAGTTACATATAAAGTTCATTTAATTCAGAGCTACGGCCTAGAAGATATGAGCAAAACAAGTTGAACATGGCATCGATGCAAAATGCATACAAACATCAAACAAACACATTCAAGACATGGATCCAACAAGGTAATATGAAACTACATGCAAAACTAAGCAAGTTTCATATAGAGCACACTCAGAACGGAGCAACGGTGAAACACATACACTCCAAACAATAAATAGCACCAATCTGATCAAAACAGCAAGTAGGCATCTAGCAAACATCAAAACGACATGCTACAGGACCGAAACATGATAAAAAAAAGGCATGGACATGATGTACAGATAAAGCATTACAAAACATGAACACTGAGCTATCTCCAGAAACAAATATAACATGCTCAAAAAGACATGGCAAGATTGCATATAATATCAGGTTCACAGACTTAGCAGAATTTACAGGACATGGCAGAAATAACATCAGGTTGCAATGTTTAGAGCTATCAAACAACATGCTACATGAACTTATCATGGCAAACAAAGGCATGGCATGAATCTACTAATCTCATAGAACAAATGTCCCTTACTGACCATGAGCCAAAAGGGATCAGAAAATACAATTGCAAGCATGTGAACATAGCAAAAACATAAACATATTCAGACTTAGTGAAAAACTGGAGCATGGCATAAACAGATAACAAGTAGGCATGTTAACGAGCTCGATGCACTCACTACGAGGCATTGCATGACAAACTAAGCATACACCCAGCAACTAGACATGTCATAGAAGCTAGAAATGGCAAGAACAACAACATAGCATGCTTGGATCAACTACAACTACCTTGGCAAAATTGCATAACATGTAAACAATCTGCCAGGAACATTTTATAGCAAAAGTAGAGCTCGATTGAGTCAAGCTAGGTTGATCCATAAATGCAAATAGAGGCATGGATGGATAGAGCATAACCATATCTAGAAAACATCCTTACTGACCATACTCAAAAGAGGCATGGATCTCACTGTAGCAACATGAATACATGGCATCACAATAACAGCAGAACAAGGGCTGAAATTAGCAACATCACGAAGCCTAGTTAGCATGCTTGTTCTAGTCACCACATAAATCACAAAAATACATGGCATACGACCCTGTAAAGATGGCATGGCATACTTCAAAACACATGTAGACATCAACCTCATAGGATGCACACATCAACCATGGCAAAAATGACAAATCATCAAGTTATAACAGTTTCAGCAGGTTAACATCATATAGCACTTTTGCAACGATAATTCAGGCATCAAGATGAGCTCAAATGAACATGATGCAATGGAATCAAATGAATTACTCGTTGAGACAAACAATTTGACATATTACACGCACGAAACGGGGCTACGGATGCAGAGATACAATGCGATGAACATGGCATGATAATTACTGCAGAATCGGGGACTTAGTGGAATTTCAGAGGGGGAAGTCAACCTGAGGCAGCACGTATTCCGAGGCAGGGCGGAACTTCGCGGAATTCGGGAGGAGGTGGCGGAGCTGCGGAGAGGTCGGGCGGGCGGAGGCGGATCCGGACCGGATCTCGCCGGATCCGGCCGAAGCGAAGCCTGAGGGGCGACGAGGGAGGCACTGGCGCCTTCGCGCCGTCCGGAGTTGGACGGGCGGCCGGGCGGAGCAACCCGGCAGCAGCCATGGCGCGGGGCCGCACCGAGGCGGGAGAGGCAGAGGCGGGACCGAGGCGCGGGCGCTGGGGTCCATGACCGGGCGGCGAGCCGAGGCCCGGCGAGGCGCGACCGAAGCGGCGGAGGTCGCCAGCGGCGACGGGCGGCGGCCGGAGGCGGCGAAGGGAGCACCTGCGGCGGGCGCGCCCCACTGGCCTGCTGGCTCAGCAGCAGCAGCGCGGGCCGCAAGAGAGAGAGAGAGGGTGAGGTGGCGGCGCGGGATTGGGGAAGAGTGGCGGCGGGGTGACGTGGCGGCCTCTCATTGGCCGGAGCGACGTGGCTGCGGGGATGGACATGTCCGGCACGACGCGGACGCGTCTGGCGGCGCGGGGAGGAGTTTTGCTAGGGTTTCATCTGCGAATTTTCGGGGGAGGTGCACATATATATAGGTAGAGGGAGCTAGGAGAGTCCAAATGAGGAGCGGTTTTCGCGCACACGATCGTGATCGAACGACCGAGAGCATGGAGGGGAGTTAGATGGGTTTTGGGCCACTTTGGAAGGGGTGTTGGGCTGTAAAGAGAAGGGCTTTACGGTTACCCGGTTAACCGTTGGAGTACCAAACGACCTTCGAATGGCACGAAACTTGACAGGCGGTCTACCGGTGCTATACCAAGGCCGCTTGGCAAGACTCGGTCCATTCCGAGAACGTTTAACACCCACTCACGACAGGAGACAAAAGGGGAACGCCGGAGGGCATAGGAGCGCCGGATGCAAAACGGACAACGGGGAAAATGCTCGGATGCATGAGACGAACACGTATGCAAAATGGAATGCACATGATGACATGATAAAATGCAACACGCAAGAAAATGACATGGCAACGACGGCAAATAACTGGCAGACACCTAGCGCATCGGATCCGGGGCGTTACAGCACACAACCAGGATCAAGAGAATTAAACCATGTTTTAGCAACACCCTTTAATGAGAACGGAAATAGCTTAAGGATATAGTAGTAACGAATTTTTTCCTTATGAGTGAATAGGGTGGCTATATCATTTAATTTAGTAAAAGGTGTTACAACAGTTTCAGACTCATAGCCATAGAAAGGACCAGATTCAACCAAAGTAATTATCTCAGGATCGACAGAGAAATCCTAATCCTTATCAGTAATACAGATAGGTGAAGTAGCAAAAGCAGGGTCATAGTTCATTCTAGCATTCAAAGAGTTTTCTTTAAGCTTAGCTAATAATTTCTTAAGATCATATCTATCGTTGCAAGCAAGAAAATCTCTAGCAGTTTCTTCATCCATAACATAACCCTCAGGCACAACAGGCAATTCATATCTAGGGGGAGAATCTTCATCACTTTCATCAATATTATCAATTTCAATAATTTCATTCTCTCTAGCCCTAGCAAGTTGTTCATCAAGAAATTCAGCTAGTGGCACAGTATTATCAAGCATAGAAGTAGTTTCATCATAAGTATCATGCATAGCAGACGTGGCATCATCAATAACATGCGACATATCAGAATCAATAGCAGAAGCAGGTTTAGGTGTTGATGAAGTCATATACCTAGGGTAGGGTCATGGACCTGTCCAAGATACCCTCCCCAAGGACATCCTTAGAATAAATTTCCTACCAGTCGACCTGGTAGGTTTCCACTCGACAGATTCAAAGACATTCGACCATGAAGACCCACTCGACCACCAGGAGTCCAAGAGCCACTCGGTGTCCAAACGGTCTGTAGTTAAGTAGTCTTCATGGTCATGATGACACTTTACGTACGGCGTTACCAGTAACGCCTAGCCTTAATGTACCTTAAACCCTCCGCTACGTGGGCTGGCTGGGGTCCTGGCACACTCTATATAAGCCACCCCCCTCCACAGGTAGAAAGGTTGGCACCCCTGTAATTCATACGCATATAATCCAGTCCACCGCCTCCGGGCTCCGAGACGCAGGGTTGTTACTTCATCCGAGAAGGGCCTGAACTGGTAAACTCGTGCGTACCAACTACTCCATAGCTAGTACCTTGCCTCTCCATACCTACCCCCATTCTCTTTGCCGACTTAGAACCACGACGGTTGGCGCCCACCGTGGGGCCGGTGTTCTAGCGATTTGTTGGAGAAGTTGGGATTCTTTCGATCTCCTACATCATGGTTTCAGGTGGAGTTTTGGCCGAGGGCCGCGAGATCCGTCTCGGTGTGCTCACGTTCATCGCCGATGACTCTGCTTGGCTTCAGGAGGCTCCTCTCAACGTCGACGCGCTCCCGTCCGTGAGGCAACGACTTCGTGCGTCGTCCATGGGTCCTCTCTGCGCAACCGTCGACCCAGTATGGGTCGGTTCTTGTGCCGTCCTCACTCCCAGTCTCCCACCGGCGTAAGCGCTTCGGTCGGTCGAGGCTTCAGCGGTGGGTGAGGCATGCGGTGGCTCGCCAGTCGGCCACTTCCCAAGTCGCGGCAATCGAGCCCAACGAATCTCTCTACGGCATGTTTGATCTGTCGACTGGCTCCGCAGAGACTACGTCCGAATGCGATAGCAGCGATCCAGCGGCAGAGGTTCTTATGGTCGACGGACCACGCAGTCCTCCTGGATACCCCCGCACCGATGGAGGCGACGGTGGAGGTGATCCGGCACAAGATCACGAAGAGTACCAACCCGAGCCCCTCACTTCGTTCAGAGGGAGGAACTTCGCCGCCGAAACATGGATGCGCTTCACACTCCAATCGTTGGAGAAACCCCGAGGCTCGTGCCTTGGAGGATCGCGCTACCGCCAACTTGGTGGCGCTTTCGACCGAGAACCTCCAGCGAGTTCTCGGCGAGCGCCGCGACCACGGGTTCGAAATCCGATCGGCGTCGCCTCTTTCCACAACCAACTCAGGTATATCGAACTCCGATTCAGAATTTAGCAGCTGCAGCCCGTATAGCGTAATCAATTCAGCCTTCCCGATCGGAGGTGGGTAGAGGTTTGCAACAGATCGAGATTTACTCCGGGCAGCAGGAGATCAAAACTCGATCGTATCACGATCACGAACAGGATTCACAGCAGATCCATCGCTGCGAATTCAGTCCAATCGCCCATAGTCCAAGATCGCCCGGGCGTGAGGAGCGTGGAGGCGGCGTGATGATCAAGATACAAGAATCGCGAGCCGTATGAGCAACGATTCGATCGCAATGATCGGCGTCGAGTGCCCACCCTCCCCAAGGGGTGGATCATACGCTCCTCGGCAACAAGATGACGACGCCAAGACGCAGTCTTTGGGCGAAGGGTTCGATCAACCCCAGAGCCGTGCTTTGATGCGGATCCATCATTGTTCAAGGCTTGGTCAGCAGAACAGAGCTCACCGAGAAGGTCATGACAGATGTTCCCTCTAGCAGCGAGTTCATGTCTCGGGGCGAGTGTTTTAGCAGGCCATCACAGCCGCAGTGATTCCTCCGAACTTCAGGTTGGCGATTGGAGTCAGTAAGTTCAACGGTGAGTCCAAGCCTGACACTTGGCTTGAGGACTACCGAGTGGCTATTCAGATTGGCGGCGGCAACGATGAGGTAGCTATGAAGCATTTGCCCCTTATGTTGGAGGGTTCGCCCAGAGCGTGGTTGAATCAGTTAGCACCTAGCAATATTTACACTTGGGAAGATCTGGCCCGAGTGTTTGTCAGGACATTTGAAGGGACTTGCAAGCGACCAGCAGGATTGATGAGCTGCGATCGTGTGTGCGTAAGTCGAATGAAACTTTGAGAGATTACATCCAGAGATGGATAACCTTGCATCACACAGCTTGAGAATGTGTCCGATCACCAGGCAGTCTGTGCTTTCAAGGAAGGTGTCAAGAACAGAGAGTTGAGTTTGAAATTCGGTCGGACAAGAGATATGACCCTGAGTCGGATGATGGAGATTGCCACCAAGTATGCTAATGGTGAAGAAGAGGATCGGCTCGAGTGGTAAGTACAAGTCAGCCGATAATGAAGCCGGCGGAGGAAATTCGATCGGAAGCGAAGCGCAAAAGCCGAGCCACCCGCTCCGGAGAAGCCTTGGTGTGACCCCAGGAAAGTTCAAGGGGAAACCCAAGGGTCCATGGAACCCCAAGAAGGTGAAAGACCAAGATGGGAATGATGTGTTGGACTTGCCATGTCACATTCACACGAAGAAAGATGAAGAGGGTAAACTCATTTACCCAAAGCATACCACTCGACAATGTCGGCTCTTGATTCAGCAGTTCCAAGGGAAGCAGCCCAAGGATAAGGAAAAAGGGTCGGATAAAGTTGAGGACAAAGAAGATAGTGATGGTGGATACCCCCAGGTCAATTCCACCCTGATGATTTTTGCTGACGTTGAAAGCAAAAGTCGATTGAAAGTTATCAACCGAGAAGTGAACATGGTCGCTCCGGCGACGCCCAATTATCTGAAATGGTCCCAGACCGCCATCACATTCGACCAGTCCGATCATCCGACACACATTGCCACCCCTGGGAGGCAAGCGTTGGTGGTCGACCCAGTCGTCGAAGGCACTCGACTGACCAAAGTTTTGATGGATGGCGGCAGTGGCCTGAACATCTTGTATGCAGAGACGTTGAAAGGGATGGGCATTCCGATGTCCGACTCAAAGACCAAGAACATGAGTTTCCATGCGGTCATTCCCGGAAAGAAGGCTGAGTCACTCGGTCAAATTGCTCTTGATGTGGTTTTGGTGATTGAAGAATTTCGCAAAGAAAAGTTGACCTTTGAGGTCGTGGATTTCGAGCGCTTATCACGCTATTCGGGAAGGCGGCGATGCCCGTTCATGGCCCGACCATGTTATGTGTAACTCAAGCTGAAGATGCCCGGCCCCAAGGGTGTGATCACATCCCGCAATCGGAAGAAAGCGGAAGAGTGTTTCGAAAGGCTCTAAGATTGCTGATGCTCAGATGGCAGTGGTAGAATTGCAAGAATATCAGAAGACTGCAGATCCGAGTGATTTGTTGCGAGCCAAGAAGCCCGCTACAGAGTCGGCATTTCAGTCGTCCGGTGAGACGAAGCAGGTTCATATTCACTCGACCGACCCCAATGCTGCTCCGACCAACATCTCAACAACACTCGACTCCAAATAGGAAGAAGCGCTCGTCTAGTTCCTCCGTGAGAACTGGGACATCTTTGCATGGAAGCTGGCGACATGCCGGTGTTCAGGTGGAGCTGGCTGAGCACCGTCTGTGAGTCGACTCAAAAGTCAAACCTGTCAAAGAACATCTTCGATGGTCCGCCGTCCAGAAGAGAAAGGCCATAGGAGAGGAGGTGGCTCGGCTCTTAGCAGCAGAGTTTATCCGAAATTTACCACTCCGAGTGGCTCGCCAATGTGGTCATGGTCCCTAAGAAGGACAATTCATCGCGCATGTGCATCGACTTCAAACATATCGATCGGGCCTGCCCGAAGATCATTTTCCTCTCCCGCGATCGACCAATTAGTCGACTCATTGCGGGATGTGGCGGTTGTCTTTTTAGACGCATATTCCGGTACCATCAGATCCGTCTGTATGGACCCGACGAGATCAAAACAGCTTTCATCACTCCATACGGGTGCTTCATTATGTCACCATGCCATTCGGCCTCAAGAGTCTTTGGGGCCACGTTCATGAGGATGATTCGAAGTGTTTACTCACTCAAATCGGTCGAAATGTGGAAGCATACATGGATGACATTGTGGTCAAGTCACGGAAAGGTTCCGACCTGTTGGTGACCTTGCTGAAACATTTGCCAATCTCGGGAGGTATGATATCAAGCTTAATCCATCAAAGTGCACATTCGGAGTTCCTGGTGGAAAGTTACTCGGTTTTCTCATTTCTGAAAGAGGAATCGATGCTAACCCAGAAAAAGTTGGCACTATTCTCCGAATGAAATGCCCTGTGCGTGTGCACGATGTCCAGAAGCTTATTGGATGCTTGGCGCTTTAAGTCGATTCATCTCTCGCCTCGGTGAAAAGGCGTTGCCTCTTCTTGACCGATGAAGAAGTCGACAAGTTCGACCGACTCTGAAGCGATGCAGCGTTTGTAGAGCTCAAAGCTCTGCTCTCCACCCAGCCGGTGCTTGCTGCCCAATCAGCAAAGAGCCCTTGCTGCTTTACATTGCAGCCATAGGACAAGTCGTCAGTACAGTACTTACGGTCGAGCGAGAAGAGGAAGGAAAAGCCTTCAAAGTTCAGCGCCCAGTATATTATCTTTCTAAAGTGTTAACCCCGTCGAAGCAAAGATACCCTCATTATCAGAAGCTTGTGTATGGGATTTATATGACCGCAAAGAAGGTTGCTCACTACTTCTCTGATCATTCCATTACGATCGTCGTGACGCCCGTTATCGAGATTCTCGCACTGTGAGACGAATCGGTCGAGTGGCAAAATGGGCGATTGAACTTCTTCCCTTGATATCAAGTTCGAGGCAAAGAGCCATCAAGTCCCAAGCAATAGCAGATTTCATCGCTGAGTGGATTGAACAACGATTACCGACTCAAGTTCACTCGAACCTTTGGACTATGTTATTTGATGGTTCCAAGATGCTGAATGGTTCGGTGCCGGGTAGTATTGGTTTCCCCAAGGAGATAAGCTCGGATATGTGCTCCAGATTCACTTTGATTCTTCCAACAATGAAGCGAATCTGAAGCATTGTTGTATGGGTTATGATGGCCATTTCACTCGGCGTCTGTCGCCTCATGGTCTATGGCGACTCAGATCTGGTGGTTAATCGGTGATGAAGGAGTGGGACGTCAAGTCCAGCCATGGTAGCTCTTGTAATGCAGATGAGGAAGCTGGAAAAGAAGTTTGAGGGTTAGAGCTCCATCACATACCCCGATGAAAAATCAAGCTGCGATGATTTGGCGAAAATAGGGTCCAAGAGGGAATCCATTCCCGTGATGTGTTTTGGAGCACATCCGCACCATCGATTCAAGAGGATCCTTTCACCAAGAAGCTCCAAAGCCAAAAAGTGCCATCGATCCGACCGAAGTTGATGTCCCGGTGGTGGTCGACCTGGTCATGGAAGTCGTGGTCATCACTCCCGACCGACAATACCGTACATCGCATACATCCTGAGGAAAGAGCTCCTGAAGAATGAAGAAGAGGATAGATAGATCGTCCGTCGATCCAAGGCCTTTACTGTGATCAAGGGACAGTTATTCAGAGAAAGCGTGACTGGAGTCAGCCAGAAGTGCATAACGCCAGAAGAAGGTCAGATAATCCTTGATGATATCCACTTGGGGACCTGTGGTCACCATGCGTCCTCTCGGACCATCGTGGCTAAAGCATACCGGCGGATTTTCTTGGCCAAAGGCAAATGAAATGGCAAAGGAAATAGTCGACAAATGTGAAGGATGTCATTTCTACTCCAATATGTCACACAAGCCCGCCTCAGCATTGAAGACCATTCCACTCATCCGGCCTTTCGTTGTTTGGGGGTTAGATATGATTGGACCGCTGAGAACTGGCAGGAGTGGTTTCACCCATTTGCTTGTGGCAGTCGACAAGTTCACGAAGTGGATCGAAGCTAAACCTATCAAGAACCTTGATCGTGCCTTCTTGTCGGTTTAAATCGAGAATTGATATTCAGATATGGAGTTCCGCACAGCATAATCACGGACAATGGGTCAAATTTCGATTCCGACAAGTTCAAAGCCTTTTGCGCCTCCCAGGGCACGTGAGTCGACTATGCTTCAGTCGCTCACCCCTAGTCGAATGGACAAGCTGAACGAGCAAATGATCTAATTCTCAAAGGACCGAAACCTCGACTGATGCGTGATCTCAAGCATGCAGCAGGAGCGTGGGTTGACGAACTTCCGTCGGTTCTTTGGGGATTGAGGACCACTCCTAATCGTTCGACTAGGAGAACTCCATTCTTTATGGTCTATGGAGCTGAAGCAGTTCTGCCGAGTGACCTCCTTCACAATGCTCCCCGAGTCGAACTCTACTCTGAAGCTGAAGCAGAGCAAGCCCGTCAAGATGCAGTCGACCTCCTTGAAGAGGAGAGAGAGATGGCCTTGATCCGCTCGACCATCTATCAGCAGGACTTGCGTCGATTCCACGCCAGAAATGTGAAGAGCCGAGCCTTTCAGGAAGGAGATCTGGTCCTCCGAGTGGATCAACATAAACCACACAAGCTCGCTCCCACTTGGTAAGGTCCCTTCATCGTCACCAGAGTTCTTCACAATGGGGCTTACCATCTTTACAACGTCGAACGCCAGATCGATGAGCCTCGGGCATGGAATGCGGAGCTGCTCCGCCCCTTTTACACTTAAGAGCTCACTCGGGTGAGATGTAATAAAAGTACCTCTGTAGTTTGTCTATCTAAATCAAGAAGATTATAATTTTCCCAGTGATTGTTATTACTTTATGTTAAAATTCCCCCCCCCCCCAGTGGGTGACTTAGCTGCGAATCCGTTTCGCCTAAGTTTGTAAAAAATCCTTACCGAGTGTCGAGCCAGCCTCTCACTCGGAGACTTAGCTGCGAATCCGTTTCGCCTAAGTTTGTAAAAAATCCTTACCGAGTGTCGAGCCAGCCTCTCACTCAGAGGTTTAGCTGCGAATCCGTTTTGCCTAAGTGTTTAAAATCCTACCGAGTGGTGAGCCAGACTCCCACTTGGGGGCTTAGCTGCAGTCCAAGTACTCGCCTAAGTGTTTAAAATCCTACCGAGTGGTGAGCCAGACTCCCACTCGGGGGCTTAGCTGCAGTCCAAGTACTCGCCTAAGTGTTTAAAATCCTACCGAGTGGTGAGCCAGACTCCCACTCGGGGGCTTAGCTGCAGTCCAAGTACTCGCCTAAGTGTTTAAAATCCCACCGAGTGGTGAGCCGACTCCCACTCGGGGCTTAGCTGCAGTCAAGTACTACGCCTAAGTATTTAATACAATGTGCACTTTGCAAGGACGATGAGGTACAGGTCATTGTTGCCTTCCCTTCAAAGCTATGACACAAAAATCCTCCTTGGAGGCTTAGCTGCAGTCCAAGACTACGCCTAAGTTTGAAAAATCCTACAGAGTGGAGAGCAAACCTCCCACTCGGGGCTTAGCTGCAGTCCAAGACTACGCCTAAGTTTGAAAAATCCTACCGAGTGGAGAGCAAACCTCCCACTCGGGGGCTTAGCTGCAGTCCGGGACTCGCCTAAGTTTGAAAACATACCGATCCGCAAGGACGACGAGGTGCAGGTCGACTGCTACCTTCGCCTTCGGAGCTACGCCACAAGTACAATGTGCGCTCCATCCTGATCCGCAAGGACGACGAGGTGCAGGTCGACTGCTACCTTCTCCTTCGGAGCTGCTCCACAAGTACAATGTGCGCTCCATCCCGATCCGGAAGGACGACGAGGTACACGTCGACTGCTTCCTTCTCCTGCACCTGCAAGAGCCACAAAGTGTAGGTCGACTGGATCCACCTCAGAGCTGCATCTCAAACATTGAAGCATAATCCGAGTGAAGAGCAAAGTTCACTCGAAGGCAAACAAAAGCATATTCTGACGATAAGTAAAGTTCGTATAGCATCCTAAGGATGCAGAAGTACCCAGGCCTCAAGCCTGCTAAGGTTTATCGGTTACAAAAATCACTCGGCATTCCGAGGCAAATTTAAGATAGAGCATAAAAGTTTTTTACTTTTCAGGTGGAGGGCTGGAAGGAGCCACAAACTGGTCAAGGTCGATCCCATCGGCGATCCGGGCGGCAGCGGCGATGAAAGTTTCCATGAAAGATTGGAAATCATACTTCTTGGTGTTCGCAACTCGAGGGCCGCCACTTGTCCTCCGTGCTTCCTTGCAAAGTGGACACGAACCGAGACGAGCAACATCAACACCGCACCTGGCAGAAGACTTTTTCCATTCTTGCACTCGACTTGGAACCTCATCCATTCGAGTCATTAAGGACTCAAGGTCGTTCTGAAGCGTCTGGTCCGGCCAGAGGGTTGAGTTGATCCGTGACACCGCAGCTTTCAGTCGAGCGAGATAGTCCACCACACCAGCGATGCGAGACTCCAGTCGAAGCACGTTCATAGCGGCTTCATCCTTCACGGGAGAGTTGATGGGGTCCAGGCTTGTCTCCACTCGACTGGTCTCTTCTTCGAAGTTCTGACAGAATTCTGCAAATACGACTCAAGTTAAAGCTAATGGTTCTATGGTGAGTCGATGATGACAAGTCGGTCGGATAAGAGGATTTACCTTCAAGCATGAGGAATAGCTTCTTGGCGAGCCCTCCCAGATAAACCTCCAGATCGTTCCTCCTCCCCGCCAGTTCGCTAACCTTGTCAGTCAGAGCAACTTTGTCATTCTTCAGTCGACTAGCCTCCTTGTTGGCCGCGTCGAGAGCAGCCTTCAGGTTGGTATTCTCCTCTTCGAGTTTTCCGACTGAGACTAGTTTCTCTTCCGCAAGCTTTGTTTTCTCCAAAGCCGCCTTCTGTGCCTCTGCAAGGTCGTGGTCTTTCTTCTTCAGAGCCTCCTCCAGTTTGTCTGCAAAATAACAATAAGTCCAGAGTTGAGAATGGGTAGAAAGAAAAAGACAGTCGTCAAGTTCTCACCAGCCATACCTTTTGCTTCGTCTCTCGCCTTTTGCAAGTTCTCCTGAGCAAGCTTCAAGTCAAGGTTGAGCTGGATCTGCTTGTTCTCCAATTCGGTATAGCGGGCCACGAGCTCGCAAGATTTCTGCAAAGAGTCAATCGACAAAACATCAAAGACAGGTCACTTCCGAGTGACTAAAGAAAAATCATAGCATTTCTAAGACTACAGTCGAATCAAAACATTCGACGGTAGTCTCGGGACTACACCGATGGGTGCACTCAGCGTGCCCCCACCGGTTTTACTAATTTGGTTCGATCGATCGACCGAAAGAAGCAAAAGGTTATGATCCTAAAACATAGCTAATCGTCGTGATCGGTTGTGTAAAATAAAGAAGTTCTTAGACTATAGTCGATCGCCCATGATCCACCATAGTCTCGGGACTACACCAGTGGGTGCACTCAGCGTGCCCCACCAGGTTCAAGGATCCATTCGACATCGCGGACCAGACCGTGAAGAAATTCAAAGTATAAAGACTATAGTCGATCGCCTGCATCCACCATAGTCTCGGGGTCTACACCGGTGGGTGCACTCAGCGTGCCCCACCAGTTCAAAAATTCAATCGACACACCCACCAACACCCGGTGGGTGTACAGATCTGAATATGGAAATCTTGAGAAAGAAGAAATTTCAGGTAGCATATCCTAACAGAATAAGCAACTTACTTGGACATTGCTCAAGAGCCGAGCTTGCATCATAAGGCGCTGGCTGGCCTCCCGACCACCTTCACTTGCTCCATCATGATCCCTGCCTGGCGTATGGCCTCCTTGGCAGCACTCACTTGGTCTTCCGGGACGTGGTGTGTGGCAAAAAGGGATGGCGGTTCAGCAGTCGACGACGAAGGCCGGACACTCGTCAGCGGCACAGCAAAGGACACAGAAGTCCGAGTGGTGTCGCCTCCCTCGTGAGCTAGCGTCTCGAGCGGTGATACAACCTGGAGTAGCCTTGCCAGCAGGCACCTTTTTGTCCTTCCTCTTCCTCAGTGGTGTTTCATCGTCGTCATCAGGGAGATCAATGACATGAGGTGGAACTACAAGCAAGATTCAAAGGTAAAAACAGAAATCCAATCGACCGTAAAGAAAAACTGCAGAGATCATACCAAGGTTGGAGGTGGCGGCATCTTCCATTTCCTGATCCTCGTGCTTAGCTGAGGTCTCGGAGGTGGCAGCGCTGCAGATTTCAGAAGTCAATTGATCAGTCAAAACGAGTCGACCAAAAGTGCACTCATGGTAGACAGGAAAACACAAGTTCTGCTGATTACCCGGAAATGGTGGGAATGACCATCCTCATCTTGGGCAAGGCCTTCACCGGCTTTGATGACGTTGCTCGGGGTTGCTTTGGCGGTTTCTCAGTTGGCACTGGAGAAGTCGTCCGAGTGCGCTTCGTTGAACGCCCGATGGGCGCGATAGCCTTACCTCGCTCGACCACCGGATCATGCGTCAGCTTGGATCGCCTTTCCGAGTGGGGTGGATCCACGTCTCCCTCCTCTTCCTCCTCCTCCTCCTCCTCTTCATCAGAGCTGTCGTTTTCCTCAGACTCCCATTCCTCCTGGCTTTCGCCTCCGCTTCCTTCTTCTTCTTCGACTGGTTCTTGCGCCCGTTGGCATCCAACATCTCGATGGTGACCTAGAAGGTAGCAAAACAAGGCGAAAGTCGATCGATTGATTCGCAGTGAATGAGCAAATGCAACAGGATCACGATGGAGATAAGTGGTCATACCTGGTCCAGTTCGTAAGATTGGTCGAGTGGTGGGATCCTCCTAGCCCGCGAGGGTTATCCTTGTTCCTGTGATGGCAGTCATCCACCTCTCCAATGTGGCGTCGTCGACCTCCTCAGGTGGACCGGGTGGTGTCCTCGGTGCAGAGTACATCCATATCGGTGACCTCGGTATTGGAGGCGGCTGAATCGCCGTCGAAGGAAAACCTCTAGAAGATCCATGCCGGTCACTCCGTCGCGAAGGAGCTGGACTACACGCTCCATCAACAACTTAACATGGGCCTTCTCCTCCAGAAGTACCTTCAGAGAGGACGGCTTGTTCACTCGATCCATGGAGAAAGGAGGAGTCGGTCGGCGCCTGGCGTCGGATGGTCTTGGCAATAGAACCAGGTCGATTGCCACCCTCCGATCGAATCGGGAAGAATCATGGCTGGAAAGGCACTTTTACCCTCATCTAGACCCCAAGACCCCACACATCTGGATTACTTGGGTTCTTTCGTCATTCGGACTAGCCTTTTCACCGTCCCGAGGCGACAAGTGAATATGTGTTTGAAGAGGCCCCATGTGGTCGACAACCCAAGAAGTTTTCGCACAAAGACACGAAAGCGGCAAGATAGGCAATGGAGTTGGGTGTAAAGTGATGGAGTTGTGCTCCAAAGAAGTTGAAAACCCGAAAGAAAAGATTCGGCGGAAGAGAAAATCCGCGATCCACATGGGTAGCTAGGAGGACGCACTCACCCTCTTGAGGCTGCGGCTGCCACTCTGTCCCTGGAAGCCTTGCTGACCCGTGGGGGATCAATCCCTCGTTGGCCATGTCATTGAGGTCTTTACGGTGATGGTCGGCGGATCAATCTCCTGGACCCAACCTTGCGGCAGGCTGGACCGCGACGAGGATCTGCCCCGACTGGGCGCTCTCCCCTTTGCCTTCGCCGTCGCCTTCTTCGCTCGCTCCAAGGTCGCCGTCTTCTCCTTCACCATTGTCGCCGGCGGGAAGGAGCGGGGCAGCGGCGCTGAGCAGGTTACGGGCGCGGCGGATGAATCTGAGAACGGAGGAGGGGAAAATGAGGGCGCACTGTTCAAAATACCCCCCGGCGCCTTATATGAAGTCGCTTCCCATGGGTGGATCGGTAGGCCCGCAATCTGTCAAATCCATACTCAAGATCCGCGCACGCGATACGTGGCGAAAAAAGGTGGCGCGGAGATCGAGGCGTCCTTACCTTATCCATCCGAGTGCCGCGGCCTTCTCCACTTCGCGCGCTTCCCAAAATTCAGATCCCACTAAATCCGCTAATAGCAGAGCAACTTGTCAGACGGCAGATTTCCTCCGATCCGTCGCTCGGAAATCTCCAAGGTCATAAAGTTCACTCGACAGATGTAGAGAATGGATCAAAGCGATTGAAAGAAAAGTTGACACCATCAACGAAAGATCACCGATCGAGTAGTAAAGCACACTCATGCGTAAAAGCAGTCGGAAAGATTATCAACTCCTTCCTCACTCAAACCTCGATCCATTCGGGGGCTAATGATGAAGTCATATACCTAGGGTAGGGTCATGGACCTGTCCAAGATACCCTCCCCAAGGACATCCTTAGAATAAATTGCCTACTAGTCGACCTGGTAGGTTTCCACTCGACAGATTCAAAGACACTCGACCATGAAGACCCACTCGACCACCAGGAGTCCAAGAGCCACTCGGTGTCCAAACGGTCTGTAGTTAAGTAGTCTTTATGGTCATGATGACACTTTATTTAAGGCGTTACCAGTAACGCCTAGCCTTAATGTACCTTAAACCCTCCGCTATGTGGGCTGGCTAGGGTCCTGGCACACTCGATATAAGCCACCCCCCTCCACAGGTAGAAAGGTTGGCACCCCTGTAATTCATACGCATATAATCCAGTCGACCGCCTCCGGGCTCCGAGAAGTAGGGCTGTTACTTCCTCCGAGAAGGGCCTGAACTTGTAAACTCGTGCGTACCAACTACTCCATAGCTAGTACCTTGCCTCTCCATACCTACCCCCCATTCTACTGTCATACTTAGAACCAGGACAGGTGTCGCAAGTTTACTTAAAGCAGAAGGAGAATCGAGTGCAGAGCTAGATGGCAGTTCCTTACCTCCCCTCGTAGTTGAGGGATAAATCTTGGTTTTTTCATCTTTCAAGTTCCTCATAGTGATTAGAAGATATAAATCCCAAGTGACTCAAATAATAGAGCTATGCTCCCCGGCAACGGCACCAGAAAATAGTCTTGATAACCCACAAGTATAGGGGATCTCAACAGTTTTCGAGAGTAGAGTATTCAACCCAAATTTATTGATTCGACACAAGGGGAGCCAAAGAATATTCTCAAGTATTAGCTGTTGAGTTGTCAATTCAACAACACCTGGAAAACTTAATATTTGCAGCAGAGTATTTAGTAGCAAAGTATGGAAGTAACGGTAACGGTGGCAAAAGTAACAGTAGTAGTTTTGTAGTAATTGTAACAGTGGCAACGGTAAAGTAACTAAGCAAAGATCAATATGTGAAAAGCTCGTAGGCATTGGATCAGTGATGGATAATTATGTCGGATGCGATTCTTCATGCAACAGGTATAACATAGGGTGACACAGAACTAGCTCCAGTTCATCAATGTAATGTAGGCATGTATTCCGAATGTAGTCATACATGCTTATGGAAAAGAACTTGCATGACATCTTTTGTCCTACCCTCCCGTGGCAGCGGATTCCTATTGGAAACTAAGGGATATTAAGGCCTCCTTTTAATAGAGTACCGGACCAAAGTATTAACACTTAGTGAATACATGAACTCCTCAAACTACGGTCATCACCGGGAGTGGTCCCGATTATTGTCACTTCGGGGTTACTAGATCATAACACATAATAGGTGACTAATCTTGCAAGATAGGATCAAGAACTCACATATATTCATGAAAACATAATAGGTTCGTACGTGAATTCATGGCACTCGGGCCCTAGTGACAAGCATTAAGCATAGCAAAGTCACAGCAACATCAATCTTAGAACACAGTGGATAGTAGGGATCAAACCCTCACAATACTAACTCGATTGCATGATAAATCTCATCCAACCCATCACCGTCCAGCAAGCCTACGATGGAATTACTCACGCACGACGGTGAGCATCATGAAATTGGTGATGGAGGAAGGTTGATGATGACGACAGCGACGGATTCTCCTCTCCGGAGCCCTGAATGGACTCTAGATCAGCCCTCCCGAGAGAGTTTAGGGCTTGGCGGCGGCTTCGTATCATAAAACGTGATGAATCCTTCTCTCTGTTTTTTTCTCCCTGAACGTGAATATATAGAGTTGGAGTTGAGGTCGGTGGAGCCTCAGGCGGCCCACAAGACAGGAGGGCGCGCCCCCACCCTCGTGGACAGGGTGTGGGCCCCCCTGGTCTTGATTCTTTCGCCAGTATTTTTTATTAATTCCAAAATATTCTCCGTGAAGTTTCAGGTCATTCCGAGAACTTTTATTTTCTGCACAAAAATAACACCATGGCAATTCTGCTGAAAACAACATCAGTCCGGGTTAGTTCCATTCAAATCATGCAAGTTAGAGTCCAAAACAAGGGCAAAAGTGTTTGGGAAAGTAGATACGATGGAGACGTATCTGGTTGATGTAGTCGAACGTCTTCACGATCCAACCGATCCAAGTACCGAACGTACGGCACCTCCGTGTTCAGCACATGTTCAGCACGATGACGTCCCTCGAGCTCTTGATCCAGTAGAGGGTCGAGGGAGAGTTCCGTTAGCACGACGGCGTGGAAACTGTGTTGGTGATGTGATCCGTGCAGGGCTTGGCCTAAGCACTACGACAATATGACCAATGTGGTATATAAAGGTGGAGAGGGAGGAGGCCAGCCCCCTAGGGGCATGCCAAGTGTGGGGAGTCCTACTAGGACTCCCAAGTCCTATTAGGATTCCCCTTTCCTTTTCCGGAGGGGGAAAGAGGGAAAGGGAGAGGGAGTAGGAAAGGGCAAGGGGGGCGCCGCCCCCTCCCCTAGTCCAATTCGGACTCCATGGGGTGGGGTGGGGGCGCGCCTCCTCCCTTGGCCTGCCCCCTCTTCTCCCTTATGGCCCAATAAGGCACAATTACTTCCCCGGGGGGTTCCGGTAACCCCTCGGTACTCCGGTAAAATACCCGAATCACTCGGAACCATTCCGATGTCCGAATACAACCTTCCAATATATGAATATTTACCTCTCGGCCATTTCGAGACTCCTCGTCATGTCCGTGATCTCATCCGGGACTCCGAACAAACTTCAGTTACCAAAACACATAACTCATAATACAAATCGTCATCGTAAGTTAAGCGTACGGACCCTACGGGTCCGAGAATTATGTAGACATGACCGAGACACATCTTCGGTCAATAACCAATAGCGGAACCTAGATGCTCATATTGGATCCTACATATTCTACGAAGATCTTTATCGGTCAAACCGCATAACAACATACGTCATTCCCTTTGTCATCGTTATGTTACTTGCCCGAGATTCGATCATCGGTATCCTCATACCTAGTTCAATCTCGTTATCGGCAAGTCTCTTTACTCGTTCTGTAATACATCATCCCGCAACCAACTCATTAGTCACATTGCATGCAAGGCTTATGGTGATGTGCATTACCGAGAGGGCCCAGAGATACCTCTCCGATACACGGAGTGACAAATCCTAATCTTGATCTATGCCAACTCAACAAACACCATCGGAGACACCTGTAGAGCATCTTTATAATCACTCAGTTATGTCGTGACGTTTGATAGCACACAAGGTGTTCCTCCGGTATTCGGGAGTTGCATAATCTCATAGTGAGAGGAACATGTATAAGTCATGAAGAAAGCAATAGCAATAAAACTAAATGATCATAATGCTAAGCTAACGGATAGGTCTTGTCCATCACATCATTCTCTAATGATGTGGTCCCGTTCATAAAATGACAACACATGTCTATGGTTAGGAAACTTAACCATCTTTGATTAACAAGCTGGTCAAGTAGAGGCATACTAGGGATACTCTGTTTGTCTATGTATTCACACATGTACTAAGTTTCCGGTTAATACAATTCTAGCATGAATAATAAACATTTATCATGATATAAGGAAATATAAATAATAACTTTATTATTGCCTCTAGGGCATATTTCCTTCAGAAGAATCTTCCAATTCCTTTATTTAGTGAGTCAAATATGTCGTAGGAGTTGGATGACACAAGTGCAAGACCGGCAACACGTTCATCTTGAGTATATTCGGTGTCGGAGTGATAGCCTCTCCCGGAGTAGTTGTCGGAGTCGAAACCGGATACCCATTCACCAACGTGAGCTTGATCTCTTTGTCTTGTGTAGATCTTTGATGACTTGTCCTTTCTTTCCGAATCCTTGCTTCTATGAGTGGGTCTTCGTTCATAACGATCATCTCTACTCCTTCTCTTTCTTGGAGGTGATTCATCCCTTCTACTTCTCCTTTTTGGCGAGTCTTCTATTTTCTTGTAGGGAGTCGTACACTCATTGGAGTAGTGTCCGGGTCTTCCACAATTGTAGCAATTACGATCATGACTAGAAGATCTTTTGTCATTGTAGGAACTTGACTTGGAGCTTCTCTCTTTGCTTCTATTCTTGTAGAATTTGTTGAAGTTCTTCACCATTAAGCTCAATTCTTCATTGGAGACTTGCTTGTCACTCGATGTTGTAGGAGTATCACTTGAAGCTTTGTAGGCACCACTTGACTTGTTGTGGAGCTCATCCTTATCCTTGAGTGACATCTCATGAGCAACAATTCTACCAATGACTTATGTGGGGCTTGAGATCTTTGTAATTGGGCATCATTTGGATCAAAGTGCACACGATATCATATATTCCATCCAAGGCTCCAAGGATCTTCTTGATGATGAATTTTTCGGCCATCTCTTTGTTGGAGAACGTTGCATGGAAAACAAAAATTTCCTACGCATACGCAAGATCTATCCATGGAGATGCATAGCTACAAGAGGGGAGAGTGTGTCTACGTACCCTTGTATACTATTAAGCGGAAGCGTTTGTCACACGGTTGATGTAGTCGTACTCTTCGCGATCCGATCACGATCCAACCGATCTAGTGCCGAACGGACGACACCTCCGAGTCTAGCTCATGTGCGGCTCGATGACGAATCCTCCTTCTTGATCCAAAAAGCGGGAGAGGAGAAGTAGATGGGATCACAACTAACACGATGGCATGGTGGTGATGGTGGTGGTGCAACACCGACAATGTAACCGCTAAGCGTCGCCAGGACGAGGCGGTGGAACTACGGAGTAACGGAGAGAGGGGCGCCAAGGCCTTGGTGTGTCCTCTTGGGGCGCCCCTCCCCTCTATATATAGGTGGAGGGGCGTGGTAAACAGTCCCTCCAAGCCCTAGGGCGCGGCTATGGGGGAGAGGACTTGGACTCCAAGTCCAATCCTATTCCTACTAGGACTCCTTCCTTTTTTGCCTTCCCTAGCCACATGGGCTTTTGAGGACTTGGTGCGCCTAGCCCAATAAGGCCAGGGTGCCTCCCCACAACCCATGTTATCCCTTGGGTCGTGGTGGAACCACTTGTGGACTTCCGGACCCCTCCGGAATCCTCCGGAACCTTCTAGAAGCTTCCGGTACAATACCGAAAAAACTGCATCTTTTTCCGGAACCCCAAATATGACTTCCCATATATAAATCTTTACCTCTCGACCATTCCGGGACTCCTCGTGACGTTCGGGATCTCATCCGTTACCACTCATCAAAATACTACTCTAGCGTCAACGAACGTTAAGCGTGTGACCGTGCGGGTTCGGGAATTATGTAGTCATGACCGAGACACCTCTCCGGTCAATAACCAATAGCGGAACCTGGATGCCCATATTGATTCCTACATATTCCACAAATATATTTTATCGATTGAACCTTTATGACAACATACGTAATTCCCTTTGTCTGTAGGTATGTTACTTCCCAAGATTCGATCGTGGGTATCTCTATACCTAGTTCAATCTCGTTACCGGCAAGTCTCTTTACTCCTTCCGTAATACATCATCTTGCAACTAACTCCTTAGTCACTTTTCTTGCTAGCTTGTTGTGATGTGTATTACCAAGAGGGCCCAGAGATACCTCTCCGATACATGAAGTGACAAATCCCAATCTCGATTCACACCAACTCAACAGACACCTTCGGAGATACCTGTAGAGCATCTTTATGATCACCCAGTTACGTTGTGACGTTTGATAGCACACAAGGTATTCCTCCAGTATCCGGGAGTTGCATGATCTCATGGTTGAAGGAACATGTATTTGACATTAAGAAAGGAGTAGTAGTAAACTGAACGATCATATGCTATGCTAACGATAGGGTCTTGTCCATCACATCATTCTCCTAATGACGTGACCTCGTTCATCAAATGACAACACATGTCTATGGTTAGGAAACTTAACCATCTTTGATTAACGAGCTAGTCTAGTAGAGGCTTACTAGGGACACTGCGTTTTGTCTATGTGTCCACGCATGTATCAAGTTTCCGGTTAATACAATTCTAGCATGAATAATAAACATTTATGATGATATAAGGAAATATAAATAACAACTTTATTATTGCCTCTAGGGCATATTTCCTTCAGTCTCTCACTTGCACTAGAGTCAATAATCTAGTTCACATCGCCATGTGATTAACACCAATAGTTCACATCGCCATGTGACCAACACCCAAAGGGTGTACTAGAGTTAATAATCTAGTTTCACATCGCCATGTGATTAATACCCAAAGAGTACTAAGGTGTGATCATGTTTTGCTTGTGAGAGAGGTTTAGTCAATGGGTCTGCCACATTAGGATTTGTATGTATTTTGAAAATTTCTATGTCTACAATGCTCTGTACGGAGCTACTCTAGCTAATTGCTCCCACTTTCAATATGTATCTAGATTGAGATTCAGAGTCATCCGGATTAGTGTCAAAGCTTGCATCGACGTAACCCTTTACGACGAACTGTTTGTCACCTCCATAACCGAGAAACATTTCTTAGTCCTCTAAGGATAATTTTGACCGCTATCTAGTAATCTACTCCTGGATCACTATTTTACCCCCTTGCCAAACTCATGGCAAGGCACATAACAGGTCTGGTACACAGCATGGCATACTTTATAGAACCTATGACTGAGGCATAGGGAATGACTTTCACTCTCTCTATATATTCTGTCGTGGTCAGGTTTTGAGTCTTACTCAACTTCACACTTTGTAACACAGGCAAGAACCCTTTCTTTGACCAATCCATTTTGAACTTCTTCAAAACTTTATCAAGGTATGTGCTTTGTGAAAGTCCTATCAAGCATCTTGATCTATCTCTATAGATCTTGATGCCCAATATAAGCAGCTTCACTGAGGTCTTTCATTGAAAAATTCTTATTCAAATATCCTTTTATGCTATCTAGAAATTCTACATCATTTCCAATCAACAATATGTCATCCACATATAATATTGGAAATGATACAGAGCTCCCACTCACTTTCTTGTAAATACAGGCTTCACCATAAGTCTGTATAAAACCATATGCTTTGATCACCTTATTAAAGCGTATATTCCAACTCCGAGATGCTTGCACCAGTCCATAGATGGATCACTGGAGTTTGCACACTTTGTTAGTACCTTTAGGATCGACAAAACCTTTTGGTTGCATCATATACAACTCTTCTTTAAGAAATCCATTAAGGAATGCAATTTTGACATCCATTTGCCAGATTTCATAAAATGCGGCAATTGCTAATATGATTCAGATAGACTTAAGCATCACTACGAGTGAGAAAATCTCATCGTAATCAACACCTTGAACTTGTCGAAAACCTTTTGCAACAAGTCAAGCTTTGTAGATAGTAACACTACCATCAGTGCCCGTCTTCCTCTCGAAGATCCATTTATTCTCAATGGCTTGCCGATCATTGGGCAAGTCCACCAAAGTCCACACTTTGTTCTCATACATGGATCCTATCTCAGATTTCATGGTGTCAAGCCATCTGTCAGAATCTGGGCTCATCATAGCTTCTTCATAGTTCGTAGGTTTGCCATGGTCTAATAACATGACTGTCAGGACATGATTACCGTACCACTCTAGTGCGGAACGTGCTCTGTCGATCTACGAGGTCCGATAGTAACTTGATCCGAAGTTTCATGATCATCATCATTAGCTTCCTCTCTAGTTGGTGTAGGCATCACGGAAACGGGTTTCACTGATGTGCTACTTTCCAATTCGAGAGAAGGTACAATTACCTCATCAAGTTCTACTTTCCTCCCACTCACTTCTTTCGAGAGAAACTCCTTCTCTAGAAAGATTCCATTCTCGGCAACAAAAATCTTGCCTTCGGATCTGTGGTAGAAGGTGTACCCAATTGTTTTGTAACACCCTCGATGCGGCTATATCTCCCACGTGTCGAAGCACGACTTAGAGGCATAACCGCATTGAAAGCAATGTCGCAAGTGAGGTAATCTTCACACAACCCATGTAATACATAAGGGAAAGAGATACATAGTTGGCTTACGATTAGCCACTTCACACAATACATAAATAAACATCCATCATCCAGATTACACTCAAGGTCCGACTACGAACCAAAATAAAAGAAGACTACCCCAAATGCTACACAGATCCCCGATCGTCCCAACTGGCTCCACTCTTGATCAAGCTGAAGCGAAACAACACAATGAACAAGATCTTCATCGAGCTCCTCCTTGAGCTCGAATTAAATCTACACGGTTTCATCGGCACCTGCAAACTGGTTTTGGAAGTATCCGTGAGTCACGGGACTCAGCAATCTCACACCCATGAGATCAAGACTATTTAAGCTTAAAGGTAGGACAGGGTAGTGAGGTGGAGCTGCAGCAGCGACTAGCATATATGGTGGCTAACATACGCAAAAGAGAGCGAGAAGAGAAGCAAAGCACGGTCGAACAACTATGATCAAGAAGTGATCCTGAAACTACTTCGTCAAGCATAACTCCAACACCAGTTCACTTCCCGGACTCCGCCGAGAAGAGACCATCACGGTTACACGCAGTTGGTGTATTTTAATTAAGGTCAACTTTGGGTTTTCTACAACCGACATTAACAAATTCCCATCTGCCTCATAACCGCGGGCATGGCTTTCAAAGATAATACCTGCAGGGTGTCCCAACAGCCCATTATAAGCTCTCACGGTCAACGAAGGATATTCCTTCTCCCCGGAAGACCCGATCGATCTCGAATCCGGCTACAAGACATTTCGCAGTAATAAAACAAGACCAGCAAAGCCGCCCGGATGTGCCGACAGATCCCGATAGGAGCTGCACATATCTCGTTCTCGGGGCACACCGGATGAGCAAGGCGTCGGGTTGGCATAGACCACGATTGCCAGGCGCCGGACATCGCTTCGGTTTGGACCAGCAATCGAAGGAGAACTGGCCGGGGTTTAAAATAAAGATGACCCTTGAGTCTGCAGAACCCAAGGGAAAAAGGCTTAGGTGGCAAATGGTAAAACCAAGGTTGGGCCTTCTTTGGAGGAGTCTTATTCAAAGCGAACTGTCAAGGGGTCCCATAAATCACCCAACCGCGTTAGGGACGCAAAATCCGGGAACTTAATACCGATATGACGGAAACTAGGGCGGCAAGAGTGGAACAAAACACCAGGCATAAGGCCGAGCCTTCCATCCTTTACCAAGTATATAGATGCATTAATTAAATAAGATATATTGTGATATCCCAACAAGTAAACATGTTCCAACAAGGAACAACATCTCCATGTTCCGACAAGGAACAAACTTCATCTTCACCTGCAACTAACAACGCTATAAGAGGGGCTGAGCAAAGCGGTAACATAGCCAAACAACGGTTTGCTAGGAAAGGATGGTTAGGGGCTTGACATGGCAATATGGGAGGCATGATAAGCAAGTGATAGGCATCGTAGCATAGGCATAGCAAAAGAGCGAGCATCTAGCAAGCAAAAATAGAAGTGATTTCGAGGGTATGGTCATCTTGCCTGAAATCCCGCAAGGAAGAAGATCAAGTCCATGAAGAAGACAAAAGGACGTAGTCGAACAAATCCTCACAACTCCGGAGCAGAACCGAAGCTAACGAGAGAAGCAAACCGGAAAGAAGCAAAAGACATGGTAAACACACAAGCATAAACATGTCATGATGCACAAACAAGTATGATGCATGTCCGGTTTAATGAGGCATGGCATGGCAATATGCACAAACAACACTACAAGTTAAGTGGGGCTCAATATGCAACGAGTTGCATATTGACGAAACACCACATCCATTATTTAGCTTCTCTCTCGGTTATGTACCCAACAATATTAAATGTTATTAAACATGGCAAGGGGTGAAGCAAATGAAAACTAACTATTTAGGCAAGTTTAAGTGAGGCCGGAAACAACAAACAACAATTCCGGAAATCCCCATATGTCGTTTAGCAATTTTAATGCAAACATCAATTTTAGACATTTTAAATGTTGTTATCATGATGCGGATGACATATACAAATTTTATGAAGTTTTTATGAAAATGTCGACATGAGCATGTTATGAAGCATTTGGTCACCATGGTGGAACGAAAGGGGTGCCACGGCAATGACAACAGAACTGGTGCCACGGCAACATTCCGATGATCCGACAACTCGTCGAGATGCCGGTGCAAAGGAAAGTGTGGATGTGCAGAACATGCAAAAGATGGTGGGGTGATCCCAGATACCGGGTTCCCATGGGTCGACGGCATGGCAACCGAGGAGGAACGCGCAAGGAACAACTCGGACACGGTTTGAACATGAGTATCTCATACAACATGCATTCGTTCGCGGGTGTCATCTCGGGGTTATACCTTCGAAGCGTGCATTTTCGAAGCGAATCGGTTCGGAGGGGAAGTAGTCGTTCTCGCGACGGTAGTGGTTCACATTTCGTAGTCATACACATTCCGTAGATGTTCGAGGTCACGGCGAGGAACTTGACGTCCACGGAGTCTTCGAGGGTCGACGGTAGTCGTACACGGCAACCGTAGTTGAACTTGGCAATGGTAGTAGCACACGGGTCGTAGACGTTCGAGCCATCGGTAGCGGTACTTGATGAATCCCGAAACGGACTTGGCGTCTTCGTGCGTAGGGGTACTTGGCGTTTCTGGAGACAACGTTAGAGGTACTTGACGCGTCGTTGTGGTACTTGGCAAAAATCACAGAGAAGATGCTTGGCGGTCGGTCCTGGTATGGTCTTGGTGTCCATGTAGTCGATCTTGCAGATCTTGACGGTCCAACACAAAACATCACAAGGGGCCTCGGGTGGGCAGCAGCAAGGAAGCGATGTTGGAGGTCAGCGGCAGGAAGCAGGCATGGGGCTCATCTGATTCCCGGCCGGGTCTAGGCCGGTGGGACTCCATGGGGCGGCGGCCATGGCGTTCCTGATAGATGGGTGAGGGAGGAGCAAGGCGGCGGCAAACTCGGAGCTCGGGGACGAGGCGCCGAGGGCGAGGAGAAGGCGAGAGGTCTGGCACGGGACGGCAGGCGAGGTGGGCGGGGTGCTCGATGCGGGGAGGAGGAAGAAGCGAGCCACGCCGAGGCGGAGGTGGCTCTCGGGGAGGCGCGGCGACGAGGAGGAGGCCGCAGTGAGGGAGGATCGTGGGATCCTCTCCCTGCCGACGTCGTGTGTGTGGCGAGGGAGAAGGCGCTCAGGAGAGATGGATCGGCGAGGGGTCGGGCTAGGGTTAGAGGCGCAGCAGCTGGGCTGTGGAGCAGGCCTTAGAGGCTGGGCCGCTGGATGGCTCTGGGTTCTCTTCTCCCTCTCTCTTATATTTCTAACGAAAGCATTAGAGAGAAGGAAAATGAAGAGGGGGTTAGGGAAAGAAAATGCATGAGGGATAATTTTCCGGACTGCAAAAAAATATGCTCGTTCAAGAAAAATAGAATGGCCACGGTTGAAAGATGTAAATTCAAACTCATTTGAATTTAATTCAAATGGGTTTGAACTAGGACTTGATAAAAGGAAGGTCCAAAAGTGTTCGGATTTTTGGTGGAGCTCCGGAAAATGACGAAATAATTTATGGGCAAGGTTGGAGACCAAGAAATGAGATAACAAAGGCATGGAGAATTATTTGCAAGTGTGTTATGGTGATACTGAAACAATGGAATAATTTTATTATAGCTCCCTAATAATATTGAGAGGCTTTAATATGTTATAAAGAGAAATCACCATGTGAATCCCTCGATTTAAATGGACCGCAGATCCATACGATTTTATTTAGAAGAGTTTTAAAAATTAAATGACATGATGGCATGATGACATGATGCAATGCAAGAGATGACATGATGAATGCACAAACAAAACAAATCACACGACAAAACTCGGTGTAGCTGGAAGCCTTCTCGAGCGTCGGTCTCGGGGCGTTACATGTTTCCTTAGTGTCGTGGAATTGTCACGGCAGATGTCCTCATGAAAGGACTTAGTCGTAGGGCCATCGTACGGGTTAACCTAGAGGGGTTAAAGCGGACACAAGACACGGGAATTATACTGGTTCGGCCCCTTCGATGAAGGTAAAAACCTACGTCCAGTTGTGGTGTGATTGATATGGTTTCGGCGACTAGGGAGCAATAGCTTTGCCTTAGCCTCGAATTCTCTGTCCCTAACTCGCCGCCGGGTCGCCCCCTTATATACACGGGTTGGCCTTGGGCGATCTCTGAGTCCCAACCGGCTCATACAAGAGTCGGCTTGGTCTCTTCTTTCTTGTCTTACAACACAAGCTACAATACTAAGGCGGTTTACATATATGGACCTTAATTACGCCTCTGGGCTCGGGCCTCCATCATGGGCTGGATCATGAGCAGTGGTAAACCGGCCCTTAAGGCGGTTCACACTCCGTAGTTGTATCCCCAACATTAGGCCCAGTTGACTTGAACGGTTCAAGTTAATCTTCAACATCTTCAGGAAACTCTTGATCTCCTTTGTAAACCGCCATCCGCTTGAACCGCCGTGACATCATCCTCTGATCTTCGTGTCAGGACACCCTGACGTCATTTTAAACAAAGAAATCCAAACAGTAAGATTCCCTTCATTAAGGCTATCCCGGAAATCGAGGCGGCCGCTGCACCTTCCGCCGCTTTTGACTCCTCGATTCTCGCGCCCGTTGATTGCTCCGGTCCCTTATAAATAGACCGGTCGGGCCCTTCTCTTCTTCTTCTTCTTCTTCTCGCGACGCTCCAGCTCAAAACTCCGCCGCGCCTCGACCTTTCCATCGCCACGTCAACTCCGGGCCGCCGCATCAACCTGATCGTGCATTGTAAGCTCCGGAGCTCCTCCGCGGCTTTTCTCATCCGGTAAGGTCCCTTTCAAGCCCTAGATCCCATCTGAAAATCCTGTTCATCTCATAGTTCATATGCGTTCATATCGGCTTCTTCACACCTGCTCTGCCAGGGCTGTATAACTCAACCGCGCCATATATCCTGTGCGGGTGATCGCTCCGCCGTCCATCGACTCCTTATGCATCTTCCCTTTTACTGTTCAGACCCTTTATTTTAACATGCCCGAACCTTCACATGCTTTTACGAGGTTCGCATAGGTCGTAGAAATTTTTCTTCTGAACTCCGGTAGATCTAGATCATTTCCATTCGCGTGTGAAACCTGTTTACATCTACACTTAGTAAATTTTCAGCTCTGCCTCCTTTGGCGGTTTAATTTTCGATAGCTAATCCGTCCTCCATTAGTCCTCGCTTAAATCGGAATGGGAAGTCGGCTGCTGAATCGCCGGTTTAACAATGTATGATATGCCTGAACCGTTCAATGGTGAACCGTTTCTTCCTTTCTTTCGCAGCTTAGTCTTCCGGAATGGCTCCTCAATTCTCAACTTGCAATTGGGTCCGGTCCAAAATCACTGAAAGCGCAGCTCAACGGTTATGTCACCATCGGCGGTTTGGCTCCAAAAAATGTCCTCCATTGGCGTGTTCCGGAGGGCGAGTTTCCTCCCGAGCCACAAGCGGGAGAAGTAATTGTTTTTATGCAGCACCTAGACCGGGGGTTCTGCCCGCCCGGTTCAAAATTTTTCCGGGATGTCCTTGCCAGTTTGCAACTCCATCCGCAAGATATCGGCCCAAATTCTGTGTCGAACATATGCAACTTTCAAGTCTTCTGTGAAGTCTATCTTCAAGAAGAACCGTCTGTGGAGCTATTCCGGGATTTTTTCCATTTGAACCGTCGCACAGAATTTTCTGATGGTCCCAACACAGAGCTGGGCGGCGTTTCAATCCAGAAGAGGAAGGAAGTGGATTTTCCTCACGCCAAACACCACAGCCATCCAAAGTTGGAACCAAACCTGGTTCTCTTGCCGAACACCGCTCTCCTTAGCGAAAACCCCTTGCCGGGTTACCGTCCTCACCGCTCGACAACCAGCATCCGTTGCCTTCACGCTTAACCGCCGCTGAGCGGAAGAACTTCGCACCGCAAATAATCAAGCTCCGGGCTCTAATGGCTAATGGCTTAACGGCGTGGACCTCGTGCGTTGTTGGGTTTCTTGGGGCGTTTTGCCACTAAGCCGCCGCCCGGATTGATGCACGCAGTACACGGCAGCCTCAAAAGATCCTCAAAGCGTCACGAGCTACCCATAACTGAACTTGAGGTCACCGAGATCGTCAAGAAGATGCTCGACGAGCCAATCTCCGTCTGCAGCCTAACGGGTTGGCTCCATTTTGTGTTGCCAACAAACCGCCGCGGTGATAGCTCTACTCACCGCCTTCAGGCTCTTAATACTGTTGATATCGCTAACCCTTGTTACTTCTCGGTGTGAGCTCCTTCGAAACGCACCAAACCGGTTCGGGCGCCGTGTAAAGTCCAAGGCCACCAAGAAAGCAGGCAAGAATAAGACCGCCGAGTCCTCTGATCCGCCGGAGGACGAAGAATCTGAAGCTGAGGTAAAACTTGATTATTTGACAAGGAAGCCGTCGTAAACCGGCTTTCCGCTTTGTGTTTCTTCTTGCATATGCTTGGCCCCTTTACATTCTTTTCTTGACAATTTTCTTCCCGAGGATGATCTTGAAGCCGATCATGCCGACCTGTTGAGGTAATCTTTCTTTCTTCGAATCCGACCTTGCGCCGGTTAAGAGAATTAAATCGCGCCGTCCGGAAAGTGAAAAATATCATTCTGTGCTTACTTGAATCCAAATCTTTCCTTGAAGACACAGCAGGCTGAAGAGCGCCGTACAACCCGGCACAGTGGCCAACGGATTACCTCATCCGGTTTACCAGACACACCAACCCGGAAGCATCGTCCAGAGGTGACTTGCTCTCTGGCGTTATCCCTTAAAGGTTTCTTCCGATGTCCTCTCAATCCGTCGACCAATTATCGGGCCTCTTCCAACTCGTCTCGGCGGTTCATCCACCACACAACTGCCTTCGCTGAACATTGCCGCAGGGTATGTAATTGTTGTCCGTCAATTCGATTCACCATCACCTTGGTCAATTTGTCTTAATCCAATTCTGAATATTGCAGCACCAAGGCTCGCTTGAGCAAGAAAGCGAAAACCCTTGATCCTATCGCAGATGTTGATCTGGAAAAACCCGTAACAAACACACGAAAATCCACAAGCCGCCAAGGAAAGCTCGGCGAGTTGTACAAAGACGACATCTGCTGACCGCCGTAAGTTGAACCGGAGGTCAAGTGGAAACCTCACAGCCTGCTCCATCAAACCCGTCCACCGAGCGGGTCGTGATCATGAACCGCCGAGCGAGCAAAACGGCATCAAGCCCAAACAAGACCGCTGAAAATGACGATGTTATTGTGACAGGTACTGGCTACACTGCTCCTAGCCAACCGGTCACTTTAGCAAAGCACATCATCAAAGAAAGTTCCACTACTATGAGCAAAGACAAGGGGAAGGCTGATATGTCGGCCTACGACAATTTCTCTGCCTAAGAACTTCATTCTTTACAACCGGCTTTACACAAGCCGTGACTTTGAAGCCGGTCTAGTAAATCGCATGAAGGACCGCTATGAGGTAATGAGTTGACCTTTCTTATATTTTAACCGCATAGTAGCCCCCAAGGGTCGGTTTAACTTTGCAAAGTTAAGCCGGGACTTAAGGTGTGTCTCCTCATAGCAAATTGAGATCAACTAGCCATTAGCCCCCAAGTGCCAAGTTGAATACTTGTATTGAGCTGGGGACTTGTATAATGAAACAACTAACATGCTCCCTTTGTCATCGAATGAAATATACCAACAAAGCTGTGCAACTCAAGGACCTTGAGCCAATCTGGAAACTCAAATGGCGAAGCCACCAAAGCCGAGATGAGTTAAAACTGCCACGACCACCATGGAACAGCTGAAGGAGTGGTACAAATCCGGCGGGTCAACTGGGGCCGAGAAAGCCGGTTTAATAAAGCGGGCGGAAGAAGTCAAGCAGCCCTTAAACCGTGATCAAGAACTTACGGACTCAAGCGCCAAGTGCATGCCATGACCTCTGCCGTTTTGGTAAGAAAACTTGCACGACTATCTTAATTTTGATATTTCTGCGGTTTAACTTGAGCTATCTGAACTTGGTGCGAGTAAACGCATTGCTCATCTCGGCTCGACGTGCGAAGAAGCTCAAGGCTTCTTACACTCTGATTGAGCAGCTATATACCGCGCCTAACGAGCCATATGCGCCATATCATTATGACAACACGGCGCCATCCTCGATCGAGATACACCGGACGGGCTGTCCATGATTCCGGGCAGCTTGAAGAGTTAAAGCGATCCGCGGCCGGCTGGCACCCTCTCGCTCGACTCGTGCCAAAGGCGTGGATAGCGGATCTTGATCCGGTGACATAGCCAAAGGTTTTCCAGCGCTCAAGAGAACGGTGAAGCCTTTGATAACGACGCCCTGAAGCGGATTACAAAGGAAATGCATCCATTGGCGAGTCAATTGGCAACTGAAGCCAACCTGGAGGTTCACCGCTCTTTTTATGACGCAAACAACAAGCGGGTGGAGTTTGTCATCCCGAAGTGCGAGCCTTGTTCCTCCAATCCGTAAGCACACTTATGCCCCCGACGTTGATCCGCTGAGCTGATAAGTGAAGAAGCTGTCTTCGTGCCTTAACCGGATTGATTGGTCCACCAATGACTTAGGGCTTTGGGTGAGGAGGAAGAAGAAGCTGAACCGACGCCAGCGCCGTCCCCTCTACCTCGCGCCAACCCGGTGAAGCAGCGTAATTCGTCAAGCCGGGTGACGTATCCAAAGCTTCAAGGCATAACTCCACCTGAAACGCCGGGCCTCCAAAGGCTTTGTAATAGGATAGTCGATGCTTTATATTGAACCATGCGGTACAACCTCGGTCTGTAAACTTTTGCATGGCGGTCTGGATACGTTGGTTTTGAAGTAGTGAATCCTGCAACATATTTTGCCTGCAATCACAAATTCTTAAACCGCCATGGCGGCTTGCGCCTCTAGCCAGATTGTGATGCCAATATATTTATATGAGAAAATACCGAGGTATACGATCAAAATTGTGTGATACAAGCATACCGCCAAATGATCGTGCACACAGTTAGCTTTAGTCAATCCCAAGCGGAGGCCTTACAAACCATCACCATCAAAGGAGAACAATCCTCGTAGTATAATACCGATTTACCGTGTAAATCGTGGTCGGGCATGATAAGCCCTGTTACTCCATAATGTGATGTTAACAAAAAATCAAACCGAACAAAATCGCCAATTTAAAAATGTACGAATTCGACAACGTAAATCCGGTTTAAAGAGGTTTGTCGGTTTAAGAAGGCCAACAAAAGCCAAATGATTGGTATAAAGACCACATGGAAGCAAAAACAATGAGAAAATCGCTTTGCAAGAAAAGGCTGTCTTGAGCGGATCGGATGGTGTTACCATGGTCGGACAGACCAAGCCCCTATACGGTGTAGCGATGGTTCAAGTCGATCCAGTCCCCAATCGAACTCGTGGCATGATGCCGATCAAGTGGCATTGCAATGGTTCGGGTTCACCAAAGCCCCAAGTGATTCTATGGCCTTAGGCCGACCAAGAGGCGTGATCGGTTCAGACGTGACCATGTCCCCAAATGATCTGGTGGCTTTACGCGCCAAGAGGTGTTGCATTGGTTCGGACACCACCAAGCCCCCAAATGACAAAATTTCTAAAAACGAGGCCAAGGGTTAAACCGAGGCCGCTTCACGACAAAGATCTCCATGCACCAACCGGTCTTTTATACGTAATGATACCCGCCTTAGCCGAGGATCCGGTTTATTGCCTATTCATAATATATACATTGTCTTGATATGTACATAAGTGGAGCCAATGGCTCGTATAATAAGGTCAAGATGAGCTATGTTCCATGGCTCGTTGGTCTCCTCCTCGACGTGCGTGAGTCCTTTCGCTCTCGAACATCAATCAGATAGTAGGACCCGTTGTATAGATTCTTCTGACCACAAAGGCCCCTCCCAAGGTGGGGATAGCTTGTGCATATCTTTACGGTCTTGAATGAGCCGCAACACTAAGTCTCCTTCCCGAAAGGTTCTGTTTTAACCACGGCTGTGATACCGACGAAGATCCTGCTGGTAGACCGCCGAACGAGCTGCTGCCATATCGCGCTCTTCGTCCAGTCGATCCAAATCATCTTGCCGTGCTGCCTCGCTATCTGCCTCAACATAAGCTGCTACTCGAGGCGAGTCGTGACGGATATCACTGGGAAGGACCGCCTCCGCTCCATAGACCATAAAGAACGGCGTGTATCCAGTGGATCGGTTGGGGGTAGTGTTTATACTCCATATCACCGATGGTAGCTCTTCCACCCAACAACCCGGCGTCCTCTCTAAAGGGACCATAAGCCGAGGTTTAATACCTTTCAAGATTTCCTGATTAGCTCGTTCCGCTTGACCATTGGATTGCGGGTGGGCTACGGAAGAAACATCAAGCCGGATGTGCTCTCGTTCACAAAATTCCTTCATAGCTCCTTTGGACAAATTGGTGCCATTGTTCGTGATGATACGTGTGGAAACCCAAACCGAAAATCACCTTTTGATGACCTGAACCGCCGTGGCGCATCACACTTGCTAACAGCTCTGCCTCCACCCACTTGGTAAATTTATCAACCGCCACCAACAGTGGGTCTTTTTGTCCTTGGACCTTTTGAAAGGTCCAACCATATCCAGCCCCCAAGTCGCAAACGGCCAAGTAATTGGAATGATCCTCAATTCTGGGCTGGCACATGAGCACGCTCGAGAACTTTTGGCAACCATCACATCGTCTCGACCAGATCCTCCGCATCAAGCATGGGCGATCAACCAATAGAAACCATGGCGGAACGCTTTGGCCACCAGGGATTTTGAACCGCGTGGTGACCACAATCCCTTCATGAATCTCTCGCATATCTCACAGCCCTCTTGGGGGACACATAACGCTGAAACGCCTCGACACACCGCAACGGTGCAACTCGCCATTAACAACGGTCATAGACTTAGACCGCCAACTATCTGCCGGGCCAACGCCTCATCTTACCGTAACTTCGCCCGGTTCATGTATGCCAAATAAGGGAGCGCCCATTCGGAATGACATGCAGGGCCGCCACCAATTGAGCCTCCGGATCAGGATAGCCAAATCAATTTCATCGGGAAGCTTAATCGACGGTTTGTGCAGACATCAAGGAAAACGTTAGGCGGACCGGTTTACGTTGAGAGCCCAAATTGCTCAAAGCATCACCGCCGTTCTTCCGACAATCCACATGGTCCACCTGATATCCTTTAAAATGTCCTGCAACAACATCCACTTCCCGATGATATGCAGCCATGAGTGGATCTTTGGAGTCCCAAGCACGGATACTTGCTGGGCCACCAAGTCCGAGTCACCAAAGCATTTAACCCGCTGAGATTTATTTCCTTTGCCATCCGGAGACCATGGAGCAAAGCTTCATACTCAGGATGCATTGTTAGTACAAGGGAACATTAGGCGGAGAACATAACAGAACTTGTCACCTCGTGGGGAAGTTAATCGACTCAGCCCCGAGCCCTCCAATTGCTCGGACCCATCAAAGTGGATGGTCCAATAGGTGTGATCCGCTTCTCTCCGGCGCTTGCAACTCCGTCCCAATCATTAATGAAATCCACAAGTGCCTGAGATTTTACGGCCGTCCGGGCACATACCTTAAACCGTGCGGCCCAAGTTCTATAGCCCACTTAGCAATCCGCCGCCGCTTCGGTTCAATATAATATCGCCTAAGGGGCCGAATCGACCATTTGTGATGGGGTGCCCTTGGAAATATTGCTTTAGCTTCCGGCTTGCCATAAAACTCCATATACCAGCTTCGCCAATGCGGATATCTTTGTTTGATTCGATGAGAACCTCGCTGATGTAATAAATCGGCCGCTGAACGGATACTCCTTCCCGCCTCCTTGCGCCCACCACAATGGCCACACTCACCGCCTCGCATTAGCGAAGAACATATAACAGAGCGGCTCCTTGTCAATAGGGGCAGCAAGAACAAAGGGTTGGCGGTGCCGCTTTAAATACTCCAATGCCTCATCAGCAACTGAGCCCGCATTTAATTGATCCGTCTTCTTCAAAGATCTGGTACAAAGGGATAGCCTTCTCTCCTAGGCGACTGATAAACCGGCTTAGCGCAGCAATCCGGCCTGTCAAATGTTGGACATCGTTGATGCACTTTGGCTTAACCAAGGAGGTGATAGCTGTAATCTTCTCCGGATTAGCCTCAATCCCCCGGTTGGACACAAGAAAACCCAATAATTTGCCTGTCGGAACACCAAAGACGCACTTGGCCGGGTTGAGCATCATCTTGTACACCCGCAAGTTGTCAAAAGTTTCCTTTAAATCCTCAATCAATGTTTCCTTCTGCCTTGATTTCACCACGATATCATCCACATAAGCGTGCACATTACGGCCGATCTGTTCATGCAAACAATTCTGTACGCAACGCTGATAAGTTGCTTGGGCGCTCTTGAGCCCAAAAGGCATAGATACATAGCAGAAGGCTCCAAAAGGGGTGATAAACGCTGTTTTCTCCTGGTCCTTAACCGCCATCTTAATCTGGTGATAACCGGAATACGCATCCAAAAAGCTCAAACGCTCACAACCCGCCGTCGCATCAATGATCTGGTCAATGCGGGAGGGCGAAAGGATCTCTTTGGACAAGCTTTGTTAAGATCTTTGTAATCCACGCATTACGCGCCAAGTGCCATTCTTCTTAAGGACCAACACCGGATTAGCAAGCCACTCGATGAAAGACTTGACGATAAACCCTGCTGCCAAAAGCCTAGCAACTTCTTCTCCGATGGCCTTGCGCCTTTCCTCATTAAACCGGCGAAGAAACTGTTTTACCGGTTTGTATTTCGGTCAACATTAAGAGTGTGCTCAGCGAGTTCCCTCGGTACACTGGCATGTCGGAAGGCTTCCATGCAAAATGTCCCGATTCTCACGGATGAACTCGATGAGCGCTTTCCTATTTAGGATCCAAGTTGGCACCGATGGTGAACTGCTTGGACGAATCGCCGCACAAAATCAACAAGCTTCGCCTCAGCCCGATTTGAACTTCAAGTCCGGATCATGCTCCGTAGTTGGCTTCTTCAAAGGGTCATATCCGCCGGATCAACATTGTCCTTATAATACTTTAGCTCTTCGTGGCACAAACCGACTCACAGAAGCGCATCACCTTCCTCGCACTCCAAAGCGACCCGCGGCTCCCATGAACCGTTATCGTTCCTTTGTGACCCGCATTTTCAGTTGTAAGTAAACATAACAGGCCGTGCCATAAACTTAGCATAGTCGCCGCCCAAAGAGGGCGGGTAAGGGCTTTGAATTTTCACCACCTCAAATGTCAATGTTTCGATCCGAGTCATGTTCGTCCCGAAGGTCACCTCCAGAGCTATCTTACCGACTGGCACGCCGACTTGCTGTGCACCACCCGTGAAACACTCAGATCGATGGCCTAAGATGCCTATCCGCCAACCCCATACCGGAAGGTCTCATAGTACGTGATGTTGATGCTGCTTCCTCCATCCATAAGAACCTTGGTAAACTTGTACCCACCTACCGGGTGCCACCACCAGGGTTAATCGACCCGGATTGTAAACCCGGGAGGATGGTCCTCGCTTCCACACGATCGGGCTGCTCGGACCAGCGTGGGTAATGCGGCGCAGCCGGTTCAACAACACCGACCGCCCGCTTCAAGTTTTCGGTCTCGTCTGTCCAAGCCGGTGGTAAAGACGTGGTATCGCCCACCATTCAACTGCTTTGGGTTACTTTGATAACCCGACCGCTGTTGTTGATTGTAGCCCCTTGGTTCCGACTGCTCGATTACCTTGATTATTCTCGATTGCCTTGTCCGCCGGATTACCACCAATCTCGGGCCGGAATTTCTCCACCGTAATCCGGGCGGACTCAACCGCCACCGGGCCCTTGATCATACCGAAAGAGTTGGAGTTTTTGAACTCCTGATAATATAACAATCCTTCCAAAGGTGGTTCGCGGTACCTCCTTCGTCCCATGCTTCGACAAGGTTGATTCAATATGAAATTAAACGATCCGGATTAGACCACCCCGGTTTGATTGCCTACCCTCGCCGCTTAACCCTTGTCCTTGCGCTGGTGTTGGCCACAAAGCCCATGTTGCCGCTCGCTTTACGCTTGTTCCTCCATTGCTCGCCGAATGATGCTGCTGGCCCCGGAGTTGCCGCTCTGTTTTCCCTTCCCACTTCATCATTCTCAGATTCGGGATCCTTGGTACTATCGAATCAGCGCATTTTACCAAAACGCCCATTAGAGTGCCCATGTCATGGCAAAACGCTTCATGCGACCCAGCTTCAATTTCAACGGCTCGAACCGCAATTGGCTTCAAGGTCAAGATCGCGAATCAGGGTTGATCCGTCTCAAGAATGTAAAACTTCCAAACGCGGCGCACCAATGGGTTGTGGACTCTCCTCCGCTCGACGCAAGCTGCTAAATCCACCACGCATATGGGCTGTTTACAGTGTCTTTGAAATTTTGAATGAACCGGTTCGCAATCGAGTCCACGAGCTGATAGAGTTGGGCGGCAAGTTTTTCAACCAAGTCCGGGCCGCATTCTCCAAAGATCATTGTGAAGTACTTCGCACATGCGGCTTCATCCACATCTAGCATTTCCATGGCCATCTCATAGCTTTCTATCCATGCCTCGAGCCAAATCGGCAAGATAATTTGGCACCTTGCATGGCCCCTTGAAGTCCTTGGGCAAGCGCGACGCGTGAAAGCGGGACGAGGCAAGGCACCCCCAAAGAGCCGACGTGACCCCGGTTCAAGATGGTCGGGCGAACCGGCGCGGCGGATGATCCTCCGCTTGTGCTGCTAACTCGCCTCCCCTGCGTTCTCGGGCGCGGTCTACTACCACTTGGGCATCTTCAAAGCCGCTTCGGGATTGTTGCCGCGAGGCGGACCACGCCGCGCATTGCTTGATACGGCCGTTCGTCGACGCCGCGGCTATAGCTCCGCTCGGGCGGGGGTGGAGTGGATCCGATCCCGACCGTATGAATATGCTTCTGCTGAGCCAGGGCCGCCCCGAGGAGCTCTTAACCCGGGCGTGTCTACTACCGTGGTGAATCGCCGATTGAATCGCTTCCAACCGCGCCCAGCCGCCACGAGATTATCCATCGGGTTGGAGTAGTGACCCGGAGGTGTTCAGACGATCCGGGCGCGACCGGTATGATGGCGAGTAGATCTACCACGCTGGGCTGAACTGCGCGGCCGCCCCAAAGCTTCCGCCGGTTTACCAACGGCGGCGGATTATCGTCCTCGCCTGGGGTATTGAAAAGCTCCCACCTCAAAAACTCAAGGTAAACGGACCTGTACTTCCTTTTCATGACTTCGTGACGCGCCTCGTCCAAATTTCGAGCCTATAACCCTCGCATCCAAAGCGCCCGCTCCATCGCCATCCGTTCGCTCGTCGGCCGCCAGTCCGCTTTAGCTTTAGTGATCTGTTCTCACCTTTGCAATCTCCGCGTTAGCAGGTCTTGATCCGGCGGATTAGCTTCCGCCATGAGCACAGCCACGCGTCAAAAGCTCGACAAAACTGAGCGGTGGGCGACAGGCCTCCGCCTGCTGCCATCACCGCTGTTGAACCGGTGACCAGGGCGCCATGTCGAAGAGTGAAGCGCCTCGCGCATCGCCATGAAGACCCCAACCCGTTGGGTAGATCAAAGGTCCGAATACTCTCACCGTCGGAATAACCCCGATCCGCCATCCCGCACTGGTATAGAGACTCCGCTTTCTCGGCCGACGATTCGTCGCCAGAGTAGACGCATAGTTTCATCACCAGATCTTGATCCGCCTCAGAACCTCCGTGGACGACTCCCACGAAAACATGCTTGACCGCCGGTTTAGCTGTGGCAGGACTCTTCTTCGCTCACGAGCCGCCTCGGCGAGGTCGGTCTGCAGACGTCCGCCCAGCCCCGACTCGCCGATCTTGCCGATGAACACGTGTATGCCGCCAAAGGGGACCCGCACCAGACTCAACCGAAACGGCCTCGGGGCCCAGTCCGCATCGTCGATGTAGAGCTTGCCGCGACGACTCTTAGTCATCCGCCCTCTCGATAGCCTTCGAGTCCTTCGAACTTGCCCTCTAAGATCATCAAACCATCATGCGATAGCCCCACGGTGGGCGCTAACTGTCGATGGAATTGTCACGACAGATGTCCTCATGAAAGGACTTAGTCAGAGGGCCATCGTGCGGGTTAACCTAGAGGGTTAAAGCGACACAAGACACGGAATTATATCGTTCGCCCTTCGATGAAGGTAAAACCTACGCCCGGGCTTGTGGTGTGATTGATATGGTTTCGCGACTAGGAGCAATAGCTTTGCCTTAGCCTCAATTCTCTGTCCCTAACTTCGCCGGCGAATTACCCTTATATACACGGGTTGACGCCTTGGCCGATCTCTGAGTCCCAACCGGCTCATACAAGAGTCCGGCTTGGTCTCTTCTTTCTTGTCTTACAACACAAGCTACAATACTAAGGCGGTTTACATATATGGACCTTAATTCGCTTCTGGGCTCCAGGCCTCCATCATGGGCCTGGATCATGAACGCGGGTAAACCGGCCCTTCCGGGGCGGTTCACACTCCGTAGTTGTATCCCCAACACTTAGGGTATCCTATGAAGATGCACTTCTCCAATTTGGGTTCGAGCTTATCAGGCTGAAGCCTTTTTACACAAGTGTCACAACCCCAAACTTTTAAGAAACGACAGCTTAGGTTTCTTGCCAAACAACAGTTCATACGGTGTCGTATCAATGGATTTAGATGGTGCCCTATTTAACGTGAATGCAGTTGTCTCTAATGCATAACCCCAAAACTATAGTGGTAAATCGGTAAGAGACATCATAGATCACACCATATCTAATAAAGTATGGTTACGACGTTCGGACACACCATTACGCCGTGGTGTTCCAGGTGGCGTGAGTTGTGAAACTATTCCACATTGTTTTAAATGAAGGTCAAACTCGTAACTCAAATATTTGCCTCCGTGATCAAATTGTAGAAACTTTATTTTCTTGTTACGATGATTATCCACTTCACTCTGAAATTCTTTGAACTTCTCAAATGTCTTAGACTTGTGTTTCATTTAGTAGATATACCCATATCTGCTCAAATCATCTGTGAAGGTCAGAAAACAATGATATCCGCCGCGAGCCTCAACACTCATCGAACCGCATACATCGGTATGTATTATTTCCAATATGTTATTAGCTCGCTCCATTGTTCCGAGAACGGAGTTTCAGTCATCTTGCCCATGAGGCATGGTTCGCAAGTATCAAATGATTCATAATCAAGTGATTCCAAAAGTCCATCCGCATGGAGTTTCATCATGCGCTTTACACCAATATGACCTAAACGGTAGTTCCACTAGTATGTTGCACTATGATTATCAACTTTGCATCTTTAGGCATCAATATTATGAATATGTGTATCACTACGATCGAGATTCAATAAACCATTCACCTTGGGTGTATGACCACAGAAGGTTTTATTCATGTAAACAGAATAACAATTATTCTTTGACTTAAATGAATAACCGTATTGCAATAAACATGATCCAATCATATTCATGCTCAACACAAACACCAAATAACATTTATTTTAGGTTCAACACTGATCCCGAAGGTAAAGGGAGTGTGCGATGGTGATCTTATCAACCTTGGAATCACTTCCAGCACACATCATCACCTTGCCCTTAACTAGTAAGTGTTCATTTTGCAACTCCTATTTCGAGTTACAAATCTTTGACCGGTATCAAATACTCAGGGGCTACTATGAACACTAGTAAGTACACATCAATAACATGTATATCAAATATACCTTTGTTCACTTGCCATCCTTCTTATCTGCCAAATTTTTGGGGCAGCTCCGCTCAGTAGAAGCACTCAGTTTCAGGTTTGGGTCTAGCTTTGGGCTTCTTCACGGGAGTGGCAACTTGCTTGCCATTCTTCTTGAAGTTCCCTTTCTTTCCCTTGCCCTTTTTCTTGAAACTAGTGTTCTTGTTTAACCATCAACACTTGATGCTATTTCTTGATTTCTACCTTCGCCGATTTCAGCATCGCGGAGAGCTTGGGAATCATTTTCGTTACTCCTTGCATATTATAGTTCATCATGAAGTTCTAGTAACTTGGTGATAGTGACTAGAGAACTCTATCAATCACTATCTTATCTGGAAGATTAAATCCCACTTGATTCAAGTGATTGTAGTACCCAGACATTGCGAGCACATGCTAATTGGTTGAGCTATTCTCCTCCATCTTGTAGGCAAAGTACTTGTCAGAGGCCTCATACCTCTCGACACGGGCATGCACTACAAAAAAAAGACACGTCCGTGACATTTTGGGCCGAACGAATTTTTTTTCTGTCATGCTTATGACACTTCTATGACGATAATTGTGACAAAACCCGGTATCATCATAGATGTGGTGGGCTCCTACTTCTATGAAAAAAAAATCATGATAGAAAATGGGCTTTTCGTCCTGGGTGGGCCGGAGACGCAGCTGCATGACATTCTTTGGGTCGTCCATGATGGAGAAAACCGTGGTAGAAGTGAAGGCGAGGAAAATATCGAGGGAGTTCCCGGTTACGGTGGGTGATCAGGAGCCGAGCGATGCGCGTTTCTCTCGTACGTACATGCGTGTTTGTGAGGTGTTGCACTCTAACTGAACCCGAGCAAGGCGTTGGGATCTAACTGAACCTGAGCGATTGCACTAGCTACATTATTGAACCCCGATCGATCCCTTGTTGTTAACTGAACCCGAGTGATTCCTTCGCTACTGCTGCTAACTGAAGCCGATCGAACACCACTGCCTCCTTCCCTTGATGAACAGTGAGTGTTGTTGGGCCAGGGGGTGGATGAACAATTCCCGGTGGGGTTGGATGAACAGGACCCCGTGGTAGTAGAGGCTGTTGCCGCTGGATGAACAGGACCCCGATCGATCGAGCCGGTGGATGAACAGGACCCTGTGGAGGGCTGGATGAACAGGACCCCGTGGAGGGCTAGTTGAACAGTAGCCAATGGAGGGATGGTTGAACAGTAGCCGGTGGAGGGCTGGATGAACAGTAGCCCGTGGAGGGGTAGTTGAACAGGACCCCGTGGAGAGGGCTGGTTGAACAGTAGCCGGTGGAGGAGCGTGCGGTGGAGGCTGGATGAACAGGAGCCCGTGGATGAACAGTCGCAGGTGGAGGCTGGAGGAGGTCAATGGTGGATGAACAGTAGCTCATGGAGGCAGTCGACGGTGGAGATGAACAGTATCCCGTGGAGTCCCGTTTTGCGGTATGCCACACCCCTCCCGATGAACAGGACCCCCATTTCGATCGTAGCGCTCCAAGACAAGTCTGTTTCCTCTGTTTTGCGGTACGCCACACCCCTCCCGATCAACATGACCCCGTTTTGACCGTAGGAGGTCCGTTTCCTACGTTTTACGGTACGCTAGACCCCTCTCGATGAACAGGTTCCCGTTTCGACCGTGGCCGGTCGAACACAAGGCCGTTTCCTTCGTTCTGCGGTACGCCAGGCCTCGTTTCCATCGGCTGTTCCGTCCAAGCCGGTTGGCTCCCGTTGAACATGACGTATTCCGTTGCCTCCCGATGAACACGACGCATTCCGTTGCCTCCCTATGAACACGCATTTACGACAAAGTTTCTCCGTTCCAACCCAGCCATGTACACGAGACACGGCGTGCGTATCTTGCGAGTAGGCGTTCGAGACCCGCCAGATGTACGTGCGTGGCAGATTTACTTTCTTGCACCCTGGCCGCTGTACGTATGTGTACATGCTACATGCGCGCCTCTACTACGACACGTGCGCGCCTCTACTACGACATGTGCCCTTCCTTACACGGCCACGGTTCATCGCTGCAGCCTGCAGACAGACGGATCGTATGTACATACATGTTCGTGACCAGAATGACAACGCTACATACGCTTCGACCGGGTGGGTCCCGACTGTCAAGCACCTCCTTGCGTGCGAAGATGTAGCTGGTTGGTCCCAGCAATTAGGGGGGAAACATTTTTTTTCATGAAATACGGTGGCCCGTCCGGTGGGTCCCTGCTGTCAGGTGGAGGAACCATTATTTTCTGCGTAATAAGGAGGCACTTCCTTGCTGCGGCCGTGGACCCAGCTGTCAGCCTCTCAACGTACAGTACTCTTTCGATGGAAGTCATTCGTTGACCACATTGACCATGCCACGCCGAGAGCACCAAGGCGGTAGACGCCAGCGAGGCCTAGGAAGGGAATGACACGGAGTCGGGGAAGAGGCGGCAGTGGATGCCCACACAGAGAGGAGTACGAGGGTTCATTGGTTCGGCTGCGGTGTGAGGCTGCCGTCGCCACAAGGCCAAGCCAGCGGTGGGAGTAGTAGGGGCGGTGAGGCCTCCGCAGCAGCACAGCCGGCCACGGGAGGCAAGCGCATGCAGTGGTTTGGATGGCTGGAGCAAGAAAATCAGAGTTTGAAGAAGCAGGACGATCGTTGGATGTTAACAATCCAACGGTCACTGGTGATAGAATCGTTTGTTGACTAAGTTGACGAAGCCCGCCGTCCGCGTCAACTTATTAGGCCCACAAGTCAGCCTCCCACTATGGTGGGTCCCAGCTAGCAGGGGAGTATTCATTGTTTTGTGCGTAATAAGGAGGCACTTCCTTGCGTGCGAAGATATAGCTGGTGGGTCCGAGCTGTCAGCGGGAGTATTCATTCTTTTTGGCGTAATAAGGAGGTACTTGCTTGCGTGCGGCCATGGACCATGTGGGTCCCAACTGTCAGCCTCTCCATGTACGTCCCTCTTCCGATGTTGTCATTTGTTGACAATGTTGACCACGTCGTGTCGAGAACACCAGCGCGATGGACGACGGCGAGACCCAGGAAGGGAATGACCCGGAGGCGGCGAAGCCACAACAGTGGAGGGATGTGGGTGAGTAGATGGATGGCCTGGCCAGCGTGGGAGTAGTAGGGGCGGTGAGGCTGCTGCAAAGCATAGCCGGCCACGGGAGGCGGGAGCAGGCGGTCCCGTTGGCACTGGATTTGGCGGCTAGAGCAAGAAGATCAGAGATTGAAGAAACACGACGGCCGTTGGATTGACATCCAACGGTTACGTCTGCTAGAATTGTTTGTTGTCGTATATAATAAGTTAAAAAAATCTTGCATACGCGTCAACTTAATAGGCCCACAAGTCAGACCATTCCCAATTTTTTAAATAATTTATATATAGCTCATTGCAACTTCTTAGGCAATTTATTGCAGTCCATTTTTTTTGTTTGCCAGGGCCAGGGTTATAAATTTAAACGAAATTTCGCATATTTCTGTGGGTTCCAAACTATTTTTAATACCGAAATCTCGAGCCAGATTTGAAGTACTTTGAAGATATATTTAAATTAGGTTAAAGCCGAGCGAAATTGGAATACGAAAATGTGAAAAAATTCAGAAATTTAAAGTAATTGCCAATTTGTCATCTGTTTTTATATTTATAGCCCATTTCATATTACTTTCAAGATTTGCAGGCGTCTTGAAAGAGTTGCAGCCATCAGGTTATAGAAAAATAAGTAGGCCTGGATTGGGTATTCTTTAGAAAAAATAAACTGGGCTCATTTTCACAAAAAAAATAGCTGGGCTAGTCATGTGGTGAACATAAAATATAAGCCTGGGCTAGACGGCCACAACCCAGTTGGACCCCTGCTCCATCTGAATAATAACAAAAAAATATTGCTCGAGAAGCTACGTCCCAGGTGTCAGCCGATCTTGTGGTGTTCTCTTGTCTATTGACTATATACGCTGACAATGTCGTGGGTCCCAGATGTCAGGAAACTACTAGCAGGAAGCATTTTCTTTTTCCATACGCTGACAATGGAGTATATATATATATAACAAAAAATGAGGAACTTCCTTGCGTCCGGCCGTGGACATGGTGGGCCCCTACTGTCATCCTCTCCACGTACAGTCCTCTGCTGATTCCTCTTGTTTGTTGACCATGTTGACAACGCGAGAGGGCGGCGCCGCGGCGAGCGCAGCAAAGCACGCGGAGGACGACGGCGAGGCCTCAGAGGTCGGTGTTAACGATTTAGGAGACGGTGGGGCGGCGATGCATGCGCTGAGGCACAGCCAGCCATGGGAGGCGGAAGCAGGCGGCCCTGCCAGCGCTGGTTTGGTTTTGGCGGCTGGAGGAAGACAGGACTGCAGAAACAGGACAGACTGTAAAAGCAACATGAGTACTTAACAACCTTAACTGAAACCAGCAGGGGCACTTAACAACCATAGCTGAAAGCAGTATGACTACTTATACAGGTCCAACCGTACAAAGCACACCTCAAACAGTGCTACTTTGCCTACAGTTAACCAAAGGGTGAGGCCGCCAAGCCCCAGGTCAAGGCCCAGGTGCCACCCCGCGCATCCACAACCTTCTGAAAGCGGCTTCATCTCGCGATGTGGTCAATAAACACGATATTCGCTTTAGAGCCATGGAAAAGTAGGAACATAATCTTCTGTCCTATTCTCCAAGATGGACGGACCTTCATTATTTGAGACCACCCATGAATAAGTATCTTTTCACCTCCAAGGGGAAAGGAGTAGGTCGACATAAACATCATGTTGTGACCAAGCGCAAGTCTGACCCGACCATGGTCAGGCATTTGTATAGGAACAATAGAACTGGGCAGTTCCTGTTTCAAAAAGATCACAGCTGTAAAACTGTGCATAAGCAAGAGTTTATGAACAACATATATAAGAGAAAACAGCTCGTACCATAAGTTTCTCAACACAGTTGGACTTGTTCAACGAGTGCAGCAGTGGCACACATATCCCACATGGCCTTCCACCATTGAAACGCCCCACAAGGACCTCAAGACGATCAACAAAGTGTAGGAACTTGTAGATGTCGTCCAAGTCCACTTCAGTGCCATGAGTAACAGCCGAGTTCTTATAGAATAACAAACGAGTAGCCTGTTTAACTCTGAAAAAACCTACACGTGCCACTAATTATAAGAAAATATTAGTTAGAAGTAGCATCTTCGTGAGAAATTCGTTGCTACTTCCAAAGTTAAATTGTAATTAGTTAGACAGAATAGGTGGATTAAGAAGTAATCAAGGCAAGAAGCAAGAACCAGATACAAAACTAACATGGATGAACAATTGGAACGACGTCGGGGTGGAAGATCGTAGTGAAGATGAGACCAGGTTCTGCTATTTCCATCAACATTCGTGCGCCAACTTTCAGTCCGTAACACTTGAGAAAGTTTATCCAAGTTCGCCCATAAAAAAAGCAGCGATCTTCTTAGTTCATGAACCCAACTCGAAACTTATATCCATGGCTTGTCTTCACTGTGACCACTAAACTGGTGTATTCAGTTATGGAAAGGCCGAGCATCTTGAGTACATGTGTTCTGGCAGAGCAAGGAATGCACTGCAAGAAAAATAATATGAGAACACAATGTATTCCCTATATCCAAATGTAGAAATAATTTCCTCCTTCAATTCAGTGTTGACCATGGTACTAGTACCTTTTATCCAAACATAGCAATCCAAATTTCCAAATTAGTCGACAGCATGTTCAAAAAACATCACACTCCCGGATAGGAAAGAGGATTCTAGGAACATATTGTGCGCGTTTTTAAAATCCTGTGTTAGGATGAGAAGGAACAAGTGTGGTGTCTTGCCGAGGGCGCAGAAACCTGTAGGGTCCTCGCACTTTGGGCACTGCAAATGAAACACACTAGATTCAGTAGGAAGAAAAATGCATCAACGGCGGCGGCTGCCATCCTAGGAGTACCCGCGACCAAGGGACTTGGATTTATCGGGGATGGATGAAGAATTCGTACCAGGTTCTCCATGGGAAAAACCTATGCAATCACCGAGCGAGGGTTTTCTTTGAACAAGCAGACGAGGGAGAAGGGGATTCAGGCCCAGTGAAATATTGCCGCTTCGTCCGTCTAGCTTACTGCTAAAGCTGGAAAGGTGGGGTTTTTGTGATTTGACGGCTCATTGGGCATTACTGCGGCGCTATGACCGGGGTGTGTCTACCGTGTAGTTGTACACTCTAATTTGGTGCATATGGCACGTGGACCCTGTTGCTGGATGACCCACATATCAGCGATAGGAAGTAGAAAGACAGGAGTAACTAGTTGCACATAAATATATATTTGACAGAGAGATACTCCCTCTGTAAAGAAATATAAAGATCTTTTATATCACAACTTTATACATAAGAAAAATCAAGGGGAATATATATATAACATATATAATTATAAAAAACAGAGTTTTTTTAACACAATATAGACGAGTTGGTGATGATGGTGTGCATGCCATCCTGCAATATAGGTTGTCTGATTTATATCTGACGGATAGGAAGGAAACTATGGCATTTTGCAAAAAGGTACCCACACACCTCTCCGCATTTGCAAATAAGGCCTTCCCTCGTTCATCCTTTTCTCTCACAAGATAAAATACTCATACAAATGCATCTTGATGTTACGTGCAACGCAGGGCATTATGGGGGTTCAACTGAGAAATACTCAGACAGGCTCACGGTTCTGGACTTTGGGCCACATGCCGGTGGGCCTGCATGTTTGGGGGCCCATGTGTTCTACCTCAGTGCTTTTCATATTGCAAGCGGTCGGTACGGAGCTGGTTTTAGATGCTGCCGCAAGGCGAATACACAAAATTGTATAAAGCACGACATCTGTTGGAATGAAATCAAACGACAGTTCCTAACCAGCAATCAGATTTGCAATCTATCAACGATACTGTCGTACTACTTATACACACAGGACACTTGTTTCACCATGCCAGAGTATTACATCAAAATCTCTCGGAGGATAGATCAGTTCGGCGATTCGTGCTACTCATCAAGAATTTCAAAGTTGATTTGGACCAGCTCTCCTTGCCGAGAAAGTTCGATTTTGACATCATCCCCTACCGCAAGATATGCTTTCGATTTGAACCTTGATCATCCTTTAGCATCAATGATCATGCGACCATCCTTTGTACTTATGGTATATTGAGCAGGTTCATTCACACCAAGGCTGCGCATGGTAAGAGAAACTTGGCCACGGTCGCCCGAATTGTTGAACGACTCCCTTGTTGCTCTAGGAATTCTCTGTTTTCAAACAAGAAGACATACAGAAACAGTTAAATCAACACAGTGAATCATGTGAAACAACATGGAAAGCAAAAAAACGAAGCACTTGGGCGCCCAATGCTTACCAAGAAGGTGGACATGTCGGTTTTTGTAAGGACTTTGGTATATGGAGTGCGAACTGCAGCCTAGTCTGTTCCCGGTGCAACTGCTGGTTTCGTTGCCGCTGCACAGGCCGGAGCAGATGCAAGTGCAAGTGTTAGTGCAGGTGCCGAAGCCATTGCTGGTGCCCGTGTTGTAGCGACTGGTAGTGCCGCTGCTGCTGCCGAAGATGGTGCTCCTTGTAGAGCTGGTGCCAGTGTCGGAGCAGGTGCCGGTGTCGATGCCCGATCCTCCGGTAGATCAGCCTGATCCGCTGACATGGTTGGTGTCGAATCCTCAGCTGGATTAGACTGAGCTGCTGCCGCTGTCAGTGTAAGAGCAACTGCCGGTGCTCGATCCGTTGTTGAAGGTGGTACCGATGTGCGAGACAATGACGATCGTGTCTGGTCTGCTATGATCAGCTTTCTAACTTGACTAGGCTCCGTGACCGTGATCCAGTCTTTTTCTTCATTTCTTTTAGACGCGAGAAGGACTAATTGTGGTGTGTTTGTTAAACCAAACTACAGTTCATCATAGGGATTCAGCTTGTACTCAGACAATAGATTGATCCAATTTTTTCCAGTAATATAAGTGATGGACAGTGCCTTCATTATAGACACGACATAAGAAGTGAAACCTGCAAAAATATCCATCGTAGAGCAAACCAAACGGTTTATTCTGTAATGAATGTCACATGGCAAAACCTGCATCGTAAAATTGCAGCAAAAGAAAGAAAACATGACATTAAATCAATAAGATTTAGACAGTAAATCAATAAGATTTACTTGATGTGGCACGAGTGAATCCTTACCAGTAAATCACTATGTTGAAGTACTAAACAGAAGATTGGTCGTCCAACTACGCGTGGCATGCAGGGCCCCCGCCTACTCCCACAAGTAGGATAGTCCAAATGTCGTGACAAATCATATGGACCGAACATCCATGGGACTGGAAATCCTGGTGGGTGCGATAAACCCTGCAGTGCATACATATATTGGAGTGTAACCATAATTGACAAACCATCCTCACAAAAAATATGATATGGATACTTCAAAATATACAGACTAAATTGAGTGGACAGACATTAACATTGAATTTTCTCAGGACTCACCACACACCAAAAGCGGCAGTACTAAACAATACATGGTTCACAAACACAAATCAAGTACTGAACAATAGTACTTACTACAGACAAGCAAAGTTGCACTAATTAAACTCTGTAGACTATTTCTTGCCACCGACCTACGGGATGAACCCCGCATAACTGACTAGGCCATGGACTTCGTGAGAGATGTCTACTGGCACCATCACCATCTCCTCAACCTTGGAGAACCTAACAGAGTGGTCTTTCCACTCGTAAACATGACGATGAAGACATGCCGCATCAGATTTCTCGGGAAGCTTTACAAGAACCACACCCTTCATAATTGAAGGCATAGCCAGGAAATTGTTGTGGTCAAGTATAGCCTCCAGAACACGCCTGACAACAATGCTACAGGAAAACACTAGTTCAGGACACGTGGCGACAAGGACACAACAGCTGGATAGTTTAGCAGTAGAACTCATTCTCAGGTCTTCCAGTTCACACGGCATGACTTTGAGAACTTCATCTCCACCGCAGACCTGGTTCTAATTCAAACAGAAACCAAATATTTTATTACAACCTCCGTTCAGAAATATAAGATGATTTTCGATATTTTACTCCATATATGACTATATATGCGCACAGAAATGAGTGAACAAAGACACTAGAACATGTCTTCAAAGGCATGAGAGTAGAGGGGTTACTTGCAATATCCATAACACAAGTTACTGATGTTAATATACCCTCTTCAAAGGTAGCATTGATGTTCATAAAGTAGTTGAAAGTAATCTATAAGAAATCAGTGTAACCTCTCGCATGTTTTGGTCAAAAGAGGAATTTAGAACCGTCATTTGGCACACAAAAATCACATGCAAGATCACCCAGAAAGTTGTACTACTAGTACTAGTACTGCGTATTAGATGAAAAAACAAGATCAAGATCGAGAAAAAGATCGTCAAGAAGAGATATTACCTGGATTTTCTTAATGAGGGATCCCAGAGAGGGGGGCTTGGACAGGGCGATGGCTTTGAGCTTGTCCGCGGTAGTCTCGGTGGGGTGCTTGCGCTTCTTCGTACCATGAGCCTCGACGGTTTCGGCTAGAGCCATAGACATCACTTCGTCTGGTGCTCCAGCGTCCATCAAGAAACTGTCAAATAGAAATAAAAGAAAAGAAACCATAATCACAATCCCAAAAGAAGAACAGAGAGGGAGTTATAGGATCAGTCTCGGGGTTGCAAGACTGGGCCTTGGCCAGAATCAACACCATTGATGCGCTCACCTTTCCTTCTTTGGGAGAGAAGAACAATGGCAGAAGCAGGTCGGGGTTTTCTTGAAGAAATGAGGAACAAGATGAGGGAGAAGCGAGGGTTGGGTAGAGAGGAAGCTAAGAGAGAAGAGTGAAATGATGGTTGCTTCGCTCGTCCAACTTACAGCTGGAAAGGAGGGGGTTTTGTGATTTGACAGCTCATTGGGCATTACTGTGGCGCTTCTATCGGGGTAGTCTATCGTGCAGTCGAGCACTCTACTACGAAGTAATTTAGTGCATGGCTGGTGGACCCCCATGCTGACTGTCCCTCACGTCGGCGAAAGTGAGTAGCAAGGTTTCCGACGACCGTCGAGGAGGATCCGCACGGTAGAGCGAGTCCACTATTTTTTTGAAGAAAAAAATGATTACAACAAGCGTTTCCACTCTTACGACGCAGGAGTGCGAAACACGGTAGCCACTTGAACATACATAGTGCTCCTACTACTAGGCATGTGCAGTGGTTCATACGTCAGTACTACATAATCTTGTTGCTAGTGTAGTAAGATATGACGATAACAAATGAAGTTGTGCGCATGTCAACTATATGAACAGTAATGTAACATAGTACCACTTTTTCGACTGTCCGGTCGAGAATGAACGGTGAGATCAATGTTAACAGAACTAGGTCTACAGCGCACGGAGAGTACGGTGCTACAGTACTCCACGAAACATGAACCATATGAAGCACGACTCAGTGTTAGGCAGGGTGTATGAAGGGTGCACGGGATGGGAGCAAAAGTTCCCTTCTCGACCCACTTTTGGGTGTTTGGCAGAGTGCATGAAGGGTGCATGAGTCCATAGTAGTAGGTTAACACAAATACATGAAGAGGGAACACCTATATTGAGATGAGAATGCAACCAAACACACCCACACTCTTTGTGCTACAATGACTGATCTGCATCGTCTGGGTTTGATCCAACGGTCATGTTGCACCAAGACATGGACATGCCCATGTAGTTGACGCCTAAACACCACCGAAGTCCCTCTGCTTCTCGAGGCGCACGATGTTGGTGATGCAGGGTGCAATGGCTCGCAGAGCCCACTCCCGGTCGACGAGAGCCAGCTCGTCAAAGACGGCGTCCAATGGCACAAATGGATTCCGGTGATGGAGCCCTGAGAGGATTCGCCCGGCAATGGCGACGGCAGCCCACAACCCCTCCTTGTCCAGCTCCGCCCCCACCATCACGCGGAGACGGCTCAGCTCCTCGGAGAAATAGGTGAAGAAGGAGACCAGGTCAGGAAGCCACAGCTCGTTGAAGTCGACGGGGTGGTCGAACTGGTTTAGCCCGACAACAAGCATGGTTGCGCTGGCACGACGGTAGGCATCGCGCAGCCACAACACGTGCGTGGCAACTTGGTCCACCAAGTGGCTGAGGCGATCCTGGACCTCGCCACGATCGGCCAGCTCGCGCTCCAGCCGGCTCCCCTAACGGCATATCATATCTCCCACTTCCTGCAGCAACGCCGCCAACGCCTTGAGCATCTTTGTGGTGGACGCCTGCCACTTTTGAAGCTCCATAAACGCCCACACATAACGGAGGAGCATGGCACTCCTCTCCTCCTTGAGCTCACGGAGCTCCACGTCCTTCGCCCTGAGCTCCGCATCCTTGGCCTGGAGCTCCTATGTCAGGCGCCTCACCTCAGACTCCATGATCTGCTGCGCCGCCCTGGCACCAGGTAGAAGCAATGGGGAGAGGAAGTAAAGGGGGCGGAACGGCTGAAAGGCAATGCAATCTACAGGAAAGCGGAGGGAGCCAGCCGAGGAACAGGGAATCTTTAGGTTTTCACCATGGGAAAACACCAGTCGACGACTTCTCACATCAGGGAGCAGTGGGTTTTACAGGTGGAGTCATCGTGACTAATTACTGTCGCGCCTGCTCCCGTTAATCAAAAAATTAAAAATCCTGTCGCGCCTGCTTCCGTCAATAAAAAAATAAAAAATCCTGCCGTGCCTGCCGCACCCAAAGGCTAGAGCAACGCCGCGTTGGATATTTAAATTTCCCTGCCGGCAAGGAGATAAAAAAAGGGTGAAAAACCAAATGTGGCGGCGGCCTAGCTAATCGGTCACACTAGCCCAACTAGCTAGCCACCATGCTTCACTGATGTATTCGGCGGGAAAGGTGGTCTTTCGTGATTTGACGACTCATTTACTTGCTTCGGCGCTACGACCGAGGAGGACCCAGAAAACGTGCGGTAGGGCGTCCCACGTCTAGGCAAGGAAGAATATATGCGTGCACCACCCGAGAGGACCCCGAAACCGCGCGGTAGGGTGTGCCACGTCTCGGCATGGAGGAAAAATGTGCAAACAAAAATATACTGTATCAAACGTAGTAGTACCTATGGTTCGGCCTCGGGACCCAGCCAGTCGGTCGAAAACATCCCACTAGCCACGCAGCTTCATCATGCTAACGTAGCATGGAGGATAGGTGTGGTTAGCTCCGTCTCGACCAGCCACAATATCTCTTGTTCTAGGCGATTCTTCTATTTTCCATGCTTTTTTAGTTATAATAACACCACGGCAAGCTAGCGCCGCTCTTTGTGTGTGCCCGTGCGTCTAAAGGTTAGACGATGGAGAGGAGAGAAAGATCGCAGACCTGGGACCCACCAGTAAGTGAGTCAACGGTCATGCACGTGTTGACGAGGCACTCCCTCTACTCTACTCAACATAATACTATATAAAATCAAGTTATGGGACAAAGCCAACAACCATTGTTGTTTCAGGCTATCGACTTACGCTTTGTAGTCCAGGTTGCCAGTTCGAATCTCGTCTTTCAGATTTGTTAGTTTTAGGTCCAAATTTTATCATTGACAAGTGGGACCCCCGTTTGTTGTTCCGATATTTCAGTGTAAGATGATTTTTTGAAGAAACACTTTGCGCGGTTAGACAAGTAACGGCACGAGTTACACGTATTTTGCAAGTTTACGAACAAAAATGACAGCGGCATAGAATATCACATCCACCCTGTAGCTTAGATGATAAGGTGATACGAGTTTTTACATCACTGGAACTGAGATCCAATGGTTTGGGAGTAGTCTTTGTAATTATGCGCAATTAAAACATCCAGGCCTCATGTGTGCCGCTGCATCTTGGATCGAACGGCTCCCCGTTTCTCATATTAGGCGCTCCCCGTAGCTTAATTAGCCGCTACGGTGATACAGGCATCTAGGTCGTATGATCTGTGATCAGATGCCACATGCGTAGTACTTGTACTTTATGCGCAATTCCCAAACTCTCTCTGGCGTATATTGCGAAAACATTCAAACCTCCTACTGTGAGCCATCGAATCTCCATGAACCTGTCTCACCATAGAATCTACGGTGCGGGAGGACCTCATATTATCCCGTGCAAGAAAACATCAGGTGCTCTCGCAGCTTGGATGGTACGGTGATACGAGCTTCGAGGTCGTTTGATCTGAGATGCAATGGCATCTGAGCAGTCTTTGTGCTTGTAAGCAATGGCCAAACTCTTTGGGGGCTTTTCTGCAAAAATACATTCGAACCACCGAGGAGTTGTTGGGTCACAAATCCAACGTCTTCGAAGAGCTTGTATCACCAAACCATCTAAGGTGTGGTAGCACATGATATTCTTACATACAGGAGAATATGATGTTCTCCTTCATCTTAGATGCTACGGCGATACGAGCTTCGAGGTTGTTGGATATGGGATCCAAGGGCATCTGAGTAGTTTTCGTACAAATTGTGTGCAATTCTCAAACTCATTAAGGTTTCCTGTAAAAATATTAAGACATCATGTGAGCTGCTATACCTCAGATCAGCAAGCTCCAAGCAACTCGTATCAGCATATAGCATCTAAGGTGTGGGGGCACATGATATTCTCCCGGGGAGGAGGGGGGTGCACAACCAATCGGTGTTTGGGAGGGTGGGGACAAATATAATCTAAACAATCCTAAACAGAGCTTCACAATTTTATCTAGGGTCGAGGGGTTAACCCCCGACAATCTACATAGCTCCGCCTAAACACAACATTTGCATGTACTGTAGTACTAGACTTAATATTCATTTTTCAGTTTCCTGTCTATTTTAAAATATTGAATTGAGGACCATGCATGTCTTTCATTTTACTCCCTTCATTCCTAAATATTAGTCTTTTTAGAGATTTCAAATGGACTGCCACATACGGATGTATATAGACATATTTTAGAGTGTAGATTCACTCATTTTGCTCTGTATGTTGTCACTTGTTTAAATCTCTAAAAGACTAATATTTAGGAGCAGAAGGAGTATTTTGAATTCGTTTCATACATGCATGGTTTGAAAAAATAGGTGCACTATACTTATTGGATTGCTGTTGTGTTCGTGTGTGTTCGTGTGTGTGTGTGTGTGTGTGTGTGTGTGTGTGGTCGTATGCTTGATATATACAAAGTTTTCTCACCACCATACCGTTCATCTTTTAAATTTGAGTTTGCAATGAAAAACTTACTAGGGATACCATGAAATGTGAAGTCCACGTTGAGATCACTATATCACAAACTCACTCTAATTCAAGAACTTGTCATAAATCAATTACCACGTTGAGATTACTATTTGCAAGGAAAATACGGGCATTGTAATACACATAGATTCGTTCGGAAATTTAAAAGATTCCTTTTGTATTCTTTTTTTTTTGAGGGATCCTTTTGTATTCTCGAATGGTAGGACCCAACGGCGTACCAGCCAGACCTTGGCTCGTGTTGATCCTCAAAAAAATGGGCTCGTGTCCTTCTGGTGGCGTGCGTGGTACGCACATTACCCAACCCCAACTAGTCGAGCCTCCGCGTTTCGAGTTGAAATATCTGGCGGCTAGAATTCCAGCCCTAGGAAATTCCCCTCATGTCCCCGGTCCATAATGACTACCGACGAACAATGGAGGGATGCTTTAGTAGCTAGACAACGTTACCTACCGTGTCGAGCACGGTTCAATTCCCTTGGTTGCCGCTACCAAGGTCACCCGTCAACTGCATTGCCTAGTACTACTACTACACCAGGATGAGCACTGAATTGAGCCCGTTTGTTCGTGCCTACTAGTACTTGAGTTAATATATACCCCTAAAAAAACTTGAGTTAATATATCAAGCAATGCACTGGTATGGAGGGATTATCCTTTTACTCTGCATATATAACTTGTATGAAGTCCAACTAGGCAAAATGTTTGACCAAATCCTTTCTTAAGAAATACAACAGGAAAGATGTATCGCTTGAAAATTTATTGCATGATGTAGGTTATGATATTGTTTCGAATCCTGGATTTTAAATTTCAGAAAATCCAAAAGTGACCAAAAATTCATGAAACTGAGCATGGTCACATGATATGGCACAAATATTCCTACGTAATTTTTTTTCTTCAATTTGAGACAAGCTGCTTATGAGAAGTTGCACAAATGAAGAGCCAATGTATTTTGGAACAAAGACCTGTCATGTTAAGGCGAACGCTTTCACTATTGAAACCGTGGACGTTTACGTGCCGCCACGAGTCCTGCTTCTCATCGGCAGGTGCCGTCCGAGCAAGCGTGTGAGTTGACGGGAGGCGTGCGAGTAGACCGCTGCACCAGCTGACAGAGAGGCGGCGAAAGCAGAACCGCTCTGCAGCTCACCGAGGCGAGCCCTTTGACCAGGCTCCGCCGCCCACCTTCGTCCCAACTGCTCCCACTTTTAATGTCGCCGGTGCCGCAGTTTAAAATCAACCCCGCACTACCCAGTATCGCTACAATCTTCTCTCTTCCCCTCCGATTCTCTTGTCGTCTACCTCCAACCATCCTGACCTAACCGTATGCCATGCCGCATCACGATGGTCTGCCCTTAGTCTTCCAGTTTCCTGAGGAAGACACCCAACCGGAGTCTTGAGAACATAAGGCGCTGTGGGACGAGCTTCAACCGGCCTTGCGGGAAGATGTCGCGCCTGTCCCCGCTCCCGTTCCGGCTCCCGTCGCCCCGTCTGCGCCAGTACCCATCCCCGTGGCATTGATGGGCTGAGAGCCGCACACTGTCGCCGAGCTTGATGCCACGGGGTTCCACAAGGTCCCCGCCGACTTTCACGCCCGTGCACTGCCAACAAGATGCGCTGTGCGTCGCGCCGCCTGCACTGCCGCTGCATGTGCTGCGCGTGCAGCATCGACGCAGCGCCCATGCTAGTGCCCGTGCACACGAATGTCTCCGCTGCGTTGTGGGCCTGTCCCCGCGCGGGTGCCCGTGCCCCCCTTAGCGACATGGATGGCCGCCGTCGACCGCCTCCTTGCACCAACGCCAGTCGCCTCCTCCCGCCAGTTGACTCACTCCTGGAGACCGAAGTCCTGAACATTGTGGCTTTCCTTGAAGCTAGGGCCAATGTCTAGGAGTATGCCAACAACGGCGCAAGACGCCGCCGTCGCCGTCGCCGTCGGTCAGTGGCCCGACAACATAGAGCACGGCAGCCGCTTCCCACTGCAAGACGCCCCCGCCGCTGCTGTGTAATGTAAATTTGCCATGAAATACGTTCAGATTGCCATGCTTAAAATCCGAACGTTTATCATTTCCGTTTATTTTAGATCGATTGTCGTATGAATGTAAAGTCGGAGTCACACTGAATGAAATCTAAGGTTTGATCGATTGAATGTTCTGCTAGAGCTGTATCAAATTAAATATAAAACGTCATCAAGCCACATGTTCCTTCTCATCCAACAACCTAGATTGCTTCAATGTTGAACGCTCAACACGTTTAGCGTGCAGTTAATTTCATGCCAAAAATAGTGCTAATCACATAATAACACACAAATAATATCCTACTTAATATCCGCATGCACTTAATATACTTCCAAATTAGCGTGCATTGCACATACACATTGACTAGTACTACTAGTATGTGAAACTGGTGCCGTAACTTGTGAACGCGTCCAGATATAGTCAACGGCAACATCGCCCGCGAGTTCTTCGTGTTTGCCCGTGCATCTAAACGCAGAAGGGGAGGAGAGAGAGAGAGAGCACACATGGAACCCACCAGTAAGTGAAGGCGAATAGTACGTGCTAACAAGCCGGCCCCACTAATGTACTAAAAGTAATATTACATGTTATCCATTAAATAGGCTGTGGTAATATAAAAACATTATATGAACAAAGGGGGGTACAACAATCATTGTTGTTCTACGTATGTTGCCTATTGACGTGCGGCTTGAAGGCCCTGGTCGCATGTTCGATCCTCGTCCTTTATTTTTTTAATTTGTATATGGGTCCAAATTTGTTTCATGACAGGTGGGCCCCTCAGTGTGTAGTCTGTAGCACTTTAATTTGTGGGTCTGTTCCATTCCAGGTGGACTGTCGGTGTGTAGTTTTGTAGCTTATTTGTAATAATTAAAGAGAACAACATGGTTTTTTTGCAATAATACCATGGTGCGATGTTGAAGGCGAGAAAGGACGTGCGAGAGAGCGATGACCGAGCCAGAGCGAAATCAATTGGGGGAGGTGCGGGGGTTGCAACGGTGTTTGGAGTAGTTTTGGGCCGAATGCTACGAAAATATAATCTAAACCCACATGAATAAATGACTACACAAATTAATCCTGGAGTCCCCCTCGCAATGTAAATAGCTCTTTATTTGCGAGGGATGGAGAGGTAGCTTCAATATGTGGAAGATACGGCATGAGAAAGCGAGGTCAATTGAGAGACATATAGATAGAGAGACAAAGTGAGTGTGGTCTGTCAGTCTGATTGAGCTTTTGGAAAGAGTGAGGGATGTAAGATGGAGCTTGAGAGATGATCCAGTTACAGACATGTAGATATATTTTGTGCGTGGGAGGAAGCAAGGTCAATTGATTACATATATAAAGGGAGAGAGATTGAGCGAGTGTGGGTCATCGTGCGATCGAAAGAGTGAGACGGGTTGGAGAGACTGACCTAGATAGACAATGTGAGTGAGAGAGTATACAATATGAATATGTCGAATTGGGCTCAAACATGGAGATATATCGTTTGTGGCCGAGAAAGAGTGTGGTCAATTGAGACATACAAAGAGAGAGGGAGAGAGAGATTGAGCGAGAGTGGCCCGCCATGAGGTCGAAAGAGCGGGGGCGACTTGGATTGACTGACGTAGATAGACAATCTGCATGAGAGAGTATAGGGTGTGTCAATCGAGGCCCGAACAGGGAGATTTATCATTTGTGTGTGAAAGAAAACGAGGTTAATGGAGACTCAGATAAAGAGAGCGAGATTGAGAGAGTGTGGCCCGCCATGCGGAAGAAAGAGTGAGACAGTCTCGAGGGAGTGACCTAGATAGACAACGTGCGTGCGTGCGCACGAGAGGTTGGGGGGCTAGATAGGCAATGCATGTATCTAGCGAGAGAGGGTGCGAGGGAGAGAGAGAGCTCGGCATGGGGTGAAATGGCGAGTGTGTGAGGTAAATACATTTGGTAACAGAGTGTAAAAAGGGGGTCGTGTAGTTGAGAGAGTTAGAGATCGAAACATGGAGATAAAGAACGAACGTGTGTCAGAAACCGATAGCTTCCTAATATGGTTAGGAGAGGAAGATTGACCAATACAGGAAGTATGTAGCGTGTGTGTTGGGGGGGCTAAAAACAACATTTGAGTGTAGATAGTACGAGAATTAATATCGATGTTTCAATTCGGTGTACATTGTAAGATTTGAACTGAGGACCATGCATATGGGTAATTATTTCGAATTCGTGCCATACTAGGTTTGGAAAAGTTGACATTGACTCGATTGTTGTGCTATTTACTAGCAAGAGGCCAATGCGTTGCATGGAACATCAAGATGCGTTTATACGAGCTGTTTATCTCGTGGGAGAGAAAGATGAACGAGGGAAGTCATTATCTGCAAATGTGGAGAGGGGTGCGGGTATCTTTTTGCAAAATTGTCATAGTTTGCTTTCTATCTGCCAGATATAGATCGGACGGTCTATAATGCAAGATGGCAGGGACACCATCATCATCAACTTGGTTTTTTTATAAGAGTAGATATTAGGTCATATGTTTGAATCCATCCGAAGTTTTCTCACTACCATGGTGTTCAACATATACATATGAATTTGTATTAAAAAGTAGCGTGGATACCGTGAAATGCGAAATCCACGTTAGAATTGGAGATCATTATGTGACACACACTCTAATTCAAATAACTAAGCATGTGACACACACTCTAATCCACGTTAGCGTGGATACCGTTTAGATTTTTTTTCAAATAACTCCTCATTAATTAATTTATAGTATCTCGTTTCAAATGACTAATTATTTGCAAGGAAAACACGGGCATGGTAATACATACAGATTTGTTAACTAATGAAAGAAGATTCGTTTGTATTCTCAAATGTAGGCGCACAAGGCAAACCAGGGTCATGTCGTGGTGGACGCGTGTGTCGTACGGACGCTTAGCACCCAGCCACCCTCCCCCTCCCCACGAAAAAAAACGACGACAAAATAAGTTCGCGCTTCCACGTTTCGGATTGAAATATCTGGCGGCGCCAAGCAAAATCTCCTTTCTCCATCGTCCCCTTCTGCGCCCAGATTGCTCAAATCCCTAATTCGCCGCCAACCCATGCAAAGTTCGAATTGCCTCTCGTCTTGTCTCTTTCCCCACCTCTGTGCCGGACGACGACGACGAAGACGACGGTTGTGCTTCACCACCGCACCGGAGCTACCTCATCTACGCCCTCGTCCACCGCACTGGGTGGTCCACCGACAACGTCGGCCGCCGCAACCGACGTGCCTCACAGACACCGACTTCCACCGCATCATGTGCACTTCACCGACGCCGTCTCCCACCTCACCGGGGCTAATTCACTAAGCTCATCGTCGCACCTCCACCCCCTAGGTCGTTGGGGCTTCACCAACGGTCTCATCCACCGCATCGTAGTGCTCCGCTGCCACTCAAGATCTACATCCGTGCACGGCCAGCAAACGCCAGCGCATCACCCTCAACAGCTCTGAAGTGACCCGCACTCTAGCTAGGCGAGCATGCCCAAATGCCGGCCCGAACTAGGTATCCACACATCACTCCCTTGTGCACTGTTCCGACGATGTTTGGATATCCTTTCACTACTCTCTTAGCTTACACGCCTATGCAACTCTGACTTTAACTCTTATTTCTTCTGGAGATATCATCCGAAACAAGAAAAACCATTTTTTTAGCGAAGCATGACGATGCTACGGGATCTGGTACACATCCTGCACACCCGTATAACCATGTAAGTATCTATCCTCCAGTACAACAGCAAGGTCGATTCCTCTTATTTGATCAATCATTCGCCGTGTCAAAAATGCGGAGGGGGATGCAAGGAGCACAAGGCCTGCACATCCAATCAAGTGGTAACATGGACTTGTACATGGAACATCCCAAGTGCAAGCAGAGCTGCAGTGAGCTTGTACAACGAGCTAGCGTAAGTCCCTGCATTTAATTTAATTTGTACTGGCCTACATGTGTGATTTTTGTGCAGTGGTGGATCCACGAATTCAAGTTACCAGGGGCGAACATTTAACTTAAAAAATACAAAGGCACTTGCACTCCGGAAATCAACATAACTTGAGAAATGTGAAGCTACATGCACTTTGAAAACCAGCTAATGATCCAAAGTAGTTCAAATTATAAAACACTAAATGATGTAAGCACCAAAAAACACAAAATGCAACATGGTGTACAAGGACTACTAACATGGTCTGTACCTGCTTGAATTATTCGTTCTCTGGCTGAAAATATCGAAGTGTAATTGCACCTATAACCAGTGCGCAAACTGCATATCAATATATCTATCCTGCACAAGTATGCCAATAGTTTCAAACAACAGATTAGAGAAGTATTTATGCTACATTGTCATGATATGGGGACTTTCTGGTAGATGGCCGCAATGTTTCCTCAAGCCATGAAAATGTACTATAATTTGCTTCTCATCAATGCCTGCAAATCTCTATGTCTCTCTCAACATAGCAGATCATCATTCGACACTAAATCCTTCAATGGGAGCTTGCAAAATGCTTGCATTAGATCCCTCATTAGACACTATATGTTCATCACCAGGAGCATGTAAAATGTTTGCATCAAATCCTTCAATAGCAGTCTGTTCACTAGACACTTCAGGATCAAGAACAACATGAGCTTGTATGTTTGCACCGGAAACTTGATTAGATACATCGATTCATCGATTCAAGATTGATTGGGGAGTTATAAAATAAGCAGAAATTGGTTTCATTTTGTCATAGATTCCCTACATACAAGCAGTTTTACAACACCGTCAGGTTTAACTATTGGCCAGAAATTGAACAGTTGAATTAGATATAATCAGGGATGTAGTGTACCTGCTCGTTGCGCATGCTGCTCTTGCAAGTTCCGACTGTCCATTTGTGCAAGCTCGATGCCATGCCCGTGCTGCCGCCGCCGCCTCCCACGCGGGCTACACCCATGGTTGGATCTTCATCTTCTTGTCCTTCCATTCTCTTGAAGCCCGGCGACCGCCCTCCAACTAGGGCGCGAGGAGGTGCTGTGTCGGTCTGTCCAGCGGCTGCTAGGTTAGGAGCGAACCAAATTGGAGGCTGGAGCGAACGAATTGGGATTTTTCCTGTTGTCATTCGATATGGGAGGCGCTCGTTTGGGTCGCGAGCCTGCTATAGGGCCTGCCTTGCACTTACGTTATTGGCCCATCCAAATTGAAATGTTATTCTTTGTTTTTTACATTGCCTGCTCGTGCGTAGGGACGAAGAAAACTAGCCTGGGCCAACCTGGACGACTCAAACTAGGTGCAAACTTTCCAGCCACCCGAGCAGCCGCCCATACCAGCCCCTATGGTGGCGTAACCCCTTTTTGCGTGTATGATTGGGGTAGTGAAAAATATTCCAGTGGCGCTTTTGATTTACCCACAGAATGGTTGAATTGCTTGTTTCTATGAACTGAGTTCGCCAATAATGTGAAGGATGCCAGTATTTTCATCCTATTGTAGATTGCTTAGATCTCAATATGTCAAATGTAATCGCGTGAAATATATAGTAAAAGCTAGTGTGATGTGTGTGGCTGCAACTAGTCTGACTACACGTCCTCATATAACATATCAAGGACGCACCATCTTACCAGATTAACCATTCAACTTACCAATGCAGTGTGGGAAAAAAGAAGTATTGAGACTGCGTATCCAAGCAATTGATGCCATGGACTCCTCCATAGAACCTTGTAAGCGAAAAAGAAGTTGCAATGTGCCTGTACAAAGAGCTAGCGTAAGTTCAGTTACCTGCTTCTTGGAATTTTAGTTAGCCATTTATTGCAAAATTGTTCAATTATGTTGCTTGGCTTAATTTAGTTTGCTACTGATTACATAATGCCATAGCCTATTAATCCTATTATAGACTGTGCCTATCTATGTGTTTGATACTTACTGTTAAGAATTACCTGTTTGCCTAAACTTAAATAGCTACTTAAGCACGTAGATAGCTGGTCATATGTACTTCTAGGGTGCAGCAGAATTCAGGTGTAATTTACGTTTTGATACCCTGTTTGTTTAAATGGTTTGCTGTTATCACTTGTTGCACTAGTATTGTTTGCATGTTCATAGATAGGCAACTATCTGGTTTATACGAGTGACACCGTCTTTTTAACTTATATATATGTGTTGGAATCATTTTGCTTACGTCAAAGAAATTTACAGATGTGTGTGTTGCTAGTAAACGGTACCGACTTGTTACTTTAATACGTTGCCAAGAACTTGTTAGTTTTACTAGTCCATGTGTAATTAAATACGTTGCCAAAACTAGTTAGTTTTACTAGTTTGATGTTAGTTTCTTATGGCTCTTGCAAAACTTTATTTATTGATTGCTAACATTCAAGTTTGCGGGATCCAACTGAAACTCCGTTGGCATAATAGGTATGTTTTCAGAAACTTCCTTGTTTACCTGGTTTGCTGCTATAACTTGTTGTTGTAATCATCTTACCAACTTCAAGCTTTGAGGATCCAATTGGAAGTCCAATTGCACAACAAGTACATTTTCAAAAATATATTTGTGTAACATGTTTGCTGCTTTAACTTGTTGCTCTAATCAAGTTACTGACTACTCAACTTTTCAGGATCCAAGAGAAACTCCAATGCCACAACAGGTTCCTTCTGCAAAACTTTTTTTTTAAAATGCTTTGTTGCTGCAACCGGTTGTTCTAATTATGTTACTGGCTACTCAACTTTTCAGGATCCAAGAGAAACTCAAATGCCACAACAGGTACCTTTTGGAAAACTTGTTTGTTTAACTGCTTTGCTACTGTAACGACCGGTTACAATGATGTTAATAACTACTTTTCAGCATCCAATTGAAACTCTTTAATTCCTTGTTTGTTTAACTGGATTGCTATTAAAACTCCCAGTTGAGATGTTTCGCTAACTTCAACTTTTCGGAATCCAATCGGAACTTTAATGGCAAAACAGGTTAGCCCAAGATCAAAGAGCGAGGTCCCCATGGACGTTGTATCATCCCACAACAGTGGCACCGGCCCAATTGTGCATCATGAATTGCCAACTGCTGATGCTCTAGAGGCTAAATTAGTGGTAGAAAGAGATTCTGCTTCTGCACTTAGAGATGAAGTTGACATGTTGAGGAAGCAAACAACACAATCACAAGAAGTACTCATGACAACCATTAAATATTTGGTGGATTTCAAAATGAAGCAAGCTGAGACTGACCGCATTGTTAAGGTCCTGAAGGAAAAGAGGAAACTAAATTCGCACTTGGTAAATCATAGATGAAATGTTCTTTCCATCCTTGAATGACCTTTGTGTTGTTTGTTCATGTAATCAACCAAACCATTTGTTTTAGAGATCATGTAATAATTATTTTTTTGTTTTTTGGTTTGTAATTTTATTTGAGCACAAGTCTGTATTAATTGATAAGACTCGGAGACATTTCATTTTGATTGCTGTGATAGACCTACAAATATGCCAATCGGGCTGAATGTGCATTCAGCAATAATAATAGTAAATATGGACCATAAGTGCCACGCATTGGAAAGGGCCAAGATGCTGTACTAGCTTCGCTAGAAAAAGGATGCTCTTCTAGCAAAAAAATACAGCGGCCTGGCTTATGTATGTTAGTTGATATTATTGATCCATATCTATAAGTGTTTATATGTCTATTAGTTTTGTACATTCTTGGTTGATTGACTCGTATTTGAATCTTGATACATCGCTTGTGTACATATCTAAATGGGAGTACACATTATGCTGCATGTGACATTTGAGTTGGACATAAAGTGTTCCAAATATTCGAATTCACCTTAAACTGGATTCTAGCTTCTGAATTCGAGTATCGACATTTGTAAATCATATTCATATATGACAGTGGAATACATCTTTGTCATGCTTTTGAAGATAGAAAAAACACATAGAATGATTTATAAAGATTCGTATAGGAATACAAAATGGATTCGAATTTAGTTGCCAAGGTAAAAGTGGATGCTTATTGTCCCAAAATTCGAAAGAAGCGGCAAAATGTCCACTCCCACGTCGGCTACCCGAAGCCAAGTGTTTGGGAGATGGAAATTACTGTCTACCCCTTACACGGACAATCCATTGACCCGATTACCACTTCTCTCAATAGGGGTAGGTTAGTAACTTCAATTAGCCGTGACACGACCGCCTCTAAGCCCATTCCGACACGGTGGGCGCCAAACATGGGTGGCAAAACACATTTGATTCAAGATCGTCTGAAAGACCTCTATTTCTCCCTCCATTTCCCCATTCATACACGGTGGGCGACAAAACAAACTCGCCTCGGCCTAAATCTATGTAGGCTAATATTTTCAATAGGGGCAGGTTTGTAACTTCACTCAGACGTGACACAACCGCCCTACCTGTCAGCCCCGTTCATACACCATGGGCGCCAACCATGGGCGCCAAAACACCCTCTCCTCGCCAGAAATCGCTCTGGGCAAATATTGGCGACATGCGAGATTACCATCCTATCCCCAACCGCCGGGACGTCCAAATTTTAAACGGGGGCTAAGTTCGTAACTTTCCCATATTTCAGACAGGCGCATCCCAAAAACATGGTTCCCCGTACCTCTCCCTCCATTTTTCCATTCATACACCGTCCACGCTAGAACACCATCCCCACACCAGCCTCCTCCGCCCGCCACCCCATCCATCGCCGCCGTCCTCCACCCCATCCATCGCCACCGTCCTCCACCATGCCGGAGCGCCTACCAAGACCGCGTCGTCCACTGCTAGAGAAGGACGTTTCTCATCCACATCGACTGACCAAGAGCCTTGCCTCGCTTCACCGGAGTCGTCGTCCTCTTTGCCGGGGCCGCTCACACGACCTTCTCTTCCACCGCAATGGGACTTATCCTCTGATGCACCCATCTACGCTCATAGATCTGCTTCAACGCCACCAACAGCCATCGCACCCCCGATGCCTACACGGCGCTGCAAGAGAGGTGGTACTTCATATCTCCTCAACTTTTTGATCTCAACCAGAAAATAGATCGTAACTTGGTTATTGTACTTTCTTTTCAGCTCTTAGAATTTAGTTCTTAGTTCGAAGCAAACAATGGATGCTAAATAGCATTTCTCCAGTTTGCAGCTTTAAATCTGCCATGGAACAGTCATAATAGGGTTTAATTGATCATGCTCAGGGTTTAATTGATCATGTTGGTTCCGTGGTGGTTTTTTTAATAGAAATCAGAGGGGAAACCCTCTTTTGCTCAAAAAATGCTAGCAGAAGAACACTCGAGTGTGTATCTCTACAGGGTGCCCACGTGGGTCGCGGCCCACCCTCGGATTTTGGGTCGGCCCAGGCCCCGATTCCCTCTGTTCTGCTGCGCGCTTCCGATCTCTACTCGCCCCAAGCCGCCTGCCTCGCCGGACTAACAGAGGTCGAGCTGCTCACCAACAAGATGTCACCGCTGCCGGGCGTTTAGCCGTGCCTACCTTCCCATCGTTCAGGGCTCAGTGTAGCACCCACTAAGCCAACCCGATTTATCCTGAGACACGTCCTCAACACTCAGCAACCACTCCTCCTCACCCATTTTCTAATTGATTAATTACTCATTAGGCAGGACTGTCATTAGGGTTTGTTGTGTGCTGAGTACTACCTACACTTAATGGTTTAGATGTATTTCAGTAATCTTTAGTACCTGTAAAGTTCACAAGGTTTCAAAATTCCGGCCCTAGGAACAGACACTAGTCATTTTGGATTGTTGGTCGTAGTGACATTGACCCAGGTTACTACTGCTGGCCAGGTTTGTTGAAAATTTTACTTGTCTTTCTTACTCATTTGATATGATATCCAATTATTCACGTCGATTAGGTGCAAACAATAAGTGCTAGACAAACTTCTTGATTCAGATTTTGGATGGTCTCTTACTGCAGTTACAATTATGCATACTTGTCCTAGTAAGCTCACAAGTAAATGAATGATTCACTACATCTATGCTTGCCTTGTCATATTTGTTGTCAATATTCTTTTAGGGTGGACCGTAGACATGAGTGAATAGTATTTCTCTATGTGATCTCTTCCATCATGTGTGGGCAACGAACACTGCAATGTATAGAAAGAAAGTGTCATTTCCAGCTTTTACATAGATTACAATCTTTTACATGGAATACAATCTGCCTACTTGCTATGCGTCGCACTACCAGCACTCCACTCTTGAAGCTAAACATTATGCCACTCATAATTCCTTAGTTTATTTGTTCAAATACGAATTTGATATTATTCTAATTTTCCTACTTCAGTTTTGAAATGTGTGTCTGCCTGTTATAGAGACATGAGAGGTTTGTATTTTTGTGTGGTCTGATCAGCACGGTTGGGGGGTGAACTTTGCATATGCAGTGGTTTATAGGGAGACACTCTTCGAGTTGAATCCGCAAAGCATTCCATAGATAATCTGACTACTTTTTATGTCATGAATCTCAGATTCTAAACAGCATCATAATGATTATGAGCTTGTGTGCATGAAAAGAATAAAGCAGAACAATGCCACGGCTGTCAAACTTGGCATTAAGGGACTGAATCAAGTCTGGATGCAATGCAATGCAAACGCTCTCCACCTACAGATTCATGCTCGTAATATGATCCTAACAAAGGATTCTCGAGCTAGAGGGAGACCTAAGTCAATGTAGCTCCCTAGTGGAGGAGTCAGAGGCAGATGCCCTATCTTATTCACCCATCAAGGTGCTTGCCCTAACTTTCCAAGGTTATATTGGTCGCACATATCTTGCAACTGATTCTTTGCATTGCTTCTACTTTGTTGCACTGCCATTAGCTTAGTTTACAAATCGTGTACGTGAATACGCCCCGCGTATCCATTTTCAGTACATATTCCATCTGTCATCATACCATATCTATCCATTGAAATGTTGTTCTTGTGTATCAGACGTTGAAAAGGAAGAGGGTGATTGCTGATTGCGGAGGAGCACGAGCAAAGTATTTGGAAAAGGTAGTGACACCTTATAAATCAAATAGCCCATTAGGTGTAGTTGCAATATCACCGACCCACAAAACACCCCAAATCTAGCGCACTCTAGCCCTACTACATCGGGTCATTTCGATGCCCCAACTCAGCAGAATTCAACTGCAAAGCAAACAAAGATGATGATGCCGCTAACATAGCACTAGCTCTACGATGCAAAACCACCATTCCAAAGAAAGAGTACACCAAATCCAGTTGCCAAATCCTTTTCCAACCGTGAAGAGCCCCAATTGCAGCAAATAGGACCCTGTTCCATTTCTTCCCAGTTTAGAAGACGGCTTATATTGTTGTTAGGAACTTTCACAAGATCTTTCCTTCATTGAAAGATTATACCGCAGACACATAACAATTTCCAGTCATCCTCCACAACTTACGCGTAAGTAATGTACTAATGTTATTCATGGTAATTACTGCGTATGTTTCTGCTGACAAAAGACACAAGATTTCATTCTTTTAAATAGGCAAGGACCAAACTAGATTGTCAAGATGAGCAAGGGTTGGTTGCGCTTATCAAGCACTCGTTGATGAAGTATCGTTCCTACCTGAGGCAAGCGCACTTCAATGGCAAGCCTCTAAACAAAATTTCTGTAAAGTCTCCGGTGCTACATTTATCAGACAGTGACTGGAATAATCTTGTTACACATTGGCCTTGTCTGCAGCGTAAGGTACTGTCTATGATATCACATCACAATTTGAACTACATTTCTGCATTTGCCTTAACGTCTCACTTGTTTGAAAACTGTTAGCAGAATAATACTCATTCTCAAGGGACCACATAATCTCGCAACTATACTGCACGCTGCATTGCTCTTGTGAGTACCTCTTGCCATGTATGACCATACTTACTTTCATAGCTGTTTGATTATGTAGCATCACTTTACATGTTAGCCTCGTTATCGTCCATTTGGTGGACATTATAAGATCCGTATGGACTCTTACATAAATTTAGAATCAACCCAATGCTTTTGAAGAGGTTTAGCTCTGCAGTCCTCTTGTAAGGACTGAACGTCGTCTATCACTGTACTTAGCTACTCCCTCCGTCCCATAATGTAAGAACGTTTTGTACAGTACACCAGTGTTCAAAACACTCTTGTATTATGGGAAGAGGGATTGGTTCATTGTGTATCATTCTGCATCTTATCTCCCTCACCCACCATTTACTAAAAAATATCAGATCTATATTTAATCTTACCAAAAAGTTGAATACACAAACAATGTCAGTGCAGAAGTGTAGCCCATTGCTCTTGTCGGTACATTTTGTCCTGTAACGCTTGTACTTCCAGGGATTGGTAGTTGATTATGTAGCATCAATTTGCATATTATCTCCATTATCCTCTATCCCTTCCAGTATTATCATATCTATAATTACTCTCTACAAAATGTAGAGTACAGGCAATGCTTATGAAGAAGATTATGTGCTGAAATTCTTGAGTTATCCTTCCTTGACATGGAGAAGGGCATTATAAATCCGGTGTTAACTGTTAATGTAAGTCAGTCCTTCTAAAGCCTTTATCCTCAACTGATGTTTAATTTGCTCATACTCCCTATCGTTTACTACTGTTTAGTTTGTTGTTTCTATCGAAATGCTTGTTCGCAAGAACCGTAAGTTCCAAGTTTTACTTGTAAAACCAAATTCCTTATTCATACCATGCACATTACTCAATACTCCCTATATGTATGCTTGTTTTTGTGGATCTATAATCAAGTGTGTGGTGAAGCAGCCCACGTTTGCACCTTGTCATCTCCTGTTTTTATCTTACCGATGTGGCTGCTGATATGAACAACATGCCATGCACATTGACCAAAATAGATATAATGATTGTCTTTGCCCTTCATCTTTGCTTTTTATGTTGACATGGTAATCCAGTAGTGTGGAGAAGCTCCCCGCATTATGAACAATGCCAAATTATGCTATTGATATTTTGAACTTACTCTTTATTTTCTAATTTCAAATTGGATGGAATTGACAACACAGTTATCATCTTTGTTTATACACGTGCAAAACCTATCATCTCTCTGCTTGTTTCAGGGTGATATGCCTGATGGCATGAACAAGTCTGCTGAAGGCTGTGAGACAAAGCCAATATATATTGCAGCAAAGAAGGCAAAACATCTTGAAGATAGCGAGACAACCCCAAAGTCTTGTCTTGATGCAGTGTTCAAGTTACTTGAGACTAGCAGTCAGACAAGCTCATAGAATTCGATGTCTGAATCAGTTCGACTTCTTCAGTCCCAAGTTCTAGCAGAAAGGCATTCTGCAACTCAACTTCGACTTGAAGTCCTATCTCTAAGAAAGATTGCGGAGAACACCAATGAAAAGCTCATTGCTAAACAGCTACACCCGGAAGCTATGACCGACATGCTAGGCTGGTCTCACAGCCTTGCTCAAGAAGACTTATGCAAGCAGCCTCCCTCATAAGCCTAACCTTTCTTGAACTGTCTTGAAGTGGTCTCGGTTTAGTATTATTTTGTTACGCTGCAATGGTGCCCGCTTTTGTAATCTGCTTCTTCGCTTGCGCTTTATGATCACCGGTGGCGAACTTCGATGCCCAATGGATGTAATATACCATAAATCCTTTATTGTATAGTGTAGGTTTATTCTAAGTTACTATGTCGTAATTTCTTTATTGTATAGATTAGGTTTGTTCTTAATTCCTACTAGTTACTGCCATCATTCGCTATCTGGAAAAAATCTGATGTAGTCGACCGGGCCGAAACATTCGCCTCTAACGGGCCTGATTTTTAGCGGGCCCCAATTGGGCCAGCCTGCATCTTTCTTGGGCCCGAATGGCCATTGGGGCCTTCACACTTTGTGCCAGGCCCACAACTTACTCCGGCCTATATTCGGCCCAAATTTTAGTTGGGCCTTTTGTTGACCCAGTGCTTAGTTTGGCCCATGTAGCATTGGGACATTAACAGGATGAATATTTTGCTGGCCTGTTATGGCCCACAAGAAACCATGGGCCTTTAGCAGGCCGTAATGCATGTTGGGCCTCAATTTTCACTAGTCGTCGACGGGCCTTCAGCAGGCTGAAATGTAGACCGGCCTTTTTCGGCCCAGTTATATGACGGGCCGTTAGCAGGCCGAAACATATCTCGGGCCTTAGTTGGCCCACTGATATCATGGGCCTTTAACAGGCCGAAAGCTTAGTACAGGCATCAACAGGCCGAATTATACGGCAGGCCTTTAACAGGCCCAATGTCACGTTGGGCTGAACTGTTGCCACCTTTATCACGGGCCGTTAGTGGGCCGGATGTCGCGTCGGATGATATATGGCCCATGGGCAGCACGGGTCATTCCCAGGCCGAAAGACACACCGGGCTGAAATGGGGCCATGTCTACATCGGGCCTCTAACAGGCTGAAAGTCATTGGGCTGTAATTGGGCCCAAATATTCGGCGAACAATTAACGGGTCAGATCTGGCTTTGGGCCATAAATGGGCCTTTATTAAATAGGCCGTTATTGGGCTGGCCCACTAGTACCTGAGTAAGTACTACATGCCTTTGACTGGGCCGGCCTTTTTAACCTATATGGGCCTCTGTTGGGTGATGCCACGTGTCAACGTACCATAGGCGCCTCCCGTCCAATGAATTGATGACATCTGTCCCAACGGTGAGCCAACACGTGTTTTCTCCGGCCAATGAGAATTTTACACATGGAAAATCTTCATTCGTCTGGGCTGTTAGCGGGTTATCGGATCCAAAACCGGACCTGATAGCTTAACGACGACCCGTTACGGTGGATGCCACATGTCGGTCACCCTTGACGAAAGCACTTCCATGACGCGGCATTTATCGTCATGAAAGTGGACACTTCCGTGATGATAATTTTCGTAATGTCATGGACCACTTCTACGATAGCATGGGTATGACTATCTTGATTCTGTCATAATATTGTCATGGATGTACATGCATGACAGAAAACGTGACCTACTGTGACAAACATGTATCATCATGGAAGTGTATTCTTTTGTAGTGATGAGTCTGAAATATCATTTTCACCTCTTGGAACATCTCATATGCTCCATGGCGTTCAAAACATTTTTGAAGCCCCGGTTCTAAGCCGTAAAGCATGGTGCACTAAACTATCAAGTAGTCATCATACCGAACTTGTTAAACGTTCATAACATTTGCATCTGGTCCTGTAATAGGTGTGTCACCTAGCGGTGCATCAAGGACACAATTCTTCTGTGCAACAATGAGGATAATCCTTAGATCATGAACCCAGTCCGCATCATTGCTACTATCATCTTTCAACTTAGTTTTCTCTAGGAAGATATAAAACATAAAACAGGGGAGCTATACGCGAGCTATTGATCTACAACATAGATATGCAAAAACTATCAGGACCAAGTTCATGATAAATTAAGTTCAATTAATCATATTAGTTAAGAACTCCCACTTAGATAGACATCCCTCGAGTCATCTAAATGATCACGTGATCCATATCAACTAAACCATGTCTGATCATCACGTGAGATGTAGTAGTCTTTAATGGTGAACATCTCTATGTTGATCATATCTACTATATGATTCACATTCGGTCCCCGGTGTTCCAAGGCCATATTTGTACATGCTAGGCTCGTCAAGTTTAACCCGAGTATTCCGCATGTGCAAAACTGTCTTGCACCCGTTGTATTTGAACGTAGAGTCTATCACACCCGATCATCACATGGTGTCTCAACACGACGAACTGTCGCAATGGTGCATACTCAGGGAGAACACTTATACCTTGGAATTTAGTTAAGGGATCATCTTATAATGCTACCGCCGTACTAAGTAAAATAAGATGCATAAAAGATAAACATCACATGCAATCAAAATATGTGACATGATATGGCCATCATCATCCTGTGCCTTCGATCTCCATCTCCAAAGCAACGCCATGATCTCCATTGTCACCGGCTTGACACCTTGATCTCCATCTTACCGTCCTGGTCGTCTCGCCAACTATTGCTTCTACAACTCTCGTTAACGCATAGTGATATAGTAAAGCAATTACATGTGTTTGCATTTCATATAATAAAGAGACAACCATAAGGCTCCTGCCGGTTGCCAGTGACTTTTACAAAACATGATCATCTCATACAACAATGTATATCACATCATGTATTGATCATATCACATCACAACATGCCCTGCAAAAACAAGTTAGACGTCCTCTACTTTGTTGTTGCAAGTTTTACGTGGCTGCTATGGGCTTCTAGCAAGAACCGTTCTTACCTACGCATCAAAAACACAATGGTGATTTATCAAGTTTGCTGTTTTAACCTTCAACAAGGACCAGCCGCAGTCAAATTTGATTCAACTAAAGTTGGAGAAATAGACACCCGCCAGCCACCTTTATGCAAAACTAGTTGCATGTCTGTCGATGGAACCGGTCTCATGAACGTGGTCATGTAAGGTTGGTCTGGGCCGCTTCATTGTCGGGGATTGGGTGCGACATATGCCAAAGGATGGCTTATCATGGTGGGAACGAGTAGAACATCGCCGGTGCCTTGAAGCGGGATGAGGCGTAGACACGAACGTCGACGCACTTTACCCAGGTTCAGGGCTCTCCTAGGAGATAATACCCCTAGTCTTTCTCTACGGGGTCTCCGCATGATCACTAAGGCACTAGTGGGTACAGATGTGCTCCTCGAGCTGTATGCTAGAGGTAGAAGAAGACAAGTCTTGCTCTCTTCTCCCTTTGTGTGTGTCTAGTTCTAACAGGTTGGGAACCCTTTGCACGGGTGCCCTAGGGGGTTTATATAGGCCTACCCCCAGGGGTATAATGGTAATCTGGCCGGGTGTAGGACCCGGCTGTCAGTGTCTCTGGTCGCCGGCTTCTTCGCCGGCTGCTGGGGTCCGCTGCCTGGTGGGTCCTGCCGGCTGGTCTGGTGCAGAGCCGACAGGCCGCCCCCGCCGCTTGCGGGTCTGGTCGGCGGCCGATTACTATAGCCGCAATGCTAATGACGCATGCTTGGTCAGTGGAGCGTGGCTACAGTCCCACCGCCTGGTGGGAGATCACTGTAGCCACACCGCGTCTCTTCTGGTTAATGGCGCACGGACCCCGAGGGAGGAAAGGGTCGCCTACTAGAGGCCGGCCTTCCTCAGGTCCGACTAGTCAGACTTCCGCCGTCTTCCTCTCGCTGCCTGGTAGGGCCCGCCGCCTGCAGACCGTCGTGGGAACAGGGCTCTGCCTGTCAGGAGTGACGTCAAGGGTGGAGCGGCAACAGTGATGCGCCGTGCGGAGATCTCCACCTATACGGGACACTGTAGCCGCACCCTGCCCTGGGCATGGGGGTGATGGACTACACTGTAGCCACACCCTGTCTTGTCTTGTTAATGGGGGCGCAGACTTTGAGGGTGCCGTGGGCCGACTGCTAGGTGTCGGCTTCTCTAGAGGCCGCCTGCTAGGAGTCGGCCTGTCTTGGTGTCGTCTTCAGGAGTTTGGCCGCCTTCCGGCAGCCGACCACTTGAGCCAGCCGACCACCAGAAGGCGGCGCTTCATTTTGGATGTTTATGGGGCGCAGCCGGCCCAATGTCCTGAAAGGTTCAGGGACTCGGGTTAGGCTACCCATGGCCCATTACTCCAACAGTAGTCCCCGAAGCTGGTGAGGCGTCGCGGCGGATGAGCCGAACAGCCTCAGCAGTTTCCTCCTCCGAGTGCTCTGGACGGAAGCTCCATCCGACTCCTGGCGTGCCGCCTGGAGGGAGTCGGCCACGACCAGACGGACTTGTCTGAGAACTTCGAACGCAACGACGGGAACCAGGTGGCGTGCTAGCTAAGCCTCCTAGCCCGCCGCGGGTGCGCCACGTGGCGTCAGCCAGCCGGGCCAGCCTGCTAGCCCACGCGCACGATGGGACGCGACAACGGGCTGGGCCCACCATTACTGGGCCTCGGCACGCGAGCGGATCCACTGCGGCCGAGGCAGCCGGTCGAGCTTCTTCGCGGAGTTACCGCACGTAGTAACTCATGCGATAAATGTGGGACGTGGGGTCGTGGGCACAATTAATCCCACGATCCCACGCCTCGCCCCCTCGGCTTCATAGCCCGCCGGCTATAAGTAGGGGGGTGAGGGGGAGCGGCGGAGCATGCGCGCCCTCTTTCCCCATCCTCGTCTCCTTCTTCCTCCTCTTGCCGTAGTGCCCGCGAACTACGCCGGAGTGCTGCCGCTGCTCGTCTCCGTCGAGCTCCTCCGTCCCGAGCCCTCTCTGCCCCGCACCAATCCTCAGCTCCCCCGCCGTGCCATTCGCCTCGTCGAGCTCCTCATGGCGCGCGAGCAGGGAGGAGATTGGGATGGTTCGAATGTCACCGAGGACCACATCGCCTTTCTCCGTGATACGCGGCGCCTTCCCGGCGTGGGTTACGTGAAGGCGCGTGTGCCTCCTGCGGGGGAGATTTCGCTGGCGCCGGGGGAGGGTGAGCAGGTCGTGTTCCGCTCGCACTTCATCCGTGGCTTTGGCCTACCGGCGAGCGGCTTTCTCCGCTCGTTCCTCGAGTTCTATCATCTCCAACCGCATCACATCACGCCCAACACCGTGATGTTCCTGGCCGCCTTCGTCACGATGTGCGAAGGCTACCTCGGCATCCTCCCCACCATGGAGTTGTGGGGAGCGTTCTTTTACACCAAACTGGGCACCTCCGTCAAGGAGAAGGCGGCCTAGTGCAGTGCCTTCATCGCGGTACACCGGCCATCGCCGAAGAATGTCTTCCCCACCATCAAGCTGCCACAGTCGGTCAAGATGTGGCAGCAATCTTACTTCTGCGTGGAGAACGTCAACCCGGCAGTTGACTTCATCAACTTGCCATCCTATGAAGCCGGCCCACCGGCTGAGCCTCGGGCCAACTGGGGCTACAAGCCAAAGCCCGTATCAGCAAACGTCACCGCCGCCATCAACCGACTCCGGGAGCTGACCGATGCCGAAGGTCTCAAGGCGTCCGACTTGCTGGTCGCCTTCGTCGTGCGCCGGGTTCTCACGCTCCAAGGCCGACCTCACTTGATCAGCCGGATGAGCGGTCATCGCGACCCGTGCCGGCTGAGTACCAAGGAGATGCCTGCTGCTGAGGTGGCAAACTTGGTGAACGAGATCTCCGACCTCAAGCTGGAGGGGTCCTGGCGATTCGGCAAAAAGCCGTACTCCCGTGCGGACCCGCCGCCTGCCGTAAGCTCTTCAATCTTTTCGCTCTTACGTACTTCATCTTGATTCCATCTTGTGTATCGATCAGTCGGCCTATTGCTTTTTGAAACAGATCTTCAGGTCCGAGGCGACGACCGCCGTCGTGGGGGCGGGTGGTGCCTACGAACCGGATCGGGCCGTGAGCAACGTGGACGACACTGACTTGGGGGCGGCCTCCTTGGAAGATGATGCCACAGACGGAGTCTATGGAGCAGGCGGCTCCGAAGAAGGAGGCGGCGTCAAGACGTGGCCGGACGACTTCGAGGAGGAGGATGCGCCGCGCCACACGCCGGGGGCCGACAAAGCGGTTGCGGGCTCCTCCGCTGCGCCGACTGCGCAAGCCGGCACGCGTAAGCGCAAACAAGATGTCGCCTTGTTTGGCAGTGTGCCAAAGAAGGCCAAGAACCCGACCACCGCGACCTGGCGAAAGGAGGCCTCCGCGAAAGCGGCCAAGTTTCAGAAACTCCTGAAGGCGCTTCCCATGGTGTCGGCGTAAGTATCTTTTCTTGTGCTTTTCTTCCTTGCTGATTCTGTCTGAGTTTCTTTGCTTTACCTTTCTTGACTTAGGGCCCCGCTCTCTCTTGAGATGTCGGTCGGCGGAGACCTCCACCACCACCCGGCGAATCGACCCCGCGGCCGATCTCTGGGAGGCGCGAGAACAAAACGCGCGTGAGGTGCGCGAGGAGCAGGAAGCCGCCCGCCTGGAGAAGGCGGAGGCAGACAAGGCGGAGGCCGCCGTGCTGAAGAAGCTGGCGGGGGCTGAGACTGATGCCGCCGCAAAGAAACAGTCCGGAGAAGCCGCACGCCGTCAATTGGCGTTATTTGTCATCCCCCTGAATTCCGTGCCGCCACCACCAGACTTTGTGGCGCCGACTGGGGGAGCCGGTGACGAGCACCCGATTATGGAGAGGGAAGGCGGCGACGTCGTCATGCCAGACGTAGTCTTGCCACCGCCGCCGCCGTCCAAAGGAGCGCGGGACAAGTAGCCGGCTGACCCGCCGGCGTCATCAGCCGGAGACGTGATGGTGACGGGCCCGACTCCTGGGGCCCTCAGATCAACGCATCGTTGCTTTGCGAAGGCGGCCTCAGCGCCGCAACCGCTGGAAGCCAGCGCCGCGAGCTCATCGATCCCCGATGCCGAAGCGACCAGCGCCGTGCCCGCAGACTGGGTGCGGGGAGGCAGGACATGCCCTTTGAATCAGGCGATCCTGGACGTCCAAGGCAAACTCCGAGCCGAGGTCGACACTCTAAAGCGGTGCAACAAGGCGTTCTTGGAATCGCGAGCAGCCATCCGGGTATGCTTCTTACTTCTTTGTCTTTGATTCTTGTATTTCTTGTACTTCTCTGCGGGGGCGCGCCAGCGCACCCACTGGGTGTAGCCCCCGAGTTTCGGGCCGGCTGTCGGTGTCAAAATCGGCGGATCTCGGGTAGGGGGTCCCGATCTGTGCGTCATGGTTGATGGTAACAGGAAGCAAGGGACACAGATGTTTACCCAGGTTCGGGCCCTCTCGATGGAGGTAAAACCCTACTTCCTGCTTGATTAATATTGATGATATGGGTAGTACAAGATTAGATCTACCACGAGATCGTAGAGGCTAAACCATAAGAGCTAGCCTATGATGGTATGATTGTAATTGTGATCGGCCTTCTAAGGGCCAACCTCTCCGGTTTATATAGACACCGGAGAGGGCTAGGGTTTACATGGAGTAGGTTACAAGGAAGGAAATATAATATCCGGATCGCCAAGCTTGCCTTCCACGCCAAGGAAAGTCCCATCCGGACACGGGACGAGGTCTTGAGTCTCGTATCTTCACGCTTCAATAGTCCGGACGTTGTACATAGTCCGGTTGTCCGGATACCCCATAATCCAGGACTCCCTCAGTAGCCCCTGAACCAGGCTTCAATGACGATGAGGCCGGCGCGCAGTATTGTCTTCGGCATTGCAAGGCGGGTTCCTCCTCCGAATACTCCAAGGTAGTTATCAAACACTCAAACCGTGTCCGGATCCACAAGATGATCTTCGCATGCCACCGTAGAGAGAATGATGTTTCACAAATGCAATCTGCTGACAACTTTTTAGTCAATGCGAAGTGTCACTACGGCCAGGTCATTATTCGAACCGCTTTTCCACAACCAGCCACAACGCATATTGTGAGGCGGTTTCCTTGACACGTCTTGTCAAAGCAGAGATCGTGCCCCCTTATTACGGGATTCTCATCAATACAGGTACGGATAATCCCACCACATCATTAATCGTGGCGCTTGGGAAGCAAGCGATTCCCAACGGCAAGTGGGGAGGCGCACCGCTTGCCGCCTATAAAGGGATAAGATTTCATTTTTACCCACGCCTTCTTCCTTCTCTGCCCATTCTGCCCCCTCGAGCTTCAATAGCCCAAGCCCAAGTCTCCTCCGCACAGCTAGACATGTCCGGAGCAGAGGCAAGTGGGTGGCTTCCACCATCGAGGAGAAGCACATCACAAATCTTCGGCGGCCGGACACTTGGCCGCAGACATAGCGCACCGGCCACGGACACCGGGCAGGTCATTCCACCTCAGACCCCACGAGAGAGTCGTGTTCGTCGCCCACTTCGTCCGTGGACTAGGATTTCCACTCCATCCCTTCGTCCGCGGGCTCATGTTCTACTATGGGCTAGATTTCCATGATCTAGCCCCAAATTTCGTCCTCAACATCTCGGCGTTCATCGTCGTTTGCGAGGCCTTCCTCCGCATCCGGCCTCACTTTAGCCTGTGGCTGCAAATCTTTTGCGTGAAGCTGAAGATTGTACGCGGCCAACAAGCAGAGTGCGGAGGGGCCATGGTGGGCAAGATGCCTAATGTCACCTGGCTGGACGGCTCCTTTGCGGTGATCGTAAAAGGATCGCAATCGGGGTGTCTCTACATCACCGAGCCGCGCGGCGCCAACTGGGCGGCGGCCCCCGAGTTCTGATCCGGAACCCCTATGCGGATCACCTCCTGGGAAAAGAAGGGCCTGTCCTGGGGCGATTCCACGGAGCTGGCCGGACTCGCATATGCATCAAAAGCATGAAGGACAAGAACATCAAGCTTGTCAACGTGATCCGTGTCATGCTCGCTTCGCGGATCCCGCCTCGCCAAAGGCGGCGGTTAATCTGCGGGAAGTTCGTCCCCCGCCAACACCGACGCCCGGAAGCTCTACAAAGATGACGCACAAAGGCACATGAAAGTGTTGTTCAAGGCCTCCGGTACTCTCCTCCCACATCCGAGGACCGCGGACTTCATGCAGCGTGGCCCCCGAATCCGGTGAGTTTTGGGACCACCATCGGGTTTAGTTTTTTCCCAATACATTCATGGGGTGGTTTTAAGTATTGATATATATTTGCCTCAGGATTATGTGAATACGGGCGGAGCAGATTGACTGTCCGGCCCGCTGCCGAATATCTCAAGGATGCTCTCCTAACGGAGATATAGTCCCGCACCGCATAAGGTGCCGGAGAAGAAGGTCGAAAAGAAGGCCCCGGGACCAGGAAGGGTCTCCCAGCGTAAGGTTATGTTCAAGCCTCATCCGAAGATGACGAGGCGGACTCCTCCCACAAAGGGGAGGAGGAAGAAGAAGAAGACGCCCCATCCGGGAAGGATGAGGGGCCCGGAGAGGCGGGCCAGGGGGCCGGAAAGGCCTCGGCGCAAGGTCAAGAGTACCCTTGTCGTCCCGACGACGACGAGACGGATTCCTCCCTGCAAGCGGGGAGCAAAAAGAAATTCCACCTCCCCGCACTGGGGAGAAGAAGAGAAAGCCGCCCGGAGGGGGAGGCTGGGCCCAAGAAGGGAAGAACATCCTTCCGGACTACTTCCACCACGGCCGCCACAACGAGGATGGGTGGCTGCCTGTGGGGAAGCCTCCGCGCGATCGTAAGTGTTCGCACTTCTACCGTGGTTTTAAGTCATAGCTGTTTTAATAACGCCGAGTATATATGCAGTCCGCCAGGGCTCATCCGGGAGTCGCTTTCGACGGGTCTCGAAGGCTTCGTAAATGAACTGCCCCGACGGCCACCACTCACCGCAGATGACACGAGGTGTTGTCCCGGTTCTCTCGAGACGCCTCAAGGCGGACTTCCAATGTTGGACATGCGGGTTCAAGATCCTCGCAGATAACGCATCGATGAGAGCCGCAACAAGGTGGACTCGACCATCACACCGCCCCAAAACCTCCGACGGTTCCGGAATTATGGAAGCCCTCGTTAGGGAGGGCGAGCCTGCCTGCGTGGGACTTCCGCAGCCAACGGCGCCGGATAGCTTCGGGTGGAAGCGCTTCATGCCCATGGAAGAAGAGCACCGCATTATTATGAGTGCGGTGATTCAAAGGGTTCTGTCTCGCCAAAAGCGACTAACCGAAGCTCGCATCAAGCTCTCCCCGACGCTTTGAGGTAAGTAATAAAAATGTATGAAATTACCACCCGACAGGTAGTAGCCCTCGATACTGCTTGGTGTTCGAAAGAAAAGCCAAACGGAGGGTCAATTATAATCCGCAGAGTCTAATAATAAGTATTATTGTGAATAAGCAGTGTGCTGTTGCCGCTGCTCGCCGCCAGACCGCCGAGGTTGACGAATCAAGCGGACCTGAGCAGTGCGCTAGGAGAGCTCGCCTCAATGAAGAGGCAGCTCAAGAGAACAAGGGTAAGTAATTCCCGCCTTATGCTTAAGGATAGGCCAATTGATGAGTCTAACACCTAATTGTCGTGACTGTAACAGGCCATTGCCAAGTGGCGCCCCCTGAAGGCGGCGTTGTCCGACGCCAAGACAAGGCGCTCCTCTGAGTGTAAGGAGCGCGAAAAGCAAAGTGCTAGGGTAGGTGAGGCATAAAGAGGAGCTCCGTGACTCTGCAAGAAATGCGAAGTTCGTGGAGTATGATCTCAAGGCTAAGGAGGCCGAGCTATGGGCCCTTGTGAACTTGAAAGATGCCAAGGTCAAGCCGAAAGCACAAAGAGAGATCCAGGAGGCCAAAAAGATAGCAGCGGTAAGACATTCTTTATGCAAAGCAAACATGTGGAGGAGGCGCTTTTACTTACTCGAATACGGAGCTTCCAGGCATTTGCAGATTTGCCATGCAATGCTACCTCGACGCCATGGAGTTCTACCGCGCCTGTGGAGGGAGCTCAACGGAGAAGCTGTTCTCGTCCCAAAGATGATGGGGCCGATCATCCAATGCCAGAGCGATCAATCGGGCAGCTGATCGAACTCCACGTAGCGCCGAACCGGGCTATGAAGGACTTCATAGTCGATGTGGCTCGTGAGCTCCTCGCCTAGTAGCTACTTTGGCATGACTGCCGGATGGTGGAAGCCTGCCCGCGCTTGAAGTGATCAAGAGATCGGCTTGCATCGAAGGTGCCCGCCGAGCCTTCGCTCGCCAAGGTGCATTGGGGCAAGCCGGATGCGAAAAGCTGGTCAAGGACGGTCAGCCAAGCTGTAAGGCACATCACCATCCCGAGATGTACTACGATGGCGTGATGAAGGGTGCCTGCCTGTCAGCCGGCGAGTGTACCAAGGATGCCATTTTTGAATGAGTTCACTTTGTCATGTTTGTAATTTAAAGACGAAGTTACTTGCACTATGTAGCGCTTTTGTTATTTAAAATATTACCTTCTGTGCGGCTGTTTATAAAATCCTGAAAGTAGGCCAGCCGTCAGCTTCCGCCCCCATGTGACTAGCACTGGGGTGTTCGTGGAAAACCCGAACACTCTTTATCCAAAATTTTGGTTCCTTAAGGAGGTGTCCGGCGCAGCGAACAAGGCAATCGGACTATGCGGCTTTATAACTTTCACTTAGCCATAGAAGTCTACAATTTAAAATTTCGGCGAAGCCCCTAGAATCCGAAGGTCAATCGGGCGCTATACACGCCTAGATCGGACGAAACCGATTTATCGCCTAAAGCGGAAAATCTTTATGATTTTAAACCCTCAAACAACGACCAGCTCTCTCCACATCATGCCGGCCGCCGCTTTCATCTTGAGGTGCTCGTCCAGCATTTAACCGGACACAATCGCAGATGAGTTGTCCCTGCGCTACCTTAGCCGATATAACGGAACGTAAGGCACCAAAACAAGGGAGCCGGGCTATCCCAACTGTAGACCCAAGACATGATTCGGAGCTGATGCATATAGTGCTATAAGTTCGGGGTGCCGCACTGTTCAAAGTGTTCGGACTTTATTTGCCATATTACTGGGTGCCATAAGAAGCCCCTGGCAAACCGGTCGCACCAAAGTGTACGGATGCAATATCAAATAAACATTTATAAGAGAAAAATGCTCAAATAAGAATAATAAGTTGATGCTATATATAATCTCCCATTGACGAAAAATACGTTTAAGCGTACATTTACAATGGATGCGTTAAGCGAGAGATAAAATAGGACTATTTGACATGTCCTATCGAGGGCGTGCTATGTTCGTGTAGATAAAGTAGGTATAATGATCGTAAATAGATTGCACTGGTATTTTCTTCAGTACTGCGTCTATTGCCTCCTTGTGTGTCTCTTCCCTATAAGTCCGGCAATCCGGCTCTTTTGAGGATGCTAGCCAACGCTGTGTCTGAAAGGTAAGAGGGAAAGAGTATGAAAGTATTTGGCGGTTACCCGCACTATTGACTGAAGTCGTTGATGCCTCCGCCTATGCCCATGGTATTTTAAGTGCGTAATTGTGTGCATGTGGCACGAATGCTGCTTTGATGGGGCTTGAGCGGAGGACGGACTGCTAGTCGCGCTCTTGGCGTGCCTGATGATCATGTTGCGGGGTGCTCCGGACTCGCTTGATCGTGCTTTCGAAGTTGTTGTCGCGGATCGGTTTGTCGGAGAAGGCCGCATTGTACTTCCGCCGCAAGGGTTGCGTATGCTCTTCGCATTACGTAGGAGCAGTCCATAATTGTTCACCGTTATGACCCGCTGTGGTCACGGCATCTTAAGCTTGAGATATGCGTAGTGTGGTACCGCATTGAATCGGCGAATGCGGTTACGTCCGGCGGTGCGTGGTAACCATCTGCGGAAGGGGACGATATCGAAGATTAACTCTTTGCTTTGGAAGTTATCCGGAGATCTAAAGACCACTTCAATGTTATAGAGCCCGTCTGTGGGCCTCTACTCGAGGAATTACACCTTTAAAGGTGGTTTTAGTGGGCTTGATCCTTGAAGGGTCAATGCCCATTTCTTTCTTGTGTCCTAGTAAAGCGAGGTTCAGGCTTTGCCACCGATCCCATAAGGATGCGCGTGAGGTGGAATCCGTCAATGATTGGGGTCTAGGACCAATGTGGCGAGCCGCCGTGGCGGATGCTAGTAGGGTGATCCCTCGATCGAAAGTGATCGGACAAAGCTGACCATGGGTTCAATTTAGAGGCGGCGGCTCCATCGCATAGAGCGTCCCTTAGTGCCCTTCCATTCCGGCTTGGGGATGTGCGTGGCGTAGATCATGTTGACCGTTTTCACCTTGGGGGAATTTCTTGTCCCCGTGTTGACGTCAGGGGCTCCTCGTCATCATCGTTGTGCAGCCCTTGTCCTTGTCTTGGCGTTTATCTTGCGGCTGTTTGAATACCAGCAATCTCTATTGGTGTGGTTGGCTGGCTTGTCCGGGTGCCATGAATTTGCACGGCGCTCGATATCTGGTCCAGGCTGGGCGGTCCCTGATTATTTCTTTTGAGCGGCTTCTTCCGCGGACGGGCTTGGATCCACTGAATCCGCCGTTGACTGTCGTGTCTTCAGTGTTGTCGTCGTTGTTCCCTCGCTTGTGTCTATTACGCGTGGCTTGCCGTTATTGTCGCGGCCATCCGAATTGCCAGACTGCGGCGTAGTGCTGCTGCGAGCCAACCAACTGTCTCGCCCGCGCATAAGCGGGTCATTAGTGTTGTGAGCTGCCATGGACTTGGGTTTTTCTGGCCAAGGTGTCGGCGAGCCACTCATCACGGATATTATGCTTGAAAGCCGCTAGAACTTGGCATCCGGACGATCAACTATTTGGTTCTTTTTAGTGAGGAACCCGAGTCCAGAATTTCTGGCTGACTCTCCGGGTTGTTGAGTGATGAGGCTCAAGTCATCGGCGTCGGTGGTTACACATATGTGCCTGGAAGTTGTCGAGAATCGTCTTCGGGTTTTCCAAACTGCCAATGGAATTTCTTTGGCGGCTGTTTAGCCGATGCGGGCTGGTCCTTTGAGCTTAAGGGAAGATATTTGATGGCGTGCAGATCATCTCCGTGGGCCATGTGAATGTGGAGAAGAAAATCTTGATCCATACTGCGGGGTCTGTTGTGCCATCGTATGATTCGATGTTTACAGGTTTAAACCCTTCTTGGAATTCATGATCCATTACTTCGTCGGTGAAGCGGAGAAGTGCGCGAGCGCCTCTATGCGGGCTATGTAGCTCATGGTCGAATTGCTACGGGTGGCTATATTCGGCCGGCGGACTTATTGAGGTGTGTGCGGCGTGGCGGTCTTAAATCGCGTCAGTAGCGCCCCGTGATCGTGGATCGATCTTATCTGTCCCGTTTGTTGCCCGGGCGTAGTATGTTGGCGTGGGGGTGTTGGCTGGTATGCGGACTGATATTCCGTTTTATCCAGCCACAGGTGGCGATCATCCGTGTGGTGCTCGAGTCCGTATTCCTCGGCTGCCGGACTTGATCCATCTATACGTGAGCGATCTTGATCAGCTTGGAGTTCTTGTTGTTTCTTTTTGGGCTCCTCGCGGTGGCTATAAGCCGGCGAAGCGCTCCTACTCTCAGGATCCTCGAGCACGCCCGAACTACGTCGTCGCCAAGGCTAATCTCGTCTTGAGGAGGGCATGTAGCTGTCCTCCTCCGGGTATTAAATCCGTCGCCTATTCTTACAGGCTGACCTGCTCATCCTCTGTTCGGCCTACTCAAAAGCGGGCTGATCGGGTTGTATTCTTCTTCGGCACCATTCGGATTATTTTTACGTCTCTGAGGTCGGCATTGGAGTGGCGCCAGCGGCGCCATTCTTCTTTTTCCACGAGGTTTTATCCTCCGTTGCCTCATCGCCATTTGTTTCCTTGAGAGTGTCCACCATATATATGTCATAAGAAGGGTGGCTGTCCACGCCCGATGAGTAGTGGTTCATGTTCTTCTCCTGCATAAATCGTCCAATGCCGTCGATGTCTTGAATCGAAGTTGATGCCGGTTAAGTCATCGACCGTGGCAATGAAGTGGGTGGTGGGTGAGCAGCGAATTCCTTTGTCGTCTGCCTCCCACTCGAGCGGACATAGTTGGCGAAGAGCCTCTATCAAAGAGAGAGACTTTAATGAGTCGACATGTGCGCCAAAAGGCGAGTGCGAAAAGATATCCGCAGCGGTGAACTCCATTCTGGGGCCCAACCTGGCTCGACCGGTTGAGTCGCGCGACCGGACTCAACATCCGGATCTGAATCCGGGGTTGAGTCATAGGCCACCATAGAGCAAGGCCGTGTTTGGCTCCAACGCCCGATGAGTCTGCGCGACCTACGGGGCAGGGTCCAGCCCTCCGTCCTCGAGCCAGCGCAGCCTACTCCGGTTTAGGTCCGAGGGCTAGCAGGGTGATACCCCAAGCTTTGTCCAACGGCAGGTCTAAAATCGTGCTCGTCGTGGCTGTCCGGTGCTCGAGCATAGGCGAATCCATCGAAGATCAAGTCTCCGCGGATGTCGCCTTGTAGTTGAGTTTCGAACTTGACACAGTGGCGAGCGTAGGCTGTCGATCTGCTCCGGATGGCCAAGCGAGTTGGCCGCAGCGAAAGCCGCCCGAACACGAAGATCTGTCGAGGAGGAAAGTCTCACCTGGACAGCATCGTTGATGATGATTGAAGGAGCCATCGAGCTGCGGTGGCGACACGAGGAACTCTCAATGAAAGCACCAATGTCGGTGTCAAAACCGGCGGATCTCGGTAGGGGGTCTGATGCATGCGTCAAGGATGATGGTAACGAGGAAGCAAGGGACACAGATGTTTACCAGGTTGGGCCCTCTCGATGGAGGTAAAACCCTACTAAGCTGCTTGATTAATATTGATGATATGGGTAGTACAAGAGTAGATCTACCACGAGATCGTGAGGCTAAACCCTAAGAGCTAGCCTATGATGGTATGATTGTAATTGTGATCGGCCTTCTAAGGGCCAACCTCTCCGGTTTATATAGACACGGAGAGGGCTAGGATTTACATGGAGTCGGTTACAAGGAAGGAAATATAATATCCGGATGTAAGCTTGCCTTTCACGCCAAGGAAGTCCCATCCGGACAAGGGCGAGGTCTTGAGTCTCGTATCTTCACGCTTCAATAGTCGGGACGTTGTACACAGTCGGCTGTCAGGATACCCCTAATCCGGGACTCCCTCACGGCGGCCCAGCGGCGACTCGAAACTTTAACTGCGGGCTCAGTGCTAGCGTTACGATGTCTTCACCACAGGATTATCATAACCTTTGCACGGCCGCCTTCAACTTCAACGTCCAAGAGCTGGACCAGTAGACGCCGACTTGTCCGGCGGAGTAAGTCTTTGTTTTCTTTTTTGCGGTAGCGCTGGCACACCGGGCTGTAATCCCGAGATTGGACATTCTGCTGAGCGATCGGGCTTGATTCAACTGCATTCCATCTTTGCCGATCGTTGATAACCTCTTTCTCTGCGAAGTGTTTTGGCCTTTCATGAGCTATATAGTCCCGAGATTCAAGCCGACTGCTGAGCAGTCGGGCCGGATCTCCCCGGCAACTGTACCTCTTCTTGTTGATTGTTGATGTCTTTTTCTGCTTCTACTTTTGCAGAGGCCAACGCCGCCCTGTAGCAGCAGCTAGGTGAAGTCAACACCGTGCTGCATGCCAAGGAGGCGGGCTGACAAAGCTGGCGAGGCGTGACCGGCTGGTCCGCATGGCCCAGCGTCTTGACGAGCTTCTTCAGAAGGCTCAAAAGGGGGCGGAGGTGAAAGAGTCCAATCTCCTCGCCGAGTTTGAGACCGAACGCTCCGCCTGGGCCGACAAGGAGACGCAGCTGACTGCCGGCTTTGGTAGTATTGAAGACATAGTTGATGGTAAATTTCTTCTTTTTTCTTTCTTTGAGCCGCCGGCTGCTGACCCGGCCGGCTTCTAGCTTCTGGCTTCTGCCTTACTTGATTTCTGCTCGTGCAGACTTCTTCCCTGGCCACTCCGGCACCGCCAACTAGGCCATTGAGGCTTATCACGAGGAACGGAGGGTGAAAGGCGCGCGGATCGCTGCCAATGCCCCACGTACCCTTAGCGAGCAGCTTCTCAGCATCCAGGCCCGCCTTCGTCCGGCTCATCGAATGTTGCGTCCTCTTCAGCGTGTCGAGGCTCAGGCGATCTCCGCCCTCTGGCGGACATGCGACTCCGCGCCTCCCGGTCGAGATTGCCCGGCTGGCTGGAGGAAGTGGCCACCGCCTTGAGGCTTGGAAGGTTCCTCAGCCGGGCCACAGAGTTAAATCAAGAGTGGTACCACAGGCTAAATCTAGCCCGATTGACCATGTTGGCAGGAAGCCGGGAGAGTTGGTGGCGGTGGGCGTGATCTTGTCAGCGGGCGGCGGCGATCGCCGATACACCAACACCAGACATCTTCATCCGGTGCTGGCGAGAATGGCGCGGAGGCATCACGGAGTGGTTTGGGCTGAACCGGAGGGCGGCGAGGACTTCGTGAGGTGATCCAGCTGACGAGGAGAAAGCGAGAGGGCGAAGCGGAAAAAGATGCACCAGAGGTCGGAGCGGACGGCCAGCCTCAGCTGGACCGCGCCTCGAGTAACGAGCCGTGCTCGAGCGCGCCGACTACTACTAGAGGCGACCAAGCGGAGACTGACCGGCCGTCGATTCCACCAACCGGCACCACTAACTCCGCCAATCAGCCGCCCCCCTCAGCCGCTCCCTAGGCTGTCGTCTTACTTTACTTTTCCTATTTTATCAATCTCGACAAACTTTGTTAAATTTGCACAATTCCACGCGCGGGGTGTATTTCAAACTCTGTTGAATGCTGGCCAATGGGCCTTTTGACATGTAAATATTTTTGCCGAGTTCTATCTCTTTTTGCTTTCTGCTCCTTGGCCTTTTTCCTTTGCCGCCCTCCCTTGGTTCCCGTTTTGCCAGCCAGGCAGCCGCTCTGCGGACTGTGGCTGGGTCAAGTACTTAGCTACTTTGGGGGGGGGGGGTAAGTACTTAGCCGACTAGAGCACTAGCAAGTTAAGTAGAAGCCGGCCGGCCGGCTGCCGAGCAGCCGGTTGGTGAGGCGGGAAGCCGGCTTGAACTATGTACGTGCTTTGGGTCCTTAGCCATTTTTCATGTGGGCACCCTATTCTGCCTTTAGCCCCTGCCTGCCGGATAGTCGCTCTGCGAGCTGTGGCCTTGGCAGGGGAAGGTTCAAGTGCCAACACACTACTTGTCCGGCTACAGGAAACACTTCATAGCACAAATGGCGAGCCCCGGCCGGCCCAGGTGAACCGGTGCGAGCGAAAAATGAAATAACACATTCATAGGCATAATACTTATCATAAGGAGGTACTCCCGAGCTCTTCTCGGGGACCGGTGTTAAATGCTAATACAAAGGTAGCGTGGTACATCTGCATCAAGCGTAAAATCTTTGAAGAAGATTTGCATTCCATAACGCTCTGTCTCCTTGCGGAGTCGTCTCTTTTGCATGCTCTGGGCTTACGAGCATCGATCGGGTAGTAAGTCGTTGCCCAGAACTTTCTTGATGATGAAGGGGCCTTCCCAAAGCGGCGAGAGCTTGTGTTGGCGGCTGTTATTTGGATCAGCGAAGCACAAGTCTCCCTCTTGGAAGGATCTTGGCTTGACCTTCGGTTCGCGTATGCTCTCTTTGGTAGATGGTGGATCGGTGAGTGCCAACAATGACCCTCTTCCATCGGATCGATGCCTTCTTCTCGTGCTTCTTTTGTCTCCTCTTGGTATACATGGTGACTCGAGAGTCGAATTCTATGTCCGTCAGGATGATAGTTTCGGCACCGTAGACGAGGAAGAAAGGCGTGAAGTCGGTTGACTTGTTGGAGTTGTCTGCGAGCCCTAGAGGATGGCGGTAGCCCATCGAATAACAACGGCTGAGCGCTCGGAGGATTCGACGATCGGGGCTTGATGCCGGACAAAATGAGGTCGTTTGCTTGCTTCACTTGGCCGTTTGACTGCGGATGGGCAACCGACGCTAAGTCCAGTTGGATGCCCAGCGTCGCACAGAAACGAGCCAAGGCGCCTTTGGCAAAGTTTGTGCTGTTGTCGGTATGATGCTGCGTGGTATGCCATACCAAATGGTGATGTCAGCGATGAAAGTCACAGCATTCGGACCATTCAACTTCTTAATTGGCTTCGCTTCTATCCACTTGGTGAATTTATCCACGGCAACAAGGAAATGATTCATGCCGCCGCGTGCTGTCTTGAATGGTCCCACCATGTCCAGCCCCCAGACGGCAAAGGGCCAGGCAATGGGGATAGTCTTGAGTGCAGAAGCCGGCAGATGTGGCTTGGAGCGGAACTTTTGGCACCCTTTGCACTTCTAGAGCAGTCGGCCAAAAAAAACCATGGCGGAAAGCTTTGGCAACAAGTTATCTTGAAGCCGCGTGGTGACCACACTCGCCTTGGTGGATATCTTTGAGGATTGCTTGGCGTGTCTCCGGCTCCATGCAGCACTGGTACACATCAGTGACATTGCGCCTTACAAGTTTTCTGTTGACAATGGTGTATGCTGCTGCCCGACGTTGCACTTGTCGGGCCGAGATCTCATCGATCGGCAGCTCTTTGTTCACCGAGAAAGTTGAGGATGGGCTGAGCCCATGAAGGTCTTGCTATTTCTTGGAGTGCGAGCGCAATTTACGAGGCGGTTGAAATTTGGGGCGGCGGGTTGGAGTCGGCTGCCGCTTTTTGGGGTCGATGAAGTCCCAGGCCGACCGCTGCAATCCCAGTCGAGGATTACAAGTCCTGGGCGGGTGCGGCTAACTGCAGATCCCGAGCCGCTGCCGAAGTCCCGCACTGGTTGCTGAGGTCCTCAAGTCGGATCCATTGCCCGGAGGAGGCCGCACGAAGATGGAGTCTGTCGGTGTCAAAACCGGCGGATCTCGGGTAGGGGTCCCAGTGTGCGTCTAGGCGGATGGTAACAGGAGGCGAGGGACACGATGTTTTACCCAGTTTGGGCCCTCTCGATGGAGGTAATACCCTACTCTGCTTGATTGATATTGATGATATGGGTAGTACAAGAGTAGATCTACCACGAGATCAAGGAGGCTAAACCCTAGAAGCTAGCCTATGGTATGATTGTTGTTAGATCCTACGGGCTAAAACCCTCCGGTTTATATAGACACGGATAGGTTAGGGTTACCGAGTCGGTTACAATGGTAGGAGATCTACATATCCGTATCGCCAAGCTTGCATTCCACGCCAAGGAAAGTCCATCCGGACACGGGGCGAAGTCTTCAATCTTGTATCTTCATAGTCCGAGTCCGCCAGCGGTGATAGTTCGGCTATCCGGACACCCCTAATCCGGGACTCCTCGGTAGCCCCGAACCAGGCTTCAATGACAATGAGTCCGTAGCGTTGATTGTCTTGACATTGCGGCGGGTTCTTCTCCAAATTCCATATACTTGTCGAATAGTGTCAAACCACGATAAATGTTGCGCTCCTTGTCTTCTCGCCCAATAATGGCCATCTTCACGTGTTTGAATGAATCGAAAAGCGAGTATATTTTACACTTACCCCCTAGCTGCGCAAATGAGCTGCCTATAAAAGGCGAGGATCTAGATCTGAGTCACACTATCCCCTCTTCATGACTTTCATCGGGCGCCTCGACCAAGCCCATTCCACCATGGACGGTCGGCGCGGCTCCTCCTCTCGCTCCCGGCCCTCGGCACAGAAGTGGGAGAGATGCTCGATCCGCATAGCGAGCTAGTTATACTCCAAACCAAGGGATTTCTTCCCCGGCCTTTATGGTTCGGTCCGAGCCGGACTTGCCACCTACAAGGGCGGAAAGCAAGCGGAAGTGTCCCGATCCCTCTAAAGGAGAGCGGGTGTGCTTTATCTCTTATCTAGTAAGAGGACTCGGATTTCCAATCCATCCGTTTCTCTGGGGGCTTTTGGAGTTCTACTGCCTCCAATTGCACCACCTTACGCCTGCCTCCATTTTGCACATCGCGGGCTTCGTGGCCCTTTGCAAACTGTTCTTGGGCGTCGAGGCTCATTTTAGCCGTGGAAGAGATTATTCTGCCTAGTACCCGCTCTCATGAGGGTCAATATATCAAGTGGGCGGAGCGAACTATAGCGCATCGCGGGACGGATATCTATCGGAACCCGAAGAAAGGCGTCCAAGAAGACGCCTTGAATGGTTTTACATGGAGGGCGTCCGCTGCGGATCCTGTTCGGATCGGCCTTCGGAGTTATAGCGCTCCTCGAAGAAGCGCCTAAGCTGGCGCCCGCGGAGCCCCGGAGGAAAATGATCGGGATGTCCTTTACTTGATGAGGCGAATAAGATTCTGGCTCATGTCGGATTGACCATGATTGGAGTCATGGCAATCTGCATTATGAGGAAGTGCAGCCGCTCAATATAGGGGCCACCCATGTGGGACTTCAGCAGGGAGGGCGATGCCACCGCCATGGCCGCAAAGGGCGGGATCGGTCACCGAACTGGTGAAGACCTTATGCGCCATGTATAAAGGGAGGAGGAGGATTTTCTCGCGTCAACCTTGGCGAATTTTCTTGAATAATCCTCAAAGTTGGGTAAGCAAACATCTTTGTGGCCTGTCGATCCATGTTCCGTGATTAAATATCTCATTTCATGGTTTACTGCGCGAAGCTGCGCCGGACCCGTGGAGAAGATACAGCCCGCCCCCACAACCCGAGGATCCGGAGCGGTCTCTCGATCCGCCTCGAAGAGGATCCGGATATAAAGGTGGAGTTGATCGGCGGGGTGTTCCACCAACTTAGCATCGACAATGCTTTGGTTGCCATTCTGACCGATTACCGGAATACTTCCCTCGCATATAGCGAGACCGAGGCCCCAATACTCGATAATGACCCATCCGTGCTAATTTCTTGATCACCGTATACCAATGGTGTTTTGCGCGCCTTGAGGCGGAGGCCGAGCCAGCGTGGTTGGCCAACAAAGGCGATCTGGCCCTTGAGGCTAAAAAGAAGTGCGGTCGGATCGAAATTCCGCCCGCGGTATGGCGTGTCACCATATTTCAGGATTGATTCTGGAAGGTGTACTAACTCTGGTGCTTTTTCGGGAAAAAGCGCTCGCGGGTGAGTCCGGGAGAGTTATAATCGAGCCTCCGCCGGCCGGGCTCAAAAGCGGGTCGGAGGCGGAGGCGAGCACTGCGTCGTCGTCGGATGCTCCTCAACAGAGGATCTTGACAAATTGTCCGCCACCAACTCCGAGGTGGAGAGCTCCATGAATCACAGGCACCACGGACAGTTCTTCGTGGCGCATGTTTCTCCCAAGAGGCCTTGAATGCCTTCAATTCGGAGATCGCACCTCCGTGCCGCTCAAGATGGTCTAGCAGACCCACGGGCGATATGTAAAGGACATACTGGTAAGGAAATTTGACAATTATATATGCAGTAGCCCCGAGACTTAAAATAGTTAGGATAACTGATTTAAGGATCATTTGTTATCTGAGGATCTTACAAAAAGAATACCCGTTGTCGGGAGCTTGAAGAATGCAAGGCCCACTTGAGGCCGCACTAGCCGCTTCTGAGGGAGCCACGAGACCCCTACGGTAATATATGCTTCAAAAGATAAATAGTTTATGAAGTGCGGCGGGTGTGTAATCGACAAAAATATTGCAGATGGCGCGGACTAGATCCGGACAAGCAACAGCTCTTGTGCCAGCTAAAGGCGGCGAGAGCATGCTTACGAGTGCGGCGGGAGAAAAATAACCTCAAGATGCCAACACGGTGGGTGAGGAACTAAAAGATGTCCGTGCCTAGTTATGCGACTCCGTAAAGGAGAATCGATGGCTTCGTCGCGGCATTTTCAGCAAGTGCTTGGCGAACTTTGAAAGAGTTCGGAGGAAAGGCGACTAACATAAACATGTATATAGGTTTGCTCATAGGTCGTCTGAAGAGGAGATGCCCGTTCTTGGTGATCTTCTTCCCGAACTACGTCGGTACTGCGAACGAGTTCGGCGGTGATGAAAAGCGTCGGCCAGCCTTGTGGCCATCTATCTCCCTGCCGAAGGCATTTGGGAGCTGGCGAGGCGGCTTCAAGGAGCAATGGCGCTTCCACTATGGAAGATATCGGCCTACCGTCAAGGCACCGAGGAGGCTGGGCCATGGTAAAGGCAGCGGTACACGGTTGTTGACCCAAACCACATGGCGAGTCGGACCTGTGGGGCCTGATGGGAAGGAGATCCTATAAGCTTAGTGTCGGCCAAGTAGAATTGGCGCCAAGTATTCCCACAAGATTGTAAATTAGATAGCCTATTAGATGGCATTGAGGAGGAATACAATGAGTCGAGTTGACTATGTAATTAAATATGACATGAAAAATGTCTTCTAGCGGATTGTAGATCGTTTGTCATAGCGGACCTTTTAAGCCCGACCTTAGGACCCAATAGTCCGGAGTGTGTCCGAATACCTTTGTGGTTATATAAGAACCGGGGTATGCATGGAGACAAGGAGTAGGGTCATTATTGTTGTATCAGACAAGTGCCCAACTAGTTATGTTATATTACATGGATAGTAAGAAACATCTTCGGGGAGAATAGTTCCGTTAAGGGTTCCTTTATTTGGGATGCATGCCCTAAAGTGCATGTCAAAACTGCTAGGAAAGCAGAAAATCATCGAGGGCAGATGGGTAAATAGTTAAAAATCATCTTTCAGTTCACCGACCGAATATTCCCTTAAAACGCTAGCTTTCGGCTTCACCCGGTCGAGGTACACATCCGCTGACCAGGCGATAACAATCGCAGAGGTGCTCCTTTACCACCTAGCCGAACAATCGAGCGTGAGGGGTAAGCACGAGGCGAACAACCCAACTTGGCCAAAACTTAAGTCATATCGATGCATATAATGGTGAATAAAAGGTACATGCGGAAGTTTGGCGCATGTGTTGGGCATAAAGCCCGTATAAATAAGCTTCGGTAAAGAAGCCCCGAATATAATGGCGCGTACAGCGTGTCAAGTATGTCGCGAATAAAGCTTAAACGAGCCTCTAAAGGCTTCAGGGAAGAAGGAGGAGGAAGGAGAGAAATAAAAGACAGCAAAAATAGAAAATGTGGACGGAAGGAAGGAGACAAACTTGGAGTCCGGCGGCTTAGGCGTAGAATCTTCGTGAGCGGGCTGCGTTCCATGGGTTCGGCTCGAGTCGGTTATCCGATGCGCCCGGCAGACGGTATGCTCCGCGGTCGGGACCTGGTCGATGATGAAGGACCTTCCCATTTGGGCTTGAGTTTGTCCTTTTCTTGTCCGGCGGTGTAGAACTAGTTAATAGCGTTATAAGCTTTGGCCCATACTTCCTGCTTTGATATCTTGAGCCTGCTGTTGATAGAATGCGGAGCGAGCTTTTGCCACGTCGCGCTCCTCCTCCAATGCGTCCAAACTGTCCTGCCGATCGAGCTCGGCTTCTCTTTCTTCATACATGCGCCGCGAGGTGAGTCATGTATTATGTCGCAGGCAAGGCTGCCTCTGCGCGTACACCATAAAAATGGTGTGAATCCGGTAGTACGATTTGGCGTGGTCCGCAGCCCCAGTCTGGTCGAGCTCCTCAACCCGGTCGTGTTAGATTCCTTGAGGACCGCACTAGTGCAGGTTTAATGCGCTCATGATTAGACCGTTTGCTCGCTCGACTTGACCGTTGGTTTGAGGGTGATAGGCGAGGCGTGTCGAGCTTGATGCCCATGTTTTTCACCATAATTTGACCTCATCGGCCGTGAAGTTGGTGCCGTTATCGGTGATGATCTTGTGGGGACACCGTAGCGGTGCACTACCCCGATATGAAGTCTATCACGGTCCGGATTGGCCGTTTTAACGAGCTTGGCCTCTATCCATTTGGTGAATTTATCCACCATGACCAATAGGTATTTTTGCTTGTGGGTTCCTCCCTTAAGGGGTCCAACCATGTCAAGCCCCAGGACCGTGAAACGGCCGGTGATGGGTATAGTTTTGAGGCGGTGGGTGGCATGTGGCTTTGGTTAGCAAAAAGCTGGCAACCGACGCATCGTTGGACTAAGTCCTGCGCATCTGCCCGGGCCGTCGGCCAATAAAATCATGTACGGAAGGCCTTGCCTACAAGGGCCCGGGCTGCGGCGTGGTGCCCACCCGGTCCAGCATGACTTTCAGCCAGGAGGTTTCGCCCTTCCTCTTTGGAGATACACCTTTGAAGGACTCTTGTGGTGCTTTTCTTATAAAGCTCTCCCTCATGGACTTTATAGGCTTTAGATCGCCGTACTATGCAGCGAGCCTCATTTTGGTCTTCGGGGAGTTCCTGCCTAGTTAGGTAGGCTAGGAATGGTTCCGTCCACGGGGCGATAACCGCCATTATTTCGTGGGCGGATGGTGTTATCTCGGTGGCATAGCCTCCGATTGTGTCAGAGTGTTTGGCGTCAGGCAGTGCGGTTGGGTCCGGATTGTTATTTCGGACTCCCCTTCCCATAATGCGGATGGCTTGCACAGCCGTTCGGGAAAGATGTTGGGCGGGGCGGCATCGCGTTTTGCACCGATGTGTGCCAATATGTCCGCCGCTGGTTGTTATCCGGGCTATATGATGAAATTGAGCCCTTGAACCGTCTGACATTTTAGGACCGCATTGCGGTATGCTGCCATTTTCGGATCTTTGGCATCAAAGTCTCCGTTTATTTGAGATATCGTGAGGTTCGAATCCCCGCGCACCTCTAGGTGTTTAATGCCCATGGAGACTGCCATCCGGAGGCCGTGCAGAAGGGCCTCGTATTCGACTGCGTTGTTGGAGTCCGTATACATTATCTGAAGGACGTATTGGACTGTGTCCCCAATTGGGGATGTCAAGACGATGCCAGCCCCCAGGCCGGCCAACATTTTGGAGCCGTCAAAGTGCATGATCCAATTGGAGTATCGCCCGTACTCTTTAGGGAGTTGACCCGGTCCATTCGGCCACGAAGTCGGCCAAAACCTGCGACTTGATAGCTCGTCGTGGCTTGTAGGTTATGTCGAATGGAAGGAGCTCTATGGCCCATTTAGCAATCCGGCCCGTCACGTTGCGGTTGTTTATAATGTCATTAAGAGGTACTTCGGAGGCTACTGTTATCGAACACTCTTGAAAGTAGTGTCGCAGCTTCCGAGATGCCATGAACACGCGTATGCTATCTTTTGATAATGTGGGTGCGGGACTTGCATGGAGTGAGGGCGGTGGACACATAATAAACCGGTCTTTGAAGAGGGAACGGTGTCCGTCCGTTCTCGTTCGACAACGAGCACCGCGCTGACAACTTGATGTGTTGTGGCGATATATAATAGCATTGGTTCGCCCATGTTGGGCGCGGCCAGGACCGGGTTTGTTGCCAATATGGCTTTTATCTCTTCGAGTCCGGCCGTGGCGGCATCCGTCCACTCGAAGTGTTCGGTGGGGCGGAGGAGGCGGTAAGGGGTAACTCCTTTTCTCCTAAACGGGATATAAAGCGGCTTAGAGCTGCTACACATCCAGTCAATTTTTGTATTTGTTTGAGGTCTTTTGGAATATCCAATTGTGACAGAGCTCGGATCTTGGCTAGGTTTGCTTCAATTCCTCTACCGGACACAATGAAGCCCAGGAGCTTTCCGGCTGGAACGTCGAAGACGCATTTTTCCGGATTGACCTTGATGTCATATTTTCGAAGATTGTCGAATGTGAGCCTCAAGTCGTCTACTAGAGTTTCGACATGCTTGGTTTTGACGACCACGTCATCTACATATGCTTCCTTTGTTTTGCCGATCTGGTTTGCGGACATATACGAATCATGCGCTGATATGTTGCGCTTGGCGTTTTTGAGCCGAAGGGCATTGTGTTGAAGCGAGAATGGGCTGTATGGAGTGATGAATGCTGTTGCAGCTTGGTGCAGCTCCGCCATCTTGATTTAGTGGTAGCGAGATCTGCGTCGAGGAAGCACAATGAGTCGTGTCCTGCTGTAGCGTCGATAATTTGATCAATGCGAGGGAGGAAGGGATCCTTTGGGCAAGCCTTATTAAGGTCTTTGAAATCAACACATAGGCGCCAGTTTATCCTTCTTTGGTACCATCACCAGGTTTTCTAGCCATCCGGATGTTTAATATCTCACGATGAATCCGGCTTCCGGAAGTTTGGCTAGCTCCTCTCCCATAGCATGTCTCTTGGGTTCGAAAAGCGCCAAGAGCCTGTTTGGTGGCTTGAATCCTTTTAGGATGTTTAGGCTGTGCTCGGCCAGCCGACGTGGGATTCTGGCATGTCTGAAGGGTGCCATGCAAAAATGTCGATTTTCTCGTAGAAATTCTTGTAGTCTGGCGTCTACATCAGGGTTTAATTGTGCCCCAATGGAGGCCGTCTTTGCGAGTCCGTTGGGTGGACTTGGAATTTGACTATTTCATCCGCTGGTTTAAAGAGGTGGACTTGGATCTTTTATCAAGTATCACATCGTCCCTGTTCACCGTGGAGCGCATCGCGATGAGTTCCTCGGCCGCTAGGGCTTCGGATAGTGCCTCGAGGGCTAGTGCGGCTGTCTTGTTTTCTGCGCGGAGTGCTATGTTTGGATCACTAGCGAGAGTGATGATTCCGTTGGGTCCGCGCATTTTAAGCTTCATGTACCCATAGTGGGGTATAGCTTGAAAAATTGTGAATGCCTCTCGCCCTAATAAAGCATGATATCCGCTGCTGAACGGGGCCACTTGAAATGTGACCTCCTCGGACCTGTAATTGTCCGTGAGCGAACACTACGTCGGTGTGATTTTTCCTGTGCAGCATGCTTCCCGGCTGAGGATTATTCCTCTAAAGGTTGTGCTACTTAGCTCAATGCGGTTCGATCTATTTCCATTTTTGGAGGGTTTCCTCATAGATGAGGTTTAGTCTGCTGCCGCCATCCTTGGGCCGAGGACCAATGCGGTTTGGTGCTCGAGCTGTTCAATTTGGGTTAAATCCGGCATTAAAGGTAATAGCCGTGTCCTCCATGGATTTATTGTTGCTACTTGGTAGACTTGACAAGGTTGCGAGTGTTTGTTTCGCATATTGTTTGATCTGAAAGTCTTGAAGGCTGTTAACACCGTCTTTGGTATTGTTGGGCTGGGATTACGAAGCTAGAAGCTCTTAGCCACTTTTGGCCACCGCCATAGTATCCAACATGCTCGAAGGCTATGAGTTGGAGTGGCGCCCTCTGTGCTATGAATTTTGCGAGGTCCGTTAGCCAACCCTCGATGCAGTTCCGTACCCTTTAGGGGTTTTGGTTTTGGTGTTTAACCCGGTGCTTGGTGATGATGCACCCTTTTATTTCGGACTAGGGATGTATTTGGGGCGAGATTATCCCAAAATTTACTTTCGGTTTTCCAAGCACTCTCCATCGCACAGTACTTTTGTACTATGGTCGCCAAGTCAGCAAAGCGTGTAATTTCGCGACGACTTATAACGTTTAGGATTCCCTTGTTCGTGCAATTATTGCAAAAAGGTGAGATTGCGTCCTCCTCTTGGCAGTCCTTTATCATGTCCATAACCAGGAGGAATTTGGCCCAGTAATGATGTACTGTTTCAGCGGGCTCTTGCCGAATTCGGGATAGATCGCTAATGTTTGGGTGGGCGGGTGGAACTAGATCCGGAACCCGTCAATTTAGGACTCGAGGGCGAGAAGTTTCCAAACTCGGAAGTTTAGATTTTTGAGTGCTATCTAATGAATCAACCCGCGCTGACTTTAAGTTCGAGGCTTGATCGACATTCGTCCCTCTGCGGGAATCCGGCATGGAGGGATCGGGAATCCGGACGTAGCTAGTCCTTAAGATAGAAGAAGAATCGCCGCATTCCTCCTCTATCACAACAACATGATGGGTAGCCTGGGGAGAGTTGATTTCTCTCAGATCGGTTTTAGGCCCGATCCGGTCGTAGTCTGTAGTGACTCCCAGGGCGGCGATGCGATCCAAGAGCTCGTTTACGGAGGAGAGCTCGATCGGATCTATCTGTTCGGCAAGTTCCGAATTAACATGAAGATTGGTTTCGATGGCTCGAGAAGTCATCGTCGGTAGCGGCGAACTGGCGGTCATGAGAAAACCACCTAGCGAAGAGTCGACCCGGTGGCCAAGGCTTCTTTGGCGATAGTATCGTCTTTAAAGGCGAGATGAGGCATCCTTCTGGCGGCGGCGACGCAGAGGAACTCTCAATGAAAGCACCAATGTCGGTGTCAAAACCGCGGATCTCGGGTAGGGGTCCCGAACTGTGCGTCTAAGCGGATGGTAACGGGAGGCGAGGACACGATGTTTTTACCCGAGTTCGGGCCCTCTCGATGGAGGTAATACCCTACTCTGCTTGATTAATATTGATGATATGGGTAGTACAAGAGTAGATCTACCACGAGATCAAGGAGGCTAAACCTAGAAGCTAGCCTATGGTATGATTGTTGTTAGTCCCCACGGACTAAAACCCTCCGGTTTATATAGACACCGGATAGGTTAGGGTTACAGAGTCGGTTACAATGGTAGGAGATCTACATATCCGTATCGCCAAGCTTGCCTTCCACGCCAAGGAAAGTCCATCCGGACACGGGACGAAGTCTTCAATCTTGTATCTTCATAGTCCAGGAGTCCGGCCAACGATGATAGTTCGGCTATCCGGACACCCCCTAATCCGGGACTCCCTCAGTGTCTGATTCCGGCGATGGCTTGACAGACGGTTTGAGGAGGCGTTGCAGGGCGACGCCGGCTGGTATTGCTTGCCGGGAGGAGCCGATCCATGCCAAGTAGAGCTGCAAGAAAAGCTCGAGGTTCGTGAGCCGCTCGAGATCGACTCGTTTTTTGACTCGACTCAAGATCGACTCGAAAAGAGACGACCTGAGTTTGAACACTTTATGTAGCTTGGCCGAGAAATGAGCCGATCTTGAGCCAATGTTGGCTCGCTCGATTTTAGCTCGATAGCTCGACAGAATATCATTATGTTAAATGATCATGCCATATATTAAATGGAAATAAGATAATTTATTACCATATATGTTGTTTATAATGTTACTCCATTTTATTTACCAACGAACATGGAAACTTAATTAATTGCGAGAAGATTTAGGCCCAATTATGGCACGTGGCCGACTATGTGTTAAATATCCTATATTTTTGGCAAAGGTTCCCAGCATATTCACCTTATTTTTTGTTTTTAATCCATAAATTTATAATTTTACCATCTCATTTAACTTTCGAAACTAGCTCGAGATCGACTCGAGATCGTTACAAGCTGAGCACGAGTCATGTTATACAACTCGATCACGAGCTTTACTCAGTTTGAGCTCGCTCGAATTTTCATATGAGTTGAGCTGAGCCAACTCCAACTCGCTCGAGATCGACTCGTTTGCAGCCCTAATGCCAAGGCATCTGCTTGCTCATTGTCATTTCTTGGCACATGGAGGAACGCGCACCCTTCAAAGTATCCTCTGAGTTGCTGGACGAGGAAGCGGTAGCTGGCCATATTTGCATCCTTGGCGTCCCAGTCGCCTGATGACTGCTGGACCACCAAGTCGGAGTCACCATAGCACAGGATCCGGCGAATGCCGAGTCCTTTGGCAAGCCGGAGCCCGTGAATGAGTGCTTCGTATTCAGCTACGTTGTTGGAGGCGGCAAAGTGATTTTGCAGCACATATCTGAGCTTGTCGCCTTTGGGAGAGGTGAGGACGATGCCGGCTCCCAAACCAGTGCGCATCTTGGAACCATCAAAGTGCATTCGCCAATGGGTGGAGTCCGGTGCTGGCGGCAGGTACTGGGTCTCGGCCCAGTTGACGAGGAAGTCGGCCAGTGCTTGGGACTTGATGGTGGTGCGAGGCTAGTAGTAGATGGTGTAGGGGGCCAAATCTATGGCCCATTTGGCCACTCGGCCTGAAGCATCTCGGCTTCCAATGATCTCGGCAAGTGGAACAGTGCAGACCACAGTGATCGGGTGCCCTTGAAAGTATGGCTTCAGCTTCTTGGCGGCGAAATGCACGCCGTAGCACATCTTTTGGTAATGGGGGTAATTCTGCTTTGAGGCGGACAACACTTCACTCAGGTAATATACCGACCTCTGGACTGGTAGTGCTTTGCCTTCTTCCTTGCGCTCCACAACTATGACTGTGCCGACCACCCGACTGGTAGCGGAGATGTAGAGGAGCATGGGCTCCTTAGCAGTCGGAGCCGCCAGGACAGGCGGAGTGGTCAACACCTTCTTGAGCTGGAGAAAAGCTTCATCCTCCTTGTCATTCCACTCGAAAAAAGTGGTATTCTTCATGAGCTGATACAGGGGAAGAGCCTTCTCGCCCAGCCGACTGATGAAACGGCTGATGGATGCCAACCAGCCGGTGAATTTTTGCACGTCCAGTAGTCGGGTGGGCACCTCCATCCTCTCGATGGCCTTAATCTTCACAGGGTTGCATTATATGCCGCGCTCTGAGACCAGGAAGCCAAGAAGCTGGCCGGCTGGTACTCCGAAGACGCATTTCTCTGGGTTGAGCTTGATTTGAAATCGGCGCAAGTTTTCAAAGGTTTCCTTGAGGTCTTCTAGCAGCGTGCCACGCTTCTCCGTCTTCACCACAACGTCGTCCACGTAGACATGGGCGTTCCTGCCGAGTTGCTTGAGGAGACACTTCAGCATGCAACGTTGAAACGTGGCGCCGGCATTCCTCAAGCCGAACGTCATGGTCAAGTAGCAGAAGGCTCCGAATGGTGTGATGAAGGCGGTATTCAGCCTGTAGGCCGGGTTCAGCTTGATCTGATGATACCCTGAATATGCATCCAAAAAGCTCAACAGCTAGCATCCGGCTGTGGAGTCTATCACTTGGTCAATTCTTGGCAGGGCAAAGGGATCTTTGGGGCAAGCTCTGTTGAGGCTGGTATAATTGATACACATGCGCCACTGCTTATTCTTCTTCAGTACAAGGACTGGGTTGGCTAACCATTCTGGAAAGAATACTTCCATGATGAAGTCGGCTGCTAGAAGCCGGGCTATCTCTTCTCCAACAACTCTTCTCTTCTCTTCTGACAGGCGGCGCAAGGGCTGCTTGACTGGCTTGGCATCAGGTCGGACATGTAGCTTGTGCTCGGCGAGATCCGTCGGAACACCCGGCATGTACTTGGGAGACCATGCAAAGATGTCCCGATTCTCACGGAGGAAATCAACGAGCTAGCTTTCCTATTTGTTGTCAAGATTTGCACCTATGACAGTGTGCCTCTCCGGGTGCTCCGGGTCCAAGGGTATCTTCTTTGTTTCTTTTGCCGGCTTGAACGAGCCCTCAGCTTCCGACTCCTTTGGGGTTGGGTGACATTTCCGGCTGCTTGCCTGCCATTGCCACTAACGGATCTCGGGTTCCGGCAAAACCCTTAAGGTTCGAACTCTGGGGTGCGCGCGAAGTTCTTTCCCTCCAACCGATCCATGCCCTAGCTCGCTAAAATCTTGCGGACGAACTCGACGAAATCACAACACAAGGGACACAATATTTATACTGGTTCGGGCCACCATTGTGGTGTAATACCCTACTCCAGTGTGTGGTGGTGGATTGCCTCTGGGGCTGATGAAGAACAGTACAAGGGGAAGAACAGCCTCCTGAGGTTGAGGTGTTCTTGTGTTTGGTGTCGCTAAGGGAAGGCTCTCGATCAGATGAGATCAAGCTGCCTCCTTTGGTGGTGGCTAGTCCTATTTATAAAGGCCCTGGTCCTCTTCCCAAATATTGAGCGGGAAGGGAGCCAACAACGGCGGCCAATTTGAAAGGGGACAGCTAGTGCAAGCTACCCTGACAAAAGTGATTTTCGCCTGCGAAATGGCTCTGCTGATGACGCTGTCTTGGGCTCCACGGTGACCTCCTTCCTGCTGGCCTGCTGGTCTTGGTCTCGTTGCACTGATATGGAAACATTTGCCTGATGCCTCGGTACTCCGCGCCTATGCTTGCCTCCTTAGCACCAAAGAGGAAACAAGGACGATGCGCACGCTGGAGCCCGCCTGGCGCCCGCCTGGTGTCGATCGTCGTCGCTCACGTCATGAGAGCCTCGCAAGGTTTGCCCCGCCTTGATATCTCCGCTCCTCGTGAGGCAGCCTGGTGAGGCCGCTCCTGAGGAGGTCTTGCGTCGTCCCCCTCGCGAGGCTTGGCCCCTCACGTGGGTCTTGAATGCCTTGTTGACGAAGATGGGTCGTACGGGCCTACTAGCATAGCCACATGATGTCTACTACACAACCTTCTTCTTGTAGATGTTGTTGGGCCTCCAAGTGCAGAGGTTTGTAGGATAGTAGAAAATTTTCCTCAAGTGGATGACCTAAGGTTTATCAATCCGTGGGAGGCGTAGTTTGAAGATGGTCTCTGTCAAACAACCCTGCAACCAAATAACAAAAAGTCTCTTGTGTCCCCAACACACCCAATACAATGGTAGATTGTATAGGTGCACTAGTTCGGCGAAGAGATGGTGATACAAGTGCAATATGGATGGTAGATATAGGTTTTTGTAATCTGAAAATATAAAAACAGCAAGGTAACTAATGATAAAGTTGAGCGTAAACGGTATTGCAATGCTAGGAAACAAGGCCTAAGGTTCATACTTTCACTAGTGCAAGTTCTCTCAACAATAATAACATAATTGGATCATATAACTATACCTCAACATGCAACAAAGAGTCACTCCAAAGTCACTAATAGCGGAGAACAAACGAAGAGATTATGGTAGGGTACGAAACCACCTCAAAGTTATTCTTTCGGATCGATCTATTCACGAGTCTATAGTAAAATAACTCGAAGCTATTATTTCCGTTTGATCTATCATAGAGTTCGTACTAGAATAACACCTTAAGATACAAATCAACCAAAACCCTAATGTCACCTAGATACTCCAATGTCACCTCAAGTATCCGCGGGCATGATTATACGATATGCATCGCACAATCTCAGATTCATCTATTCAAACCAACACAAAGAACATCAAAGAGTGCCCCAAAGTTTATACCGGAGAGTCAAGACGAAAATGTGTGCCAACCCCTATGCATAGGTTCATGGGCGGAACCCGCAAGTTGATCACCAAAACATACATCAAGTGGATCAATAGAATACCCCATTGTCACCACGGGTATCCCACGCAAGACATACATCAAGTGTTCTCAAATGCTTAAAGACTCAATCCGATAAGATAACTTCAAAGGGAAAACTCAATCCATTACAAGAGAGTAGAGGGGGACAAACATCATAAGATCCAACTATAATAGCAAAGCTCGCGATACATCAAGATCGTGCCAAATCAAGAACACGAGAGAGAGAGAGAGAGATCAAACACATAGCTACTGGTACATACCCTCAACCCCGAGGGTGAACTACTCCCTCCTCGTCATGGAGAGCGCCGGGATGATGAAGATGGCCACCAGTGAGGGATCCCCCCTCCGGCAGGGTGCCGGAACAAGGTCCCGATTGGTTTTTGGTGGCTACAGAGGCTTGTGGCGGCGGAACTCCCGATCTATTCTGTTCCCCGAAGGTTTTAGGGTATATTGGTATATATAGGAGGAAGAAATATGTCAGGGGAGCCACGAGGGGCCCACGAGGGTGGAGGGCGCACCCAGGGGGTGGGCTTGCCCCCCTGCCTCGTGCCTTCCTCGTTGATTCCCTGACGTGCACTCCAAGTCCCCTGGATTGCTTCTGTTCCAAAAATAACTTTCCCGAAGGTTTCATTCCGTTTGGACTCCATTTGATATTCCTTTTCTGCGAAACACTGAAACAAGGGAAAAAATAGAAACTGGCACTCGGCTTTGGGTCAATAGGTTAGTCCCAAAAGTAATATAAAAGTGCATAGTAAACCCCATTAAACATCCAAGATGGATAATATAATAGCATGAATACTTCATAAATTATAGATACGTTGGAGACGTATCAGCATCCCCAAGCTTAATTCCTGCTCGTCCTCGAGTAGGTAAATGATAAAAGAAAGAGTTTATGAAGTGTGAATGCTAGCAGGTGCATAAGTTTGATCAATGATAATTTCAATCACCTTTTCTAGTATCATTATATGTCATAACAGTAGTTCAACTCATAGAACTTTTCATGGTCAAGTAACAAGCTATTCACATGTTAAAGTATAGATCATAAACTTTATTGAAAACTAACAAACCGTGTTATTAGTCATCAAACAATTACAATTCATCTTATTTTCAGGAAGAGCCTATGTCAGAGAGCTTTGATTCAGCAAATTCACATACTCAACTATCTTTTAGTCTTCCATGATTGCTACCACTCAAAGCATATTTTTAGAACAAATAGCATCCATCGAACACAGAGAAAGATAGGGGCTTAATGTTTCGCCTCCCAACTCATTTACCATATAGATAATTGTCAACAATAATAATTCATGATCAAATATATTTGAATGGCCATATATGCTCAGATCTTTCCATCACATGATGCTTTCCAACTAAAGAGTAGGTTGGAATGAGAAGGAATACTACTGACTCTTGCATAAAAGTAAAAGATATATAGCTCCTTCGCAGAGGGAAGTAGGGATTTGCAGAGGTGCCAGAGCTCGAAGCAAAAACAGAGATGAAAATAATTTTGAGAGGTATGCTTTCATTGTCAACATGACGACCAAGAGTTCCCAATATCTTCCATACTACATACATTATAGGCGGTTCCCATGCAGAAAGGTAAAGTTTTTACTCCCCCTCCACCAACATTCACACTCCACGGCTTGTCCGAAACAACGGGTGACGTCCAACTATCAACATTCCTGGGGGAGTTTTGTTTAAATTATTTGTGAATTTGTTTTTGATCTTTTGATCATGGGACTGGGCATCCCAGTTACCAGCCATTTTCTCGTGAATGATGAGTGGAGTCCACTCATCGTGAGAATAACCCACCTAGCATGGAAGATACTGACAGCCCCTAGTCGCAACATGAGCGATTTGGGCATACAAAACAGATTATTATTTGAAGGTTTAGAGTTTGGCACATGCAAATTTACTTGGAACGGCAGGTAAATACCGCATATAGGTAGATATGGTTGACACTCATGGAAGAAACTTGGTTCAAGTAATTTGGATGCATAAGCAGTATTCCCGCTTAGTACAGATATTTTGGCTAGCAAAGGATTCTAAATAGCAAGCACCACATGTTTGAGGATCCATAACAATATAACTTCTATACAAATATACCCAAGCATAACTCATTATGTTGTCTTCCTTGTCAAACTTCAACTAATTTGCTCAGGTTTGAAAATAATTAATGGGGCTCACAATCATAGAAGATGTCCAAGATAGTATATTTATATGTGAAATCTCTCTTCCTTCAATATTCTTTCATGAATTGTTCAAGTGACCAATACAACGTTTGCTAACCTTCAATAAATTTACCACTTCTACTCTTATATGTGAAGGCATTGCTCCACATGGGAAAGGCATATGAAACATATATAATTTCAGATTTATGACATTCAAATCATTCAACTATTTACTCATAGGATATAAGTGAAGCACACAAGTAAATGACAAACTACTCCAAAAAGATATAAGTGAAGATCAATGAATAGTTAAATAATACTCTCTCTCTCTCTCTCATTTAAGAATTTCAGATCTTGATATTTTATTCAAACAGGAAGCAAAGCTAAAGAAAATAAAATGACGCTCCAAGCAAAACACATATCATGTGGTGAATAAAAATATAGCTCCAAGTAAAGTTACCGATGAACGAAGACGAAAGAGGGGATGCCTTCGGGGGCATCCCCAAGCTTAGACGCTTGGTTATCCTTGAATATTACCTTGGGCATCCCTAATCTTAGGCTCTTTCCACTCCTTATTCCATAGTCTATCGAATCTTTACCCAAAACTTGAAAACTTCACAACACAAAACATAACAGAAAATCTCGTGAGCTCCGTTAGCGAAAGAAAACAGAACACCACTTCAAGGTACTGTAATGAACTCATTCTTTATTTTTATTGGTGTTAAATCTACTGTATTCCAACTTATCTATGGTTTATAAACCATTTTACTAGCCATAGAGTCATCAAAATAAGCAAACAACACACGAAAAACAGAATCTGTCAAAAACAGAACAATCTGTAGTTATCTGTAACTAACGCAAATGTCTGGAACTCAGAAAAATCTACCAAAATAGGACGACCTAGATAATTTGATTATTGATCTTCTGCAATTGCAATCAGTATTTTATCATGTTCTGGTGATTTTAAAAAATTGTTTTCGTGAACAGAAAGTTTCTGGAATTTTCAGCAAGATCAAATAACTATCATCCAAGAAGATCCTATAGGTCTTACTTGGCACAAACACTAACTAAAACATAAAACTACATCTAACCAGAGGCTAGATAGATTATTTATTACTAAACAGCATCAAAAAGTAAAGAACAAAAATAAAATTGGGTTGCCTCCCAACAAGCGCTAACGTTTAACGCACCTAGCTAGGAATGATGATTTCGATGATGCTCACGTAAAAGATAAGAATTGAAACATAAAGAGAGTGTCATGAAGAATATGACTAGCACATTTAAGTCTAACCCACTTACTATGCATAGGGATTTTGAGAGCAAACAACTTGTAGGAACAATAATCAACTAGCATAGGAAGGCAAAACAAGCATAACTTCGAAATTTTCAACACATAGAGAGGAAACTTGATGTTATTGCAATTCCCACAAGCATATATTCCTCCCTCATATTAATTTTCAGTAGCATCATGAATGAATTCAAAAATATAACCAGCACCTAAAGCATTCTTTTTATGATCTACAAGCATAGAATTTTTATTACTCTCCACATAAGCAAATTTGTTCTCATGAATAGTGTTGGGAGCAAACTCAACAAAATAACTATCATATGATTAAAAACTAAGATCAAGATGACAACTTTCATGGTTATGATCATTCTTTATAGCATACGTGTCATCACAATAATCATCATAGATAGGAGGCATGCTTTCATCATAGTAATTTTGCTCATCAAAGCTTGGGGGACAAAAAATATCATCTTCATCAAACATAGCTTCCCCAAGCTTGTGGCTTTGCATATCATTAGTATCATGGGTATTCAAAGAATTCATACTAACAACATTGCAATCATGCTCATCATTCACATAATTTATGCCAAGCATTTTATAGACTTCTTCTTCTAGCACTTGAGCACAATTTTCCTTTCCATCAATCTCACGAAAGATATTAAAAAGATGAACTGTATGAGGCAAACTCAATTCCATTTTTTTGTAGTTTTCTTTTATAGACTAAACTAGTGATAAAACAAGAAACAAAAAGATTCGATTGCAAGATCTAAAGATATACCTTCAAGCACTCACCTCCCGACAGCGCCGAAAAAGAGCTTAGTTGACGGGTGTGAGTGCCGCTACCTAACCTCCCGACAGCGGCGCCAGAAAAGAGCTTGATGTCTACTACACAACCTTCTTCTTGTAGACATTGTTGGGCCTCCAAGTGCAGAGGTTTGTAGGACAGTAGCAAATTTCCCTCAAGTGGATGGCCTAAGGTTTATCAATCCGTGGGAGGCGTAGGTTGAAGATGGTCTCTGTCAAACAACCCTGCAACCAAATAACAAAAAGTCTCTTGTGTCCCCAACACACCCAATACAATGGTAGATTGTATAGGTGCACTAGTTCGGCGAAGAGATGGTGATACAAGTGCAATATGGATGGTAGATATAGGTTTTTGTAATCTGAAAATATAAAAACAGCAAGGTAACTAATGATAGAAGTGAGCGTAAACGGTATTGCAATGCTAGGAAACAAGGCCTAAGGTTCATACATTCACTAGTGCAAGTTCTCTCAAAGATAATAACATAATTGGATCATATAACTATCCCTCAACATGCAACAAAGAGTCACTCCAAAGTCACTAATAGCGGAGAACAAACGAAGAGATTATGGTAGGGTACGAAACCACCTCAAAGTTATTCTTTCGGATCGATCTATTCAAGAGTCCATAGTAAAATAACATGAAGCTATTCTTTCCGTTCGATCTATCATAGAGTTCGTACTAGAATAACACCTTAAGATACAAATCAACCAAAACCCTAATGTCACCTAGATACTCCAATGTCACCTCAAGTATCCGCAGGCATGATTATACGATATGCATCACACAATCTCAGATTCATCTATTCAAACCAACACAAAGAACTTCAAAGAGTGCCCCAAAGTTTCTACCGGAGAGTCAAGACGAAAACGTGTGCCAACCCCTATGCATAGGTTCATGGGCGGAACCCGCAAGTTGATCACCAAAACATACATCAAGTGGATCAATAGAATACCCCATTGTCACCACGGGTATCCCACGCAAGACATACACCAAGTGTTTTCAAATGCTTAAAGACTCAATCCGATAAGATAACTTCAAAGGGAAAACTCAATCCATTACAAGAGAGTAGAGGGGGAGAAACATCATAAGATCCAACTATAATAGCAAAGCTCGCGATACATCAAGATCGTGCCAAATCAAGAACACGAGAGAGAGAGAGAGAGAGAGAGAGAGAGAGAGAACATCAAAGCTAGCTACTACATACCCTCAGCCCGGGGTGAACTACTCCCTCCTCGTCATGGAGGCGCCAGATGATGAAGATGGCCACGGTGAGGTCCCCCCTCCGGCAGTCTTGAAGCAGGGTCCCGATTGGTTTTGGTGGCTCTGAGAGGCTTGCGGCGGAACTCCCGATATATTCTGTTCCCCGAAGGTTTTAGGGTATATATATATATATATATATATATATATATATATATATATATATATATATATATATATAGGAGGAAGAAATCGTCGGGGAGCCACGAGGGGCCCACGAGGGTGGAGGGCGCGCCCCCTGCCTCGTGTCTTCCTCATTGATTCCCTGACGTGCACTCCAAGTCCCTTGGATTGCTTCCGTTCCAAAAATAACTTTCCCGAAGGTTTCATTCCATTTGGACTCCGTTTGATATTCCTTTTCTGCGAAACACTGGAAACACGGAAAAAAGAAAATGGCACTTCCGGCTCGGGTCAATAGGTTAGTCCCAAAAGTAATATAAAAGTGCATAGTAAAGCCCATTAAACATCCAAGATGGATAATATAATAGCATGAATACTTCATAAATTATAGATACGTTGTAGACGTATAACCATGCCGTGGGCCGCAGGCAGGCAAGTCTGTGGACACACGTTCCCAGAATGCCGACATTAGCCCCCGGGCCCAAGGCGCGCTCGGTCTTGGCTTTGAGGCGAAGCCAAAGGTCAAGTACGGAGCGCCGCGGGCCCCAAAAGCCTGTGGACTCGGCTGACGCGTGGCGGTTCATTGGACGTGGGCGTCTCTGCTTCCCCACGCTGCCTCGGCAACTGCTCGACTTGACAAGTCCCTGCGACATGCAAGGAAAACCATCATTACCTGTGATCGTGGGGGGCGCTGGTTGGCCTTCTCTCGCTATATATGGGGAGCGGGGCGGAGCCCCCGTCGCCCATATCTTCCTTGCTCGCTTGTTTCTTCCTTCTTGCCCCACCGCAAGCAGCAATGGCACCGTTGAAGAGGTTCTCCACCGTGGAGAAGGGCAAAGCCCCTCGGGAGGGACCCGGTGCCCCGGCGCCCAAGCGAGGACGTGGCCGTCCCCGTAAGCATGCCGCGACCCCCGTCGTGGCCCCCGGGTCTCGGGGTTGCGCAGTAGTGCATAGCAGGAGTCGCTCTGGTCGCGGCAATCCCGTCGACGAGAGGAGACGTGCCGTGGTTGCGCGGCCTCCCCGATCGTGGTTCCATGCATCAGAGGTGCTGCCGGAGTTCGTTGTCTGGTCGGAGGATCCGGCCGGCAGTTGGCTCCAGCTCCCCCGCTTCTTTGCCGACGAGCTACCGGCCTCCGGTCCAGGCGGGCTCTGGCTGCAGGCAGACGGTTGCTGCAGCCGGGCTTCTTGGGTCGCGGTCGAGGTCTCCGTTGCGGGCAACATAGCTCTGGCCCGCGGTTGGTAGACGTTTGCCCGCGCGCGTGGCCTGGGCAGGCGGTGCACCCTCCACTTCAAGTTCAATGGCGACGCGACCCTCTTCCTGAGGGTGTTCGGGGAAGACGGTCGCCGCGTCGGATGCTGCCCCGAGGTGAATGATGGCGAGGGGGTGCTCGGCCTTGGCGATGGTCGGGGCGAGGAGCAGGACGAACCCGCCGGCCGCGCCTCGTCCGGCTACAACGGCTCCTCCTTTGGGGACAGTTCCAGCAGCGGCGGCCTTGATCAGCGTCCACGCCGCCGCGCCCGCTTTGAAGGTGGTAGCGGGTCGTCTCGTCGCCGCGCATCGGTGAAGCGCGAGGAGGGGTCCGACTAGTCCCGAAATGTCGCCAAGGCCCTGCCCCCGTCGGTTGCTGCAGGGGCGAGCGCCGCTTTTGTTATGTTCCCCTTATCCTTCCTGCACCAAAATGAAACCAGCATGGGCCCGGAGGGGCATGTATCGAACCATGACTTATTAACCATTATGCTACACTTGTTGTTTCAGTGTTGTGTGGCTATTTTGCGCAAAGATAACTTAGCCTGGTGCATTCGTGGCGCCCTCCTCCTTACGAGGCATTTATTTCCTCGTGTCCATCTTGACCTTGTGGTTTGCGATTGCTCAGGAACTGCAAAAAAATCATTAGGGAGTTTGCCGGGAGATTTGTCGTTCACCCAAGCCTTGACCCGGCGCTTTGTACTGCGGTACCCGTGGGGCACGGATTAGGAGAGATGCGCCAGCTTTCAGGCTCGAATGAGGGTGGCTCGCGAGAAGGCAGAGAGAAGAAAAACGCTCGCGAGGGCGCCTGCCTAGCCCCACTCGCAAGGTATGCGAGAGAGAAAACACGAGCGAACCAGAGCCGGAAAATGTGGTAAGAGGCGAGGGAATCGAATCAGCAAGGAACACCAAAAGCAAACTTCGATTGAGGAAAAACGAGCCAACTACGGAAAGCAAATGAAAAGCCGCGTCCGGCACCTAATCTAGTCTTCAAGTCTTCTCACTAGCTGGAGCTAAGTGCTACCACTAGGCGTGGGAGGGAGCCCCAAGGCCTGAGGTCGGCGCTCCTGAGACTCCGGGGCATGTACAACCCCACTCATTATTACGTGAGAGTGTCACGGGCGGCGATTCTTCACAGGCACCGGGCCTTCTTCACAGGCTCTGGGCCTTTCTTCATGGGTAGAACTTCCGGAGGTGCTGGATGTTCCAGGCGTTCTGGATAGGTATCCCGTCTTGCGTCTCTAGACGCGCGACGACAGGCCTGGAGACGTGGACGACCCTAAACGGGCCCTCCCACATGGGTGAAAGCTTGTGCAGCCCTTCCCTAGAGAGGACCCGCCTCAGGACAAGGTCGCCCACCTCGAGCATCCTGGAGCGGACACTGCGGCAGTGGTATCACCGCAGCGCCTGCTGGTACCTTGCCGCCCTCAATGCAGCTTCGCGACGATGCTCCTCCCCCAACACGAGGTCCATCCCCCGCGTGGTGTCCTGCTGCGTTTCATCGAACGCCAGGACCCGTGCGGAGCGATGCTTAACCTCGTGAGGAAGGTATGCTTCAGCTCCATGGACAAGGAAGAATGGGGTCTCGCCTGTTGGTTTGGTGGCGGTGGTGCAGATAGACCACAACACGGACTGGAGCTTGTCGTGCCAGCCCCTGCCACAGGCCTCGAGCTTCTTCTTGAAGTTCCTGGTCTTGAGGCCCCTCAGGACCTCCGCGTTGGCGCGTTCGGCCTGACCATTGCTCCTGGGGTGCGCCGCCGAAGCGTAGCAGATCTACGTTCCAAGGTTAGCACAGTAGGTTTTGAAGAGATTACTAGTAACTGCGAACCGTTATATGTGATGATGCGGTTGGGGACCCCGAAGCGGCTCACGAGGCCCTTGATGAACTTGACAGCAGAGCCAGCTGGGATGGTACAGATGGCTTCCACTTCCGCCCACTTGGTGAACTTGTCGATGGCGACGCAGAGGTAGCGGTAGCCCCAGTAACGAGGAGCGGGCCCAAGATGTCCAGCCCCGGACATGACGGCCATGTGGCGGAATGGTCTGGAGGCCCCGGCCGGTGATGAATCTGCTTGGCATGGGCTGGCGAGCCGCGGACCTCACCAGCTCAGCTGCATCGTTGGCCTTGATGGGCGATAGAACCCACTACGGAATACTTTGCCGACGAGGGTCCGTGATGACGAGTGGTGCCCACAGTCCCCACCGTGTATGTCAGTTAGCAGCTCCTTTCCCTGGTCCCTGGAAATGCAGCGCAGGGAAACATCGTTTGGCCGCTTCGTGTACAATTCACCATCCTGGATGCAGTACACTGTGGCTTGCCGAACCACACGCTCTGCATCCCCCTCCTTCTCCGGCAGCGCCCCTTGCATCAGATATTCCTTGAATTCCTTGGTCCAGCATCCCTCCTGAGGTTCGAGCGGCTTGGGGATGATGCAACCCGAGGGGCGCCCCCAACAGGGTAAACTAAAGACATAAGTAAAAGGGATACATGCCATAGGGATGGACCCGCGCGGCCTGGGAATAATGCAGCCTGAGGGGCGCTCCCAGCTAAATGAACTTGGTGTTGGGGAACATAGTTATTTCAAAAAAAATCCTACGCACACGCAAGATCATGGTGATGCATAACAACGAGAGGGGAGAGTGTGTCCACGTACCCTCGTAGACCGAAAGCGGATGCGTTAGCACAACGCGGTTGACGTAGTCGTACGTCTTCACGATCCGACCGATAAAGTACCGAACGCACGGCACCTCCGAGTTCAGCACACGTTCAACTCGATGATGTCCCTCGAACTCCGATCCAGCCGAGCTTTGAGGGAGAGTTTCGTCAGCACGGCGGCGTGGTGATGATGATGATGTTCTACCGACGTAGGGCTCCGCCTATGCACCGCTACGATATGACCGAGGTGGATTATGGTGGAGGGGGGCACCGCACACGGCTAAGAGATCCAAGGGATCAATTGTTGTGTCTCTAGGGGGTGCCTCCCTCCTCAGTATATAAAGGAGTGGAGGAGGGAGGGGCCGCCACCTTGGCGCGCCCCATGAGGAGTCCTACTCCCACCGGGAGTAGGACTCCCCCCTTTCATGTTGGAGTAGGAGAGGAGAGGGAAGATTTCGAGACTCCTCATCATGTCCGTGATCACATCCGGGACTCCGAACTACCTTCGGTACATCAAAACACATAAACTCATAATATAACCGTCATCGAACTTTAAGCGTGCGGACCCTACAGGTTCGAGAACTATGTGACATGACCGAGACACGTCTCCGGTCAATAACCAATAGCGGAACCTGAATGCTCATATTGGCTCCCACATATTCTACGAAGATCTTTATCGGTCAAACAGCATAACAACATACGTTGTTCCCTTTGTCATCGGTATGTTACTTGCCCGAGATTCGATCATCGGTATCTCAATACCTAGTTCAATCTCGTTACCGGCAAGTCTCTTTACTCGTTCCGTAATACATCATCCTGCAACTAACTCATTAGTTGCAATGCTTGCAAGGCTTATAGTGATCTGCATTACCGAGTGGGCCCAGAGATACCTCTCCGACAATCGGAGTGACAAATCCTAATCTTAAAATATGCCAACCCAACAAGTACCTTCGGAGACACCTGTAGAGCACCTTTATAATCACCCAGTTATGTTGTGACGTTTGGTAGCACACAAAGTGTTCCTCGGTTAACGGGAGTTGCATAATCTCATAGTCATAGGAACATGTATAAGTCATGAAGAAAGCAATAGCAACATACTAAACGAGGTGCTAAGCTAACGGAATGGGTCAGGTCAATCACATCATTCTCCTAATGATGTGATCTCATTAGTCAAATGACAACTCATGTCTATGGCTAGGAAACATAACCATCTTTGATCAACGAGCTAGTCAAGTAGAGGCATACTAGTGACACTCTGTTTTGTCTATGTATTCACACATGTATCAAGTTTCCGGTTAATACAATTCTAGCATGAATAATAAACATTTATCATGAAATAAGGAAATAAATAATAACTTTATTATTGCTTCTAGGGCATATTTCCTTCACTTGGAAAATGTCACCTGGTTCTGTAGACGAAGGAGAGTTGGTGCAGCTGAAGGCGTGCGGCGAAGGGGTAGCTCCTCATGAGCCATCGGGACCCTGAGCCTCGGGAGGCTCTGGGGGCTCAGGTGGTTCCCTGAGGACCGTCTCCATCTCTGCCAGGACGGCGCGGTGCCTAGCCTCCTGAGCTGCCAGGACACGCCGTAGGTTGCGCTGATAGGCTGACGGCACGCTCGGCAGGCCGAAAGGCATGTGAACGTAGCTGTGTGGTGGACCCTCGCAACGGCCCACGCGCGAAGGCCAGAAAAGCTCCTGAGATGCGGCCCTATTGAGCCCTGGAACGTCGATGCAGACGCGCAGCCCAGCATCCTCGCCTGGATGGGGAGCTGCGCCTCGTGAGCGGCGGTCGCCGCGCATGGCCCTTGCGTCTTGCAGTTCCTGAGTGGTCTTGGTGATGAACTCATGAGTGGTGGGAACTCCTTGCCCTGTATTCTCCTGAGGGAAACGTGCCGCTAAGAATGCCTCCAAGTGGTGTCCGAGCGCCTCCCTCGTGATGTTGGCAAGGTCTGAGGCCCTCCAGAAGAGAGCCCCCGAGCCATGCCCGAGGAGAGCGCCGGGCGGGCCTTCCTATGCAATGGAGGGAGGCACCCCTTGAGCGGGCGCTGATCCTGACGAGGTTCCAGCCGTGACGCCACCCTCCTGAGGTCCGGCACGGCGCAACTGCTTCTTCTTCTTGGGGATTACCTCAGGAGGATCCTCGCTCTTGCTGTCGGGGTCATCGATTGCGGCAGCTTGAAAGGCGCGCTCGAGGGAGCACACTGCATCTCTTTCTTCGCACGGGACCGTGATGATTACGCCGCTCCCTGGCATCTTGAGGACATTGTGGCCGTGGTGTATCACCGCCATGAACTTGGCCAGGGCTGAATACTCGAGGATGGCATTGTATGGCAGACAGATGTGTGTGATGTCGAAGTCGATGAGCTTGGTGCGGTAGTTCTTGCGTTCCCCGAAGGTGACAGGGAGGCAGACCTGCCCTATCGGTGTGGTGGAAGCGTCGGTCACTCGTGAGAAAGGCTTGGTAGGCTGAAGCTGCTCATATGGCACTTGGAGGTTGTCGAACGTGTCGACGGACAAGACGTTGAGCCCTGCTCCACTATCAATGAGGGTCTTGGTAACAGCCACGTTGCAGATGGTGGGCGTGCAGAGCATTGGGAGCTTGTCCGAGCTGGCGGTAGAGTTGGGGTGGTCTTCTGAGCTGAAGGTGAGGTCGGCCTCTGGCGCAACCCAAACCGGCGGAGCCCCCGAGCACTTGGAAGCGGCACCAATCTGACGGAGGAATGGCTTGACGTGGCGATCTAAAGGCGGTGCTTGAGAGCCGCCCAGTAGGGCTGCGACTGCGTGGTGCGCCGGCACCACGTAGCGAGTAGTGAAGAGGTCGCAGAGTTCCCCCCAGGACGCCACCGTGGATCCAAGGAGGTTGAGCAGCCAGGCGCGTGGCTCCGGCGAGGGCCATGGGGAGCCAGTTGGCCATGACCTTGTCATCGCCCCCGGCCTCGTGGACGGCCTCCTCGTATGCCAGCAGGAACGCCGACGGGTCCGCCACGCCGTCGTAGTGCGGCGGCATCTCCAGCCTGAACTTGGGTGGCCACCGCACGTGTCGAAGGGCGGGGGCCAGGGCTCGAAGCCCCTGGCCCCGTCGTCAGCACCGACCGTTGGAGCCGGTGGCGGGGCGCCTGCCATGAGGGCGAAACACAGATCGACGGAGGAGAAGCTATGGCGCGCCCCTACCTGGCGTGCCAAATATCGGATCTCGGGTTCCAGCAAAACCCTTAAGGTTCGAACTCTGGGGTGCGCGCGAAGTTCTTTCCCTCCAATTGATCCACGCCCTAGCTCGCTAAGATCTTGCGGACGAACTCGACGAACTCACAACACAAGGGACACAAGATTTATACTAGTTCGGGCCACCGTTGTGGTGTAATACCCTACTCCAGTGTGTGGTGGTGGATTGCCTCTGGGGCTGATGAAGAACAGTACAAGGGGAAGAACAACCTCCTGAGGTTGAGGTGTTCTTGTGTTCGGTGTCGCTAAGGGAAGGCTCTCGATCATATGAGATCAAGCTGCCTTCTTTGGTGGTGGCTAGTCCTATTTATAGAGGCTCTGGTCCTCTTCCCAAATATTGAGTGGGAAGGGAGCCAACAACGGCGGCCAATTTGAAAGGGGACAGCTAGTACAAGCTATCCTAACTAAAGCAGTCTTCGCCTGCGAAAGGGCTCTGGTGATGATGTCGTCTTGGGCTCCACGATGACCTCCGTCCTGCTGGCCTACTGGTCTTGGTCTCGTTGCACTGATATGGAAACCTTTACCTGATGCCTCGGTACTCCACGCCTGCGCTTGCCTCCTTAGCACCAAAGAGGAAACAAGGATGCTGAACGCGCTGGAGCCCGCCTGGCTCCCGCCTGGTGTCGATCGTCGTGGCTCACGTCATGACAGCCTCGCGAGGTTTGCCCCGCCTTGATATCTCCACTCCTCACGAGGCAGCCTGGTGAGGCCGCTCCTGAGGAGGTCTTGCGTTGTCCCCCTCGCAAGGCTTGGCCCCTCGCGTGGGTCTTGAATGCATTGTTGACGAAGATGGGTCGTACGGGCCTACTAGCATAGCCACGCCATGGGCCGTAGGGAGGCAAGTCTGGGGACCCCCGTTCCCAGAACACCGACAGCCACAACCCGGTCAAGGAGCCGCTTCTCTGCTGCAATCACAAGGGACTCGGCTAGCCGGCTACTGTCTGCTGCATAGGCGGACGACTTCTTGTAGTCTCCGGTTATGGTCAGGATTCCCTTGGTGCTCAGCATCTTCATCTTGAGGTAAGCATAGTGGGGGACCACCATGAACTTGGACAGAGCAGGCCGGCCAAGTAGCACGTGATAGGGGCTCTCAAGGTCCACCACCTCAAACCAGACTGGCTCTCGGCAAAAGTGATTCTTGTCCCCAAAGAGGATATATCTGTGTCTTGCCGATTGGTGAGCAAGAAAGGCCAGGAATTATGCCATGGAATACAGACCGACTGGGCTGAAGCTGCCTCTGTTTGATTCCTAACTTCTCCATAGTGTCTCGGTACAGGATGTTGATGCTGCTGCCGCCATCTATCAGGACTCGAGAGAAATGAGCAGCCCGCCTCTCTGTTGCGAAGGTGGCATCTAAGACCAAGGCATAAGAACCAGGAGAGGGCATCACCTCCGGGTGGTCAGCTCTGCTCCAACTGACAGGCTTCTCAGACCAATGCATGAACTCTGGGGTCTCGGATGCTACTGCGTGTACTTCTTGTTGTCGTTGCCGTCTGCTGTGCTTATCGTCGGCCACGCTGGTGAACTCGACATAAGCTCCATGTTCTCCAGGATACTCATCTTTTACTCGCCCGGTGGCCGGGCCCGCTCTTTGGGGAGGAGGAGGCGGCGGACCGACAGCGGAGGAGGCGGAGTCCATCACCCTTGGCGATCTGGTGAGCCAGTGGCATTTCGAGTGGTGTGGTTGGGCGGCTTCGCGCCCGCCGTGGAACTTGGAGGTGCATCAAGAGTTTGCTCAGTCGAGAAAGCGGGCAGCCAGTTGGGCTTACCGCCTTCCGGCGCTTGGGTGGAGGCTGCCCTTCTGGCTGCTGGTCTTCGACTGTCGCCACCTGCCGGCTTGTGGAAGCCGGCTGCGTGGCCTTGCGCTTGTTGTCGTTCAGTTGCTGACGCCGACTGGTGTCGCCAGCCGGAGTCCGAGGAGCTTGAGGAGCCACTTTGCCAGATGCGCCAACTTGGATCTCCGCCTTCATGGAGGAGTCGTCCGTGGCGTACTTGTCCGCTATGATCAGCAGTTCGTTGAGGGTCACCGGCTCGTCGCAGAGAAGCTTGTGCTTGAGGAGGGTGCCTTCTCAGCACCCGGCAGTGAAGTACTCAATGGCCTGCACCTCGTGCACGCCCTCGCAAGAGTTGCGCAGCTCGGCCCAACGCGTGAGGTAATCGCGAGTCGACTCGTTGGGGCCTTGGACGCACAGGGAGAGCTGGCGAGGCTTGGGCGGCTGCTTGTATGTGCTGGTGAAGTTGTGGATGAAAGCTTCGGTGAAATCAACCCACCTGTTGATGCTGCGGGGCTTCAGGCTGTTCAGCCATGTCCGGGTTGTGCCCTGGAGCATGAGCGGAACGTACTTCACGACAACTCGCTTGTTGCTGTTGGTGATGCTGACGGCTGTGGAGTAGTCGACCAGCCAGTCCTCCGGCTTCACAGAGCCGGTGTACTTGGGCGTATCTCTCGGGAGCGTGAACCCTTTGGGGAACAGCCCATCTCGGATGCGGGGGCCAAAACAAGGCGGACCCAGCTCGTCTTCTTATTCTAGTACCAGGAATCGGTTGAGGCGGTCGATCCGGTGGCGGGCGTCGTTCTCTCTGACTCCTTCCCGGCGGCCAAGGCGGTCGCCGAGTGTCGGGTGGTCAACAGGCGGCGGGGAAGTGCGCCACTCCCTGCGAGGGGGAGGCGGACAGTCGTGCCGTCATTCCACTGCTCTTGGGCGGCCGTCTTGGTTGTGCTCGATGGTGATGCGAGTCCGGCTGCGATTGACAGCCAACTCCTTGTCTCTCCTACCGCGGACGCCACCAGTTGGCGTCCGGGATGCCATGCCTTGATCTTGGCGAGGAGGTGGATCATCATTTTGCCAGTTAGGCGCTTCAGTGCGGCAGCCGGCTTCTTGCTGCTCGCAGCCGCGTCAAGGAGCTGCTGGACGTGCTCCGTCATGTGGCAACGCTCGTCGCCCTCGAGCTTGTCTAGCTCGTCTGCTGCCGCCTGGGCAGCTCGTATGTTCCCTGCGGGTGTGGCGTAGATGGGACGATCTGTCCCGAACATGCTGGCTATGGTCGCGCCACGCTGCCGGACCTGGCCAATGCGGCTAGGCCCACTAGGAGCCGGCGTGCCACCGACGGCACGGTCCATCTCACGTTGGTAGGCCTCCGAAAGGCATCTCATGTTGGCCAGCCGGTTGGCGCTTTCGACGAGCTGGACACGGCGTGCTTCCAGCGTCTCGGCGTCGGCGTCTTCCGGGATGGGCGCAGTCAGGTCTTGCAGCGCCGCCTGCAACGGATCCTGGCCACCTCCGCCAGAGTGCTCACCGTGGCTGATGACGAGCACATCCGTGACAGTGCTGCCACCGCTGTCCGCGCGAGGAAGCGGTTTGTCATAGACCACCATGTTGGTGGGGAACGTGTCAAGCGACACAGTGTCGGAGTCGACAAGCATCGGGTCAGTGGAGCCAACCAACTCCAAGTCCACAACAGGCTCACTGGCGACGTGGAGCTGATCGAGGAGGCTGACGAGGCGGCTCTCGGGGCCATCTGTGCCCGCATCAGACGCGGGCTCGTCGGAGAGGCGAATCTCGCCAACAAGATCGGCGAGGCAGCTCACCGCGCAGGCGACCTCCGCGCCGTGCAGCGCGTTGGCGCAGACGTCGTCTGGCGTGCCGGGCTGGCTGCGCTCGCCAGGAAGGAACAAGGTTCCCGTCCAGAACAGGTCTCCGGGAGATGGTGCACCTCGCCCCACGGTGGGCGCCAAATGTCGGGGGTTGGGCGCGACATATGCCAAAGGATGGCTTATCATGGTGGGAGCGAGTAGAATGTCGTCGGTGCCTGGAAGCGGGATGAGGCGTAGACACTAACGTCGGTGCACTTTACCCAGGATCGGGGCTCTCCTTGGAGATAACACCCCTAGGCCTGCTCTGCGGGGTCTCCGCATGATCACTAAGGCACTAGTGGGTACAGATGTGCTCCTCGAGCTGTATGCTAGAGGTAGAAGAAGGCAAGTCTTGCTCTCTTCTCCCTCTGTGTGTGTCTAGTTCTAACAGGTTGGGAACCCTTTGCACGGGTGCCCTGTGGGTTTATATAGGCCTACCCCCCAGGGGTACAATGGTAATCTGGCCGGGTGTAGGACCCGACTGTCAGTGTCTTTGGTGGCGGCTTCTCCACCGGCTCTTTGGGGCCCGCCGCTGGCCCCCGCAAATGCAATCTGCACGGAGCCGAGAGCCGCCCCGCGCCGCTTGTGGGTGCAGTCGGCCCGATTCTGTAACCGCAATGCTAATGACGCATGCTTGGTCAGGGGAGCGTGGCTACAGTTCCGCCGCCTGGTGGGAGATCACTGTAGCCACACCGCGTCTCTTCTGGTTAATGGCGCACGGACCCCGAGGGGGAAAGGGCCGCCTGCTAGAGGCCGGCCTTCCTCAGGTCCGACTGGTCAGACTTCCGCCGTCTTCCGGGATCTTGCTGCCTGGTAGGGCCCGCCGCTTGCAGGCCGTACCAATAGGCTGTGGTGGGAACAGGACTTCGCCTGTCAGGAGTGACGTCAAGGGTGGAGCAGCAAATGTGCCGCGCCGTGCGGAGATCTCCGCCTGTACGGGACACTGTGGCCGCACCCTGCCCTGGGCATGGGGGTGATGGACTACACTGTAGCCACACCTTGTCTTGTCTTGTTAATGGGGGTGCAGACTTTGAGGGCGTCGTGGGCCGACTGCTAGGTGTCGGCTTCTCTGGAGGCCGCCTGCTAGGAGTCGGCCCGTCTTGGTGCCGTCTTCAGGAGCTTGGCCACCTTCCGGCAGCCGGCCACTTGAGCCAGCCGGCCACCAGAAGGCGGCGCTTCATTTTGGATGTTTATGGGGCGCAGCCGACCCAATGTCTTGAAAGGTTCATGGACTCGGGTTAGGCTACCCGTGGCCCATTACTCCGACGTTCATCCAACAATACCGCCGAATCAATATAAGACATTGGTGGTAAGCAGTATGACGATCACCTCCCACAACTCTTTGTGTTATACTCATGCATATCATCTACACATAGACCTGGCTCGGATGCCACTGCTGGGAATGTTGAATGGAAAACAAAAAATTTCTACGCACATGCAAGATCTATCCATGGAGATGCATAGCTATGAGAGGGGAGAGTGTGTCTATGTACCCTTGTAGACAGTTAAGCGGAAGCGTTTATCACGCGGTTGATGTAGTCGTACTCTTCGCGATCCAATCACGATCCAACCGATCTATTGCTGAACGGACAGCACCTCCGAGTTTAGCACACGTGCGGCTCGATGACGTATCCTCCTTCTTGATCCAGCAAGCGGGAGAGGAGAAGTAGATGGGATCACAACCAACACGACGACATGGTGGTGATGGTGGTGGTGGAACACCGACAGCGCTTCGCTAAGCATCGCCGGGACAAGGCGGTGGAACTACGGAGTAACGGGAGAGAGAGGGGCGCCAAGGGCTTGGTGTGTCCTCTTGGGGCGCCCCCTCCCCTCTATATATAGGTGGAGGGGGTGTGGTAAACAGCCCCTCGAAGCCCTAGGGCTCAGCTAAGTGGGAGAGGATTTGGACTCCAAGTCCAATCCTATTCCTACTAGGACTCCTTCCTTTTTTGCCTTCCCGTCGGTACAACAATCCCTGGGTCTGTTACCAAGACTGTGCACTGGCATGGGAACAAGATTAAGCCACCAACCCAAGGTAGGGCACAAGGAACCAAGAGCATCGAAGAACCAACATGCAAATCAAGAGGACCAAGATCAAGCCAGAGAAGTGAGATACCACCAGGAGAAAAGCCTCCCTTGTTGTGCTCCTCCCTTGTTGGGCAGGCGAGCACAACAAGGGCGGGATCACCCCCGGAAGAAGACATCCAAGACGTCCCGACAGAGCCTGCCGGGACTCACGAAGGCAGAACCACCTCACCCAAGCACTCCGCCATGACCCACGTCGTCAATCGATGCAGTGTCAAGCCGCAAAGTGACTAAGTGGCAGCCATTCGCCACATGGCGGCCTCTTTCTACAGGAAATGCCTACAGATGACACTCGTCCTGCGACGTGTCAAGCGAGCAGGCGTGGAGCTGGCAAGATAGCCTGGCAAGGCTTGTCGGTCAAGCGATCATGTGATGTTAAGCGTTGCATTTAATGCACCCTGTCAGCCTGTAGAGTTAGGTATGATAGCACTGTTTGCTATCTTATCAGTGCATAATGACTACTTTGCCATTGTGGTAACCCCTTGATCTATAAAAGGAGGCCCATGGCAACTGGAGAAAGGGTTAGAAGATCCCCATATGCGCGTAGCCACTGCCGCCTCTACCGGGCAAGTGTACTACACACCACCACCATCAATCCACCAAAGCAGGAGTAGGGTTTTACGCCTCACGGCGGCCCAAACCCGGGCAAAATTGCTTGTGTGATCCCTGCCGTGCTGCCCCACGCTCGTCTGCTCTTTGTGCAACACGACGCCCCCCTACCGAACCAACAAGGGGCCCTATGGTCCCATAGGTGGCCGTGGTTTCCCACGACATCTTCGGCGCGCTAGGTAGGGGGATCGCTTGCGCGAACCTGAAGGCGTGTGCAGCACGTCATCTTAATCACCGTCTTCACCTTCGACGGTGCCATCGACCATGGTGCCCAAGAAGAAACCCGGTGCTTTGGCTCATCCATCCACCTCGAAGGCTCTGCCGCCCGCGGCCTCTAATGCCGCGGGGGATGTGGAGGCGCGCGAAGACGTGGACGCTGCTGGGGACGTGGTCAGGGCAGGCGGCACCATCACCACTTCCCTGGTGGCCGACACAGGAGCAGGAGACATCGGAGGAGAACAACATCAACAACGCCCCGACGGCCATGTTCCCCAAGGTACGGGTGAGGGGGTTACTCTGTCCGCGCCCCCTCCTCCCGCTGACGGGCACAACCACAGCAATGGTGCTCGTACCAGGGCAGACCGTTGCCCTCCGACCGCCCCCACCACAGGAGCGACCATGGCGCATGCGCCTCCCCCGAGATGGGTCGACCAAGTTTCTGCACCTGACGGAGCCGCTGGCCCTCGAGCACCTTCGCCGCACCACGCTGCCATCCAGGTGGCCACCCAGCAGCAGCGGGGGCGCAGTGCTACCGTCGCTGGCACCATTAGGAGCCGAGCGACGGTGCGATCTACTTCATCATCACCCATGCCAAGCACAACTACGGAGGCCATGGCGCGGGCTCAGCTGCTGCTGCCTGCTGAGGTTTCCTCCAGCGGCCGAGCGGATGGACGAATGGCGAGCCACCATCTAAAGTCTGCTCTATTTCGCTGAAGCTGGGGTCTCACAGCGAGCTGGCCTGCCACGGCCTCCCCAAGTGACGACAACAGCTCGTGCTGCTAGCTGCACAGAAGGGGCCACCCCATGGTGCAGTCCCACCATGGCAGCCGACACGAGCACAGTAGAATCAAGAACCTAACGACGTCTCGATGGCCTCTTCTGACCCTCGAGCATGTCCAGGCCAACGGCGAGCCCCAGAGGATAGGCGGAGGGGAGACATGCGCATCGTTGTTGAGCAACGCCGCGATGACCCCCACTGGACCGACGGGTATGACGGCCCCGACGTCGATGAACCCGCGCTCGGTATCGGCGGGTGCCTACCTTTCAAGGTTGGGTGTCCAGCCTTTACTCGTGAGCTGCGGCAAGTCTATTGGCCGTCTATTCGCATATTCAAGCCAGAGATACCTGAGAAGTACGATGGGAGGCTGAACCCCGCAGAGTTCCTGAGCATCTACACCATCACTGTTCAGGCTGCCGGGGGAAGAGATGAGAAGGTGTTTGCCAACTACTTCCCTTTGGCTCTCAAGTCCAACGTGAGGTCTTGGCTGATGCACCTACCGGAGAACTCCATTTCATCGTGGGCAGACCTATGCCATGAGTTCATTGGCGCCTTCACCGGCTGCCATCAAGAGCCAGGCCGTCGCAGTGACTTGCAGCTTCTCCAACAGAAGGAAGGAGAAACCCTTCATAAGTATTTACAGAGATTCAACAAAGTTCATAGAAACATCCCAAATATCCATCCGACAGCTGTGATAGCTGCCTTCCAGTCCAATGTGCGCAACCGCCGGATTCGTTCCAAGATGAACGTGCAGTTGCCCAAGACTATGAAGGAGCTCTACACCTTGGTGGATAAGTGTGCTCGGATGGAGGAGGAAAGAAAGTTGCCCGGAGAGGAAGATTGCACCAACATCGATTCAAAGGATGATGATGAATCAACCGGTCAGAAGAAGAGCAAGAAGCGTAGTAAGAGGCGAAAGGATAAGGCAGTGATGACTGTTGAAGGATCGGGCACACCTAGTACTGGCAGGAAGGCCAAAACTGAGGCCCCGACAAGGGAGCTGTTGTTGGGGAACGTAGTAATTTCAAAAAATTTCCTACGATCACGCAAGATCATGGTGATGCATAGCAACGAGATGAGAGTGTTGTCTACGTACCCTCGTAGACCAGCAACGGAAGCGTTGACGCAACGTAGAGGAAGTAGTCGTACTTCTTCCCGATCCAACCGATCCAAGTACCGAGCGTCGGCACCTCCGAGTTCTGCACACGTTCAGCTCGATGGCGTCCCTCGAACTCCGATCCAGCCGAGTGTTGAGGAGAGTTTCAATCGACGACGGCGTGGTGACGATGATGATGTTCCACCGGCGCAGGCTTCGCCTAAGCTCCGCAACGGTATATTCGAGGTGTAGTTTGGTGGAAGGGGCACCTGCACGGCTGAGGAGCGATCTCAATGATCAACTTGTGTGTCATGGGGTGCCCCCTGCCCTCAGTATATAAAGGAGGAAGGGAGGGGCTGGCCGCCGAGAGAGGAGGCGCACCAGGGTTTCCTACTCCTACTAGGAGTAGGATTCCCCCAATCCTAGTCCAACTAGGTTTTCCCAAGTGGGAAGAGAGAGAGAGAGGCGCGCCTTCTCCTAGTCCTAATAGGACTAGGGAAGGGGGAAGGTGCGCCAGCACCAAGGCCCCTTTTCTCTTTCCCACTAAGGCCCATCATGGCCCATTGACCCCGGGGTTCCAGGTAACCCCTCGGTACTCGGTAAAATTCCCAATTTCACCCGGAGTGATTCGGAGTCAAACATAGGCTTCAATATATCAATCTTTATGTCTCGACCATTTCGAGACTCCTCGTCATGTCCGTGATCTCATCCGGACTCGAACAACCTTGGTACATCAATATCATATAAACTCATAATAACTGCCATCGAAGCGTTAAGCGTGCGGACCCTACGGGTTCGAGAACTATGTAGACATGACCGAGACACCTCTCGGTCAATAACCAATAGCGGGACCTGGATGCCCATATTGGCTCCTACATATTCTACGAAGATCTTTATCGGTCGACCGCATAACAACATACGTTGTTCCTTTGTCATCGGTATGTTACTTGCCCGAGATTCGATCGTCGGTATCCAATACCTAGTTCAATCTCATTCTTGGCAAGTCTCTTTTCTCGTTCGTAATACATCATCTCACAACTAACACATTTAGTTGCAATGCTTGCAAGGCTTATGTGATGTGCATTACCGAGAGGGCCCAGAGATACCTCTCCGACAATCGGAGTGACAAATCCTAATCTCGAAATATGCCAACCCAACATGTACCTTCGGAGACACCTGTAATGTACCTTTATAATCACCCGATTCGTTGTGACGTTTGGTAGCACCAAAGTGTTCCTCGGGCAAACGGAGTTGCATAATCTCATAGTCATAGGAACATGTATAAGTCATGAAGAAAAGCACTAGCAACAAACTATACGATCAGGTGCTATGCTAATGGAATGGGTCATGTCAATCAGATCATTCAACCAATGATGTGATCCCGTTAATCAAATAACAACTCCTTGTTCATGGTTAGGAAACATAACCATCTTTGATTAACGAGCTAGTCAAGTAGAGGCATACTAGTGACACTCTGTAGGTTTATGTATTCACACATGTATTATGTTTCCGGTTAATACAATTCTAGCATGAATAATAAACATTTATCATGATATAAGGAAATAAATAATAACATTATTATTGCCTCTAGGGCATATTTCCTTGAGTCTCCCACTTGCACTAGAGTCAATAATCTAGTTCACATCGCCATGTGATTTAACATCAATAGTTCACATCTATATGTGGTTAACACCCATAGTTCACATCGACATGTGACCAACACCCAAAGGGTTTACTAGAGTCGATAATCTAGTTCACATCGCTATGTGATTAACACCCAAAGAGTACTAAGGTGTGATCATGTTTTGCTTGTGAGATAATTTTAGTCAACGGGTCTGTAACATTCAGAGCCGTAAGTATTTTGCAAATTTCTATGTCTACAATGCTCGCACGGAGCTACTCTAGCTAATTGCTCCCACTTTCAATATGTATCCAGATTGAGACTCGAGTCATCTAGATTAGTGTTAAAACTTGCATCGACGTAACCTTTACGATTTAACCTTTTTTCACTTCCATAATCGAGAAACATATCCTTATTCTACTAAGGATAATTTTGACCGATGTCCATTGATCTACTCCTAGATCTCTATTGCACTCCTTGCCAATCTTAGTGGTAGGGTATGCAATAGATCAGTACACAACATGACATACTTTATAGAACCTATGGCTGATGCATAGGGAATGACTTTCATTCTTTTTCTATCTTCTGCCGTGGTCGGGTTTTGAGTCTTACTCAATCTCACACCTTGTAACACAGGCAAGAACTCTTTCTTTGACTGTTCCATTTTGAACTACTTCAAAATCTTGTCAAGGTATGTATTCATTGAAAAACTTATCAAGCGTCTTTGATCTATCTCTATAGATCTTGATGCTCAATATGTAAGCAGCTTCACCGAGGTCCTTCTTTGAAAAACTCCTTTCAAATACTCCTTTATGCTTTGCGAATAATTCTACATTATTTCGATCAACAATATGTCATTCACATATACTTATCGAAATGCTGTAGTGCTCCCACTCACTTTCTTGTAAATACAGGCTTCTCCAAAAGTCTCAGATAAAACCATATGCTTTGATCACACTATCAAAGCGTTTATTCCAACTCCGAGATGCTTGCACCAGTCCATAGATGGATCATTGGAGCTTGCACATTTTGTTAGCTCCTTTAGGATTGACAAAACCTTCGGTTGCATCATATACAACTCTTCTTTAATAAATCCATTAAAGAATGTAGTTTTGACATCCATTTGCCAGATTTCATAAAATGTGGCAATTGCTAACATGATTGAGACAGACTTAAGCATCGCTACAATTGAGAAAATCTCATTGTAGTCAACACCTTGAACTTGTCAAAACCTTTTGCGACAAGTCGAGCTTTGTAGATAGTAACACTACTATCGGTGTCCGTCTTCCTCTTGAAGATCCATTTATTCTCAATGGCTTGCCGATCATCGAGCAAGTCAACCAAACTCCATACTTTGTTCTCATACATGGATCCCATCTCAGATTTCATGGTCTCAAACCATTTCATGGAATCTGGGCTCATCATCGCTTCCTCATAGTTCGTAGGTTCATCATGGTCTAGTAACATGACTTTTAGAATAGGATTACCGTACCACTCAGTGCGGATCTTACTCTGGAAGACCTCGAGGTTTGGTAGCAACTTGATCTGAAGTTTCATGATCATCATCATTAACTTCCTCACTAATTGGTGTAGGAATCATCGGAACTGATTTCTGTGATGAACTACTTTCCAATAAGGGAGAAGGTACAATTACCTCATCAAGTTCTACTTTCCTCCCACTCACTTCTTTCGAGAGAAATTTCTTCTCTAGAAAGGATCCATCTTAGCAAAAAACTTGCCTTCGGATCTGTGATAGAAGGTGTACCCAACATTTTCTTTTGGGTATTCTATGAAGACGCACTTCTCCGATTTGGGTTCGAGCTTATCGGTGAAAACCTTTTCACATAAGCATCACAACTCCAAACTTTAAGAAACGACACTTAGGTTTCTTGCTAAACCATAGTTCATACGGTGTCATCTCAACGGATTTAGATGGTTGCCCTATTAAACGTGAATGCAGCTGTCTCTAATGCATAACCCCAAAACGATAGTGGTAAATCGGTAAGATACATCATAGATCGCACCATATCATAATAAAGTACGATTCTGACGTTCGGACACACCATAACGTTGTGGTGTTCCGGTGGCGTGAGCTGTGAAACTATTCCACATTGTTTTCATTGAAGACCAAACTCGTAACTCAAATATTCATCTCCACGATCAGATCGCGAAACTTTATTTTCTTGTTACGATGATTTTCCACTTCACTCTGAAATTCTTTGAACCTTTCAACTATTTCAGACTTATGTTTCATCAAGTAGATATACCCATATCTGCTCAAATCATCTTGTGAAGGTCGAAAAATAACGATACTTGCCACGAGCATCAACACTCATTGGATCGCATACATCGGTATGTATTATTCCCAATAAGTCGGTAGCTTGTTCCATTGTTCCGGAGAACGGAGTTTTAGTCATCTTGCCCAAAAGGCACGGTTCGCAAGCATCAAATGATTCATAATCAAGTGATTCCAAAAGTCCATCGGCATGGAGTTTTCTTCATGCGCTTTACACCAATATGACCTAAATGGCGATTGCCACAAATAAGTTGCACTATCATTATTAACTTTGCATCTTTTGGTTTCAATGTTATGAATATGTGTATCACTATGATCGAGATCCAATGAACCATTTTCATTGGGTGTGTAACCATATAAGGTTTTATTCATGTAAGCAGAACAACAATTTATTCTCTTACTTAAATGAATAACCGTATTGCAATAAACATGATCAAATCATATTTATGCTCAACACCAAATAACACTTTATTTAGGTTCCACACTAATCCCGAAAGTATAGGGAGTGTGCGATGATGATCATATCAATCTTGGAACTACTTCCAACACTCATCGTCACTTCCCTTCAACTAGTCTCTGTTTATTCTCAGAACTCCTGTTTGAGTTACTAATCTTAGCAACCGAACAGTATCAAATACTCGGGGCCACTATAAACACTAGTAAGGCACACATCAATAACCTGTATATCAAATATAACCTTGTTCACTTTGCCATCCTTCTTATCCACCAAATATTCAGGGTAGTTCGCTTCGATGACCAGTTCCATTGCAGCAAAAGTACTCGGTCTCGGGCTTAGGTCTAGACTTGGGCTTCTTCACTCGAGCAGCAACTTGCTTGCCGTTCCTTTTGAAGTTCCCTTCTTCCCTTTGCCATTTTCCTTGAGACTAGTGGTCTTGTCAACCATCAACACTTGATGTTTTTCTTGATTTCTACCTTCGCGATTTTAGCATCGCCAAGAGCTCGAGAATCTTTTCGTCATCCCTTGCATACTATAGTTCATCACGAAGTTCTACTAACTTAGTGATGGTGACTAGAGAATTCTGTCAATCACTATCTTATCTGGAAGATTAACTCCCACTTGATTCAAGTGATTGAAGTACTCAGACAATCTGAGCACATGCTCACTAGTTGAGCGATTCTCCTCCATCTTTTAGCTATAGAACTTGTTGGAGACTTCATATCTCTCAACTCGGGTATTTGCTTAAAATATTAACTTCAATTCCGGGAACATCTCATATGGTCCATGACGTTCAAAACGTCTTTGAAGTCCCGATTCTAAGCCGTTAAGCATGGTGCACTAAACTATCAAGTAGTCATCATATTGAGCTGGCCAAACGTTCATAACGTCAGATCGCTCATATTGAGCTAGCCAAACGTTCATAACGCCTCGCATCTGCTCCTGCAATAGGTCTGTCACCTAGCGGTGCATTAAGGACATAATTCTTCAAGCAGCAATGAGGATAAACCTCAGATCACGGATCCAATCCGCATCATTGCTACTAACATCTTTCAATACAATTTTCTCTAGGAACACATATGAAAACATAGGGAAGCAACAACGCGAGCTATTGATCTACAACATAATTTGCAAAATACTACCAGGACTAAGTTCATGATAAATTAAAGTTCAATTAATCATATTACTTAAGAACTCCCACTTAGATAGACATCTCTAGTCATCTAAGTGATTACGTGATCCAAATCAACTAAACCATGTCCGATCATCACGTGAGATGGAGTAGTTTCAATGGTGAACATCACTATGTTGATCATATCTACTATATGATTCACGTTCGACCTTCGGTCTCCGTGTTCGAGGTCATATCTTATATGCATAGCTCGTCAAGTATAACCTGAGTATTCTGCGTGTGCAACTGTTTTGCACCGTTGTATTTGAGCGTAGAGCCTATCACACCCGATCATCACGTGGTGTCTCAAAGACGAAGAACTTTCGCAACGGTGCATACTCGGGAGAACACTTCTTGATAATTTTGGTGAGAGATCATCTTATAATGCTACCGTCAATCAAAGCAAGATAAGATGCATAAAGGATAAACATCACATGCAATCAATATAAGTGATATGATATGGTCATCATCATCTTGTGCTTGTGATCTCCATCGCCGAAGCACCGTCATGATCACCATCGTCACCGGCGCGACACCTTGATCTCCATCGTAGCATCGTTGTCGTCTCGCCAACTATTGCTTCTCGACTATCGCTACTCCTTAGTGATAAAGTAAAGCAATTACATGGCGTTGCATTTCATACAATAAGCGACAACCATATGGCTCCTGCCATTGCCGATAACTTCGGTTACAAAACATGATCATCTCATACAATAAAATATAGCATCACGTCTTGACCATATCACATCACAACATGCCCTGCAAAAACAAGTTAGACGTCCTCTACTTTGTTGTTGCAAGTTTTACGTGGCTGCTACGGGCTGAGCAAGAACCGTTCTTACCTACGCATCAAAACCACAACGATACTTCGTCAAATAGACTCCGTTTTAACCTTCTCAAGGACCGGGCGTAGCCACACTCGGTTCAACTAAAGTGAGAGAGACAGACACCCGCCGGTCACCTTTAAGCAACGAGTGCTCGGGCGGTGAAACCAGTCTCGCGTAAGCGTCTGCAGTAATGTCGGTCCGGGCCGCTTCATCTCACAATACCGCTGAACCAAAGTATGACATGCTGGTAGGCAGTATGACTTGTATCGTCCACAACTCACTTGTGTTCTACTCGTGCACATGACATCAACGCATAAAACCAGGCTCGGATGCCACTGTTGGGGAACGTAGTAATTTCAAAAATTTTCCTACGATCACGCAAGATCATGGTGATGCATAGCAACGAGATGAGAGTGTTGTCTCGTACCCTCGTGACCAACAACGGAAGCGTTGACGCAACGTAGAGGAAGTAGTCGTACTTCTTCCCGATCCAACCGATCCAAGTACCGAGCGTCGGCACCTCCGAGTTCTGCACACGTTCAGCTCGATGGCGTCCCTCGAACTCCGATCCAGCCGAGTGTTGAGGAGAGTTTCGTCGACCTGCGACGGCGTGGTGACGATGATGATGTTCCACCGGCGCGGGCTTCGCTAAGCTCCGCAGCGGTATATTCGAGGTGTAGTTTGGTGGAAGGGGCACCGCACACGGCTAAGGAACGATCTCAATGATCAACTTGTGTGTCATGGGGTGCCCCTGCCCTGATATAAAGGAGGGAAGGGAGGGGCTGGCCGGCCGAGAGAGGAGGCGCACAGGGGTTTCCTACTCCTACTAGGAGTAGGATTCCCCCAATCCTAGTCCAACTAGGTTTTCCCAAGTGGGAAGAGAGAGAGAGAGGCCCCTTCTCCTAGTCCTAATAGGACTAGGGAAGGGGAGAAGGTGCGGCCAGCACCAAGGCCCCCTTTTCTCTTTCCCACTAAGGCCCATCATGGCCCATTGACCCCGGGGTTCCGTAACCCCTCGGTACTCGGTAAAATTCCCAATTTCACCCGGAGTGATTCCGAGTCAAACATAGGCTTCAATATATCAATCTTTATGTCTCGACCATTTGAGACTCCTCGTCATGTCCGTGATCTCATCCGGACTCAACAACCTTCGTACATCAATATCATATAAACTCATAATAACTGCCATCGAAGCGTTAAGCGTGCGGACCCTACGGGTTCGAGAACTATGTAGACATGACCGAGACACCTCTCGGTCAATAACCAATAGCGGGACCTGGATGCCCATATTGGCTCCTACATATTCTACGAAGATCTTTATCGGTCGGACCGCATAACAACATACGTTGTTCCTTTGTCATCGGTATGTTACTTGCCCGAGATTCGATCGTCGGTATCCAATACCTAGTTCAATCTCGTTCGGCAAGTCTCTTTTCTCGTTCCGTAATACATCATCTCACAACTAACACATTTAGTTGCAATGCTTGCAAGGCTTATGTGATGTGCATTACCGAGAGGACCCGAGATACCTCTCCGACAATCGGAGTGACAAATCCTAATCTCGAAATATGCCAACCCAACATGTACCTTCGGAGACACCTGTAATGTACCTTTATAATCACCCGATTCGTTGTGACGTTTGGTAGCACCAAAAGTGTTCCTCGGGCAAGCGGGAGTTGCATAATCTCATAGTCATAGGAACATGTATAAGTCATGAAGAAAAGCACTAGCAACAAACTATACGATCAGGTGCTATGCTAATGGAATGGGTCATGTCAATCAGATCATTCAACCAATGATGTGATCCGTTAATCAAATAACAACTCCTTGTTCATGGTTAGGAAACATAACCATCTTTGATTAACGAGCTAGTCAAGTAGAGGCATACTAGTGACACTCTGTAGGTTTATGTATTCACACATGTATTATGTTTCCGGTTAATACAATTCTAGCATGAATAATAAACATTTATCATGATATAAGGAAATAAATAATAACATTATTATTGCCTCTAGGGCATATTTCCTTCAGCTGTCGTGTGCGTTGACTGCCGGGAATCCGCGGCTGCCAAGAAGGCCGGGAAAGGTGATGAGCCGTACTGCAAGATTCATCGAACCAAAGGCCATGACCTTCAAAAGTGTTATCAGGTTGAGTAGCTCGTCAAGAGACAGAGAGCAGAGTATGAGAAGCGTGACAAGGAAAAGGGTCAGAATGTTGCTGAGCGGTAAGGGCCGAGGCGGTGAAGTAAATCGCCCCGGCAAACCCTTCTAGAACCAAGGAAAGCCCGCCAGAGGTCGAGAGAAGGAAGCTTGTGAAGATGAGAGTAATGAAGGGGACGAAGAGGAAACCAGTGAGCAGGAGTTTCAGGAGGCCACTGATGCCCTGTGCATTGAGGGGGGTGCATCTCTGCACACCTCTCACCGCCAGCTCAAGCGGTGGGCACGAGAAGTTAGTGTCGTGAACCAGCGCCAGAGGCCCGGAAACCGCTCAAATGGTCCCACACGCCCATCATCTTTGATGAAGAGGATCATCCTAATCGTACCATTGCGGTAGGGTGTTTGCCATTATTGGCCTCTCCCACAATTCGCAACCTCAAGGTCACAAAGATGTTGGTGGACGGCGCGGCCTGGTTGAATCTGATTTTCCCGATAGTTATCAGTAGGCTTCAGATAGCATAAGAACTAGAGGTTACCGGCATGTTTCAAAGAGTTAATCTCGGCAGGAGTCATCCTGAGGGAAAGATCATGTTGCTGGTAATGTTTGGGGGAGTGAAAGGATCGAGAAGAGGTGTCTAGAGGGGGGTGATTAGACCCTCAACAAAGAAAAGTAGCTGTTTTTAATTTCTTCAAGTTAAGGTGGAGTTTTAGTGCAAGTTTAAACATTCACAACACATTTCAAGCAAGCATGCCAAGAGTATATGAGCAGCGGAAAGTAAAGCATGCAAGTTGCAAGAATGTAAAGGGATGGGATTGGAGTATGCAAACGCAATTGGAGACTCGGAGATTTTTGGCGTGGTTCTGATAGGTGGTGCTATCGTACATCCATGTTGATGGAGACTTCAACCCACGAAGGGTAACGGCTACGCGAGTCCACGGAGGGCTCCACCCACGAAGGGTCCACGAAGAAGCAACCTTGTCTAACCCACCATGGCCATCACCCACGAAGGACTTGCCTCACTAGGGTAGATCTTCACGAAGTAGGAGATCTCCTTGCCCTTACAAACTCCTTGGTTCAACTCCACAGTCTTGATGGAGGCTCCCAAGTGACACCTAACCAATCTAGGAGACACCACTCTCCAAAAGGTAATAGATGGTGTGTTGACGATGAACTCCTTTCTCTTGTGCTTCAAATGATAGTCTCCCCAACACTCAACTCTCTCTCACAGATTTGGATTTGGTGGAAAGATGATTTGAGTGGAAAGCAACTTGGGGAAGGCTAGAGATCAAGATTCTTGTGGTAGGATTGGAATATCTTAGTCTCAACACATGAGTAGGTGGTTCTCTCTCAGAAAATGAATGCTGGAAGTGTAGGCATGTTCTGATGGCTCTCTCCACAAATGAAGGATGGGTGGAGGGGTATATATAGCATCCACACAAAATCTAGCCGTTACACACAATTCACCAAACTCGGTGGGACCGAATCGAGAAACTCGGTCAGACCGATTTGGTTTAAAATGTGAACGTTAGAGTTTTTGGTGGGACCAATATGATCAACTCGGTGGGACCGATGTGCTAGGGTTAAGGTAAAACCTCAACTCGGTTTGACCAATTACACAAATTTGGTGAGACCGATTTTGGTAATAAGCTAAACAGAGAGTTGGTCTGGCAAACTCGGTGGGACCGATTGCATATCTCGGTGAGACCGAAATAATTACAACAGGTAACAGAGAGTTTGCAAGCCCATCTCGGTGAGACCGAGATCCCGTCGGTGAGACCGAACTGATTAGGGTTTCTGGCAGTGGCTATGTCACATGAACTCGGTGGCGCCGGATAGATCAAATCGGCGGGGCCGAGTTTGACTTTAGGTTTAAGACATATGTGGATATGAGAAAGTGGTTGAGGGCTTTGGAGCGTATCACTAAGCACTTTGAGCAAGCAAGCCATTAAGCAACACCTCATCCCTTTTAATAGTATTGGCTTTTCCTATGGACTCAATGTGATCTTGGACCACTAAAATGAAAATATAGAGTATTGAGATTTTGCCAATGTTCTGTCCTTAGCATCTTCAAGGGGTTCCACATCCTCTTGTCCACGCCACTCCATTATTGAACTCATCTGAAATATACTAGATAAAAGTATTAGTCCAACAAGAGATATGTTGACATTAATTACCAAAATCACCCAGGGAGCACTTGTGCTTTCAGGGAGAGCTAAACTATCGGACTGAGAAGATTGTGTTTGATGTGGTTGACCTCCCCCTGCCGTACAATGGGATCCTTGGCCGCCCAGCCCTGGCTAAATTCATGGCAGCATCTCACTATGCTTACAACACCTCAAAGATGCCTGGGCCTCTGGGGGTCATTACCATCCCATCAGATGAGAAGGATGCAATTTGCATCATTTGCATGGACAAGATGTACCGGGACGCAGTCGCGACAGAGGCAGCTGCAGCGACAGTTCTCGCCAAGGAGGACAGAGGAAAGAAGAAGGGTTGTAGGGACTCCGGCAAAGAGTTTGGGAAGCGTGACCCCACCGAGTGCACAACAGCCGTTGATGACGTGCCGGAGTGTTCCGACAGCAAGAGATCCAAGGTCGCTACACCCCAAGTGAAGAAGGTCCGACAAGGCTGGCTGGCATTGATGGTACTTTCACTATCAGCACCACCCTCGACAACAAATAGGAAAGCATGCTCGTTGCTTTCCTGCGGGCGAATATCGATGTGTTTGCCTGGCAACCATCTGATATCCCCGGTGTTCCTAGGGAGGTAATCGAGCACCACCTTGCTGTCTGCCCACACACCCGACTGATAATCCCCAAGTGCAGGGAATCACCGTAGAAATTCCCAATGGTGGAAGTGATAAGTATGGAGTGTCGAACCCCAAGGAGCTAAAGGTAACATCAATATTCTCTCAAGTCCTATCTGCCACTCATATGACTCTACGTACACCAAACGTTTGCTTCCAACTAAACGAGAAATAAAACTACGTTGTGGGTATGAAGAGGATAACTTTGTATGATATCAGAGAGCTAAAATATAAAAGTAGGTGTTGTTATCATAAAGTTAGAATATATTACTAAATATTATAAATAGCGAGTGTAGAATAATGATGGATCGGTGTGCGGAATTGTCCTAGGCAATTGTTAACAAGACCGGTAATCACTATTGCAATTTCATATGAGGGAGGGGCATAAGCTAACATACTTTCTCTTCTTGGATCATATGCACTTATGATTGGAACTCTAGCAAGCATTAGCAACTGCTAAAGATCATTAAGGTAAAACCCAACCATAACATTAAAGCATCAAGTCCCCTTTATCCCATACGCAACAACCCCCTTACTCGGGTTTATGCTTCTGTCACTCAAGCAACCCACTATAAGCGAATCATGAGCGTATTGCAACACCCTACAGCGGGAATCCCTCACGCTTGCGTGACACGGAGGGCACAATAGGACAGCACCAAAATAAAACATACAACTCGTACCAATCTAGATCATCAATCAACCCAAGGACAAAAGATATCTACTCAAAACATCATAAGATGGCAACACATCATCGGATCATAATATGTGTCACAAAGCACCATGTTCAAGTAGGGATTACAGCGGGGTGCGGGAGAGTGGACCGCGTAAAATAAATGAGGATGGTGATGATGATGGTGATGTTGATGAAGACGAGCATCGCGGCGATGATTCCCCTCCCGATGGCACTCCAACGCCACCGAGAGAGAGGAGGAGAAGTTCTCCCCCTTGTGCTTCCTCCTCCATGGCCTCCCCCTGGATGGGGAGAGGTTCTCCCTCTGGTCCTTGGCCTTCATGACGATGATGGCCCCTCCGGGATCCTCCTTCATGGCCTCCGGTGATGATGGCCCCCTCCGGCAGGGTGCCAGAGAGGGCCTAGATTGATTTCTCGTGGCTACAGAGGCTTGCGGCGGAGGAACTTCCGGTCTAGGTTAATTTCTGGAGGTTCGGGTATTTATAGGAGAGGTTGGCGTCGAGAACAAGTTAGGGGGCCCCACGGGCAGTCCACGAGGCACAGGGGCGCGCCCAGGGGGGTGGGCGCCCCCCCACCCTTGTGGGGGCCCACGGGACTCCCTCCGGTAGATTTTTGTTCCAGTATTTTTCATATTTTCCAGAAAAATTCTCCGCTGATTTTCAGCGCATTCCGAGAACTTCTATTTCTGCACAAAAACACCACCACAGTAGTTCTGCTGAAAATAGCGTCAATCTGGGTTAGTTCTAATCAAATCATACCAAAATCATATAAAACAATAGTTAACATGGCATGAATACTTCATAAATTATCGATATGTTGGAGACGTATGAGCATCCCCAAGCTTAATTCCTGCTCGTCCTCGAGTAGGTAAATGATAAAAGAAATAATTTATGAAGTGTGAATGCTAGCAAGTTCTTAAGTTTGATCAATGATAGTTTCAAACACTTTTTATAGCATCATTATATATCATAATAGTAGCTCAACTCATCAAACTTCTCATGATCAAGTAACAAGCTATTCACATGTTAAAGTATAGATCATAAACTTTCTTGAAAACTAACAAACCGTGCTCTTAGTCATCAAACAATTGCAATTCATCTTATTTTCGGGAAGGGTCTATGTAAGAGCTTTGATTCAGCAAACTCCACATACTCAACTATCATTTAATCTTTCACAATTGCTAACACTCACGTGATATCTGTGGGTTCAAAGCTTTAATCGGACACAAAGAAAGATAGGGGCTTATAGTTTTGCCTCCCAACCTTTTACCTCAAGGGTAATGTCAACAATAATAGTTCATGATAACTTACATCCAATTGGATATATATATATATATATATATATATATATATATATATATATATATATATATATATATATATATATATATATATCGATCTTTCCAACACAATGTGCTTGCCAAAGGATAAAATGTAAAAAGGAAAGGTGAAGATCACCATGACTCTTGTATAAGGTATAAGACAGGAATAAAAGATAGGATCTTCGCAGAGGGAAGCAGAGGTTGTCATGTGCTTTTATAGTTGGATGCACAAAATCTTAATGCGAAAGAATAGATCATACATATTTAGAGAGCAACTTTTATTGCATGCAACAATGACAACTTACTTGAAGGTTCTTACTCAATCCATAGGTAGATATGGTGGACTCTCATGGCAAAACTGGGTTTAAGGATATTTGGAAGCACAAGTAGGATTTCTACTTGGTGCAAAGAATTTGGCTAGCATGAGGGGGAAAGGCAAGCTCAGCATGTTGGATGATCCATGACAATATACTTTATTTCGGATATAAGAAGACATAACCCATTACGTTGTCTTCCTTGTCCAACATCAACCTTTTAGCATGTAATATTTTATTGAGTGCTCACAATTACAAAAGATGTCCAAGATAGTATATTTATATGTGAAATCTCTCTTCCTTCAATATTCTTTCATGAATTGTTCAAGTGACCAATTCTGCGTTTGCTAACTTTCAATAAGTTTACTACCTATACTTATTTTGTGTGAAGTCATTACTCCTCATGGTATAAGCATATGAAACATATATAAATTCAGATTTATGATATTCAATTCATTCAACCATTTACTCATAGGATATACGTGAAGCACATGAGTAAATGACAAACTACTCCAAACGATATAAGTGAAGGACACTGAGTAGTCAAATAATTAACTAGCCATGGGAGGATACTTTTTCATTCAAGATTTTGGATCCAATGATTTTATTCAACAACAAGTAAAATTGAAAATACGCTCCACGCAAAACACTTATCATGTGACGAATAAAAATATAGCTCCGAGTAAGGTATACCGATAGTTTTGAAGACAAAAGAGGGGATGCCTTCCGGGGCATCCCCAAGCTTAGGCGCTTGAGTCTTCCTTGAATATTACCTTGGGGTGCCTTGGGAATCCCCAAGCTTAGGTTCTTTCCGCTCCTTATTCTCCTCATATCGATATCTCACCCAAAGCTTAAAAACTTCAATCACACAAAACTTAACGGAACTTCGTGAGATAGGTTAGTATGATAAAGAGTAAACCATTCACTTTGGTACTGTCAAAGACAAGGTTAATAATTGTTATCACACAATTCCTACCGTACCATATCATTTCCACAATTTATATTGAGAAATATAATCCATAGAAACTAGAAAACAAGCAAACTATGCAATGAAAACAGAATCTGCCAGAAACAGAACAGTCTCTAATGATCTGAACAGCAACCATACTTCTGCTATTCCAAAAATTATGAAATAAATTGGTGTACGTGAGGAATTTGTCTATTAATCTTCTGCAAAAAGAATCAACTCAAAAGCACTCTTCTGTAAAAATTGGCAGCTAATCTCGTGAGCGCAAAGTTTCTGTTTTTACAGCAAGATCACATTAACTTTCACCCAAGTCTTCCCAAAGGTCTTACTTGGCACTTGATTGAAACAAAAGCTATAAAACATGATTACTACAGTAGCTTAATCATGTAAACACAAAAAACAGTAAGGTTAAATATTGGGTTGTCTCCCAACAAGCGCTTTTCTTTAGTGCCTTTTAGCTAGGCATGATGATTTCAATGATGCTCACATAAAAGAAAAGAAATGAAACATAAAGAGAGCATCATGAAGAATATGACTAGCACATATAACCCACTTCCTATGCCTAGGGATTTTGTGAGCACATAATTTGTAGGAACAAGAATCAACTAGCATAGGAAGGCAAAACAAGTATAACTTCAAAATTTTAAGCACATAGAGAGGAAACTTGATATTATTGCAACTCCTACAAGCATATATTCCTCCCTCATAATAATTTTCAGTAGCATCATGAATTAATTCAAAAATATAACCATCACATAAAGCAATCTTTTCATGATCTACAAGCAGAAATTTTTCTACTCTCCACATGAGCAAAATTCTTCTCATTCGGAAAGTGGGATCACTAATTCCTAAAGTTGACACTCTTCCAAACCCGCTTTAGATGATAGTATTATTCATACTCCAAAATATATAAGTGAAGTTCATGGAGATTCTACAATTAATATATACTAACCAATATCCAAGCTCAAAATATATAAGTGAAGCACACGAAGCATTCTATAAATCCATACTCAAAAGATTTAAGTGAAGCACAAAGAGCAATTCTATAAGATCATACTTAAAAGATATAAGTGAAGCACATGAAGTATTATATAAATCAATGAAGGGCTATCTCATACTAGCATGGTTCTTAAAGAAAAAGAATAACACAAAGGACACAAATCATGTGAACAAAACAAAAACCAAGGTATACCGATAATTGTTGAAGAAGAAAGATGGGATGCCAACCGGGGCATCCCCAAGCTTAGATGCTTGAGTATCCTTGAAATATTTACTTGGGGTGCCTTGGGAATCCCCAAGCTTGAACTCTTGCCTCTCTTTATTCTTCTCATATTGATAGCTCCTCGATCTTCGAACACTTCATCCACACAAAACTTTAACAAAAACTTTGTGAGATCCGTTAGTATAATAAAGCAAATCACTACCTTTAGGTACTGTTGCAAACTTACTACAAATTCATATTATAAATATATCTACTGTACTACAACTTCACCATGGTTCATACCCCCCCCCCCCCGATACTACCCATAGATTCATCAAAATAAGCAAACAACACACAAAAAACAGAATCTGTCAAAAACAGGACAATCTGTAGTAATTTGGAAGTTTAGTAAACTTCTGTAACTCCAAAAAATTCTAAAAAAATATGAAAATTTTAAAAAATTGTACAGAAGTAATGTGCAAAAATTTTCAGACCCATTTGACTTTCCAGTAAAAAATTTTAAAATTCATGCGCTACAGCCAAAGTTTCTGTTTTCGTACTTCACAAAGTAAACAAGCAATCTTATCATCCTAAAACCAAAGCTTGGCACGTTATTTTTATAATACAATGGATATATACAAGGGGATAATTATTTTCAGATAAGCTTCCATGAAAAAAATTTACATTGTTTCCATGAGCATGAACACAAGTGCTCAAGGTCGACCCTCACTTCTTCAATGCATAATCTTCCAATCACTTCTCTTATTGAAACACTTTTTAGGCATGAGAGGCAAGTAATTTTTTTTGTATTTTCATTCTTTTAATTTTTTTTGTATGTTTCACCCACGACTAAAAAGAAACAAAAAGGTAAAACAAAATCTACTTAGTGAAGAAAGCAAACAAGCACAAACGAGAATATCAACCCCACGCAATTGCTCCCCGGCAACGGTGCCAGAAAATAGCTTGATAATCCCCAAGTGTAGGGAATCATCGTAGCAATTCCCAATGGTGGAAGTGATAAGTATGGGGTGTCTAACCCCCAAGGAGCTAAAGGTAAGATCAATATTCTCTCAAGTCTTATCTGCCACTGATACGACTCTACGTACACCGAACGTTTGCTTCCAACTAGAAACGAGAAATGAAACTACGTTGTGGGTATGAAGAGGATAACTTTGTATGATATTGGAGAGCTAAAATATAAAAGTAGGTGCTGTTATCATAAAGTTAGAATATATTACTAAATATTATAAATAGCGAGTGTGGAATACTGATGGATCGGTGTGTGGAATTGTCATAGGCAATTGTTAACAAGACCGGTAATCACTATTGCAATATCATATGAGGGAGAGGCATAAGCTAACATACTTTCTCTTCTTGGATCATATGCACTTATGATTGGAACTCTAGCAAGCATCCGCAATTACTAAAGATCATTAAGGTAAAATCCAACCATATCATTAAAGCATCAAGTCCCCTTTATCCTATATGCAACAACCCCCTTACTCGGGTTTATGCTTCTGTCACTCAAGCAACCCACTATAAGCGAATCATGAACGTATTGCAACACCCTACAACGGGAATCCCTCACGCTTGCGCGACACAGAGGGCACAATAGGACATCACCAAAATAAAACATACAACTCGTACCAATCTAGATCATCAATCAACCCAAGGACAAAAGATATCTACTCAAAACATCATAAGATGGCAACACACCATTGGATCATAATATGTGGCACAAAGCACCATGTTCAAGTAGGGATTACAACGGGGTGCGGGAGAGTGGACCGCGTAAAATAAATGAGGATGGTGATGATGATGGTGATGTTGATGAAGACGATCATCGCGGCGATGATTCCCCTCCCGATGGCACTCCAGCGCCACCGAGAGAGAGGAGGAGAAGTTCTCCCCCTTGTGCTTCCTCCTCAATGGCCTCCCCTGGATGGGGAGAGGTTCTCCCTCTGGTACTTGGCCTTCATGACGATGATGGCCCCTCCGGGATCCTCCTCCATGGCCTCCGGTGATGATGGCCCCCTCCGGCAGGGTGCCAGAGAGGGCCTAGATTGATTTCTCGTGGCTACAGAGGCTTGTGGCGGCGGAACTTCCGGTCTAGGTTAATTTCTGGAGGTTTGGGTATTTATAGAGAGGTTGGCGTCGAGAAAAAGTCAGGGGGGCCCACGGGCAGTCCATGAGGCACAGGGGCGCGCCCCCCACCCTCGTGGGGCCCACGGGACTCCCCTCCGGTAGATTTTTGTTCCAGTATTTTTTATATTTTCCAGAAAAATTCTTCGTTGATTTTCAGCGCATTCCGAGAACTCTTATTTCTGCACAAAAACAACACCACGGTAGTTCTGCTGAAAACAACGTCACTCCGGGTTAGTTCTAATCAAATCGTACCAAAATTGTATAAAACAATAGTAAACATGACATGAATACTTCATAAATTATTGATACGTTGGAGACGTATCACCGACCTGTCAAGCAGAAAGTCCGGAAGCAGGCCTTGGAGAGGCAACAATTCATTGCGGAAGAGATCAAGAAACTTGAGGCAGCTGGTTTGGTCAGAGGAGTGCTACATCCCACATGGTTGGCAAATCCAGTGGTAGTCCGGAAGGCTAACGGGAAGTGGAGGCTTTGCATGGATTTCACATATCTCAACAAAGCTTGCCCGAAGGACCCGTTTCCCTTGCCGCGTATCGATCAGATTGTGGATTCCACTTCAGGTTGTGATTTGCTCTCCTTTCTGGACGCATATTCCGGGTATCATTAGATATTCATGTCCAAAGAAGATGAAGAGAAGACGTTGTTCATCACCCCATGTGGTACGTACTGTTTTGTCCGCGTGCCATTCGGATTAAAGAGTGCCGGATCCAATTTTGCAACTGCTGTTCAGATTGGTTTTGAGCCACAGTTGCACAGAAACATAGAAGCTTATATGGATGATATTGTGGTCAAGACCAAGGATAGATCCACCGTTATTCAGGATTTGGAGGAAACATTTGCTAATCTACGCAAGATCAACTTGAAGCTCAACCCGGAGAAGTGTGTTTTTGGCGTTCCCTCCGGCAAGCTGCTTGGGTACTTTGTGTCCCATCAGGGGATCGAAGCCAACCCCGAAAAGATCAAAGCTATCGAGCAGATCCAAGCACCAAGGACAGTCAAGGATGTGAGGCGTTTGACAGCGTGCGTTGCCACACCAAGCAGATTCATCTCCAAGTCTGCCGAGCGCGCCCTGCCGTTCTTCAAAATCTTGAAGAAGGCAGGGCATGTGAAGTGGACCCCGGAAGCAGATGCAGCTTTGCAAGAGTTGAAGACCTACCTATCCTCCCTTCCTACCTTGGTTGCTCCCAAACCACAAGAGCCGTTGTTGCTGTACTTAGCAGCAACCAACCAAGTGGTTAGTGCAGCCTTGGTGGCGCAGCGGGAAGTGGACGAAGCAGAGAGTGAGCAAGGACCGGCAGAGCCAGAGAAGGATCAGGACTGTGATTAGCCCGACAGTGCGAGCAACCCCAAGGACACGACAAGGAAGAAAGTGGTGCATCGCCCAGTGTACTTCGTCAACTCCTTGTTACAGGGGGCTAGATCGAGGTACTTTGGCGTGCAAAAGTTTATCTTTGGTCTCGTCATGGCCTCAAGGAAACTGCGCCACTACTTCCAAGCCCATGAGATCACGGTTATCACTCGTTTCCCGTTGCAAAGGATACTCCGAAACCCTGAGGCTACCGGCAGAATGGTGGAGTGGGCTTTGGAGTTATCCAGTTTTGGCTTGAAGTTTGAGTGCACATCAACAATCCAGAGTAGGGCATTGGCAGAGTTTATTGCAGAATGGACGCCAACCCCTGATGAGGAAGTGACAGAGATAGTTATCCCCGGCAAGGAATCGCCCCAAGAATGGATTATGTATTTTGATGGTGCCTTTTCCCTGTAAGGTGCAGGGGATGGCATGCTTCTTGTCGCCCCCTCCGGGGAGCACTTGAAGTACGTCGTCCAGATGCATTTTGCCCGGGAAGAGGCGACCAACAATACAAAGAGTATGAAGGGCTCCTTGCCGGGCTCAGGATTGCAGCAGAATTGGGAATTAAGAAGCTGGTCATTCGAGGAGATTCACAGCTTGTGGTGAGACAAGTCAACAAGGATTACCGGTATGGATTGGCTATCGAAGTATGGAGGAAACATTGACTGCGCTAGTAGGTCATTCTGCTCACCACCCCGGAGGGAAAAAGGATCAAGTATGTATCCAGGCATGCGCCGAGGAGGACCCAAGTAAATTCTCTCACGGGAGTTGTTCAGGAGGAAGTGCATGTAGTGAAGGATTACCCAGATGTATTTCCAGAAGAGTTACCAGGCATACCGCCGGATCAAGACATTGAGTTTTTGATAAAGTTATTGCCAGGCACCGGACCGATATCGAAGAGACCATACCAGATGCCCGCAAATGATTTGGAGGAGATTAAGAAGCAGATTAAGGAGTTACTGGAGAAAAGTTACATTCGATGAAGTTCGTCACCGTGGGGAGCCCCAGTGCTCTTGGTTGAGAAGAAGGATGGATCATTGAGAATGGTTGTTGATTATCGGGCATTGAATGAAGTGACGATCAAGAACAAGTACCCACTGCCGATGATCAATGACTTGTTTGACCAGCTGCAAGGAGCTAAAGTATTCTCCAAGATTGATCTATGATCAGGATACCACCAGTTGAAGATCCGAGAACAGGATATACCTAAGACAGCTTTCACCACGAGGTACGGGTTATATGAGTATACAGTTATGTCATTTGGATTTACTAACGCCCCTGCCTATTTCATGAGTATGATGAATAAGGTATTCATGGAGTTCTTGGATAAGTTTGTCGTGGTGTTCATTGATGATATCTTGGTATGCTCAAAGAATGAAGAGGAGCACAAGGAGCATTTGCGTTTAGTTCTCGAGAAGCTCAGGGAACATCAGTTATATGCCAAGTTCAGCAAATATGAGTTTTGGTTGAAGGAAGTTGGATTCCTTGGACATGTTATAACAGGAGAAGGTATAGAAGTAGACCCCACCATGGTTCAATCAGTCACTGAGTGGTTGGCACCCACCTCAGTTGGAGAGATCCGCAGTTTTCTTAGAATCGCAGGATATTATCGGAAATTCATTGAGAATTTCTCTAAGATTACAAAGCCTATGACGGAATTGTTGAAGAAGGACACCAAATTCAAATGGACGGATGAATGTGAGGCAAGTTTTCAGGAGCTGAAGAAACGTTTGGTTACAGCCCCAGTGCGGATTCTGCCAGATATACGCAAGGATTTCCAAGTATATTGCGACGCTTCTCGCTTAGGACTTGGAGGTGTACTTATGCAAGACAGAAGAGTTGTTTCATATGCCTCGCGTCAACTTCGACCGCATGAGTTGAATTATGCCACGCATGATTTGGAGTTAGCAGCCGTAGTGCATGCACTCAAGACCTGGAGACATTTTCTTATTGGAAACCGTTGTGATGTGTACACGGATCATAAGAGTTTGAATTACATTTTCACACAGAAGGAGCTGAATCTCAGGCAAAGGAGATGGTTGGAGCTTATAAAGGAATATGATATGAAGCTGCATTATCACCCAGGGAAGGCCAATGTCGTAGCAGACTCTTTGAGCCGGAAGAGTTATGCCAATACCCTCGTAAGCGGAGGTTTGCCAAAGGAGTTAGCCGAGGGTCTCACGGAGCTTCGTTTGGACATAGTCCCTAGAGGTTTTGTCGCAGCAATGGAGGTTCAGTCAACATTATTGGGAAAGATTCGAGAAGCTCAGAAGGATGACAAGGAAATTGCCGAGATAAAGGAGAGGATGAGCAAGGGAAAAGCCAAAGGTTTTCGTGAGGATGAGCACGACACCTTGTGGTTTGAGGACCATGTTTATGTGCCCAATAATGCAGAGATCAGGAAGCTGATACTACAGGAAGCTCATGACTCGCCATACTCGATACACCCCGGGAACACCAATATGTATTTGGATTTGAAGGAGCGTTTCTGGTGGACTGGTATGAAGAAGGATATTGCCGAGTATGTAGCCGTATGTGATGTATGTTAGAGAGTGAAGGCAGAACATCAGAAGCCAGTAGGATTATTGCAACCTATGCCGATACCCGAATGGAAGTGGGATAAGCTTGGCATGGATTTTATCACCGGATTACCCAGGACCCGATCGGGATATGATTCTATCTGGGTAGTAGTGGATCGTTTGACCAAAGTGGCTCACTTTATCCCAGTGAAGACCACCTATACAAGTGCAAAGTTGGCCAAGATATATATGACCAGGATCGTATGTGTGCACGGAGTTCCGAGGACCATCGTATCAGATAGAGGGACACAGTTTACTTCAAAGTTTTGGCACCGGCTGCACCAGACTTTGGGTACCAGGCTAGAGTTCAGTACAACCTTTCATCCGCAGACAGATGGATAGACCGAGAGAGTCAATCAGATTCTGGAGGACATGTTGAGAGCTTGTGCGCTAGATTATGGATCTAGTTGGGATGAAAACTTGCCACACGCGGAGTTCTCATACAACAATAGCCACCAGGCCAGTTTGAAGATGGCACCTTTCGAAGCCTTGTATGAAAGGAGGTGCAGGACACCGTTGATGTGGAATGAAGTTGGAGACCGTCCGTTGTTTGGACCAGATCTAATTAAAGAGTCAGAAGAGAAGGTTAAGATGATTCGAGACAGACTGAAGGTAGCTCAGTCCAGGCAGAAGAGTTATGCAGACTCAAAACACAAGGAGGTAGTCTATGAAATCGGAGACAGAGCATATCTTCGTGTATCACCTCTGCGAGGAGTAAAATGATTCGGAGTTAAAGGAAAGTTAGCCCCGAGATTTGTAGGACCATACCGAGTTTTGGAACGTATGGGAGAAGTAGCCTACAAGTTGGAGTTACCGGAAGGACTGTCCGGGGTTCATGATGTATTCCATGTTTCCCAGCTGAAAAAGTGTCATGCTGAGATGGCCGATATTCCTCTGAGAGATACAGTGCCCCTAGAAGCAATTCAGTTGGATAGTGATCTGACCTACGAGGAGAAACCAGTCAAGATTCTCGAGTTTGCCAGCCGAGTCACACGCAGCAAGGTTATCAAGTTTTGCAAAGTTCAGTGGAGCCACCATACCGAGGATGAAGCCACCTGGGAACGCGAGGATGATCTACAGAAAGACCACCCACACCTATTCTCTAGCCAACCCGAATCTCGAGGGCGAGATTCATCTTAAGGGGGGTAGGTTTGTAACATCCCAAATTTTCAATTTGGAATGTTATACATAGGACATCATATGCATTCATATTTTATTTTGCATTTTTGGGAGTGATCCTAAAAATCCTAAGCAACTCAAGGACCCACGGAGAGAGTTGCGGATTTATTATTTTCATATTTGAAATTTTCTCAAATATTGAAAAGTGGATCATTTTGGTTTTAATTATTTTTCTCGCCGAAAAAAATATATTTCATATTAAAAATATATGAGAGGAGATAATATGACTTCTTAAAAAAATTGAAATATTGGAGGAAATTTTTTAGAATCAAATAAATAATTTTATTCGGATTTTATTGTTATTTTATTTGAATTAGAAAATATGCATTTTTAGGCCAAGAAAATGTTCACTTTGTTCTAAATATTCTATTTAGACGGTGAAAATTGTTTTTGGCATTTTTTATTTTTTTATGTTTATTTAAGATTTTTCTCGGCGGAATCTCTTTTAAAAAAAAAGGTCAACCGACCTAAACGGGCGTGTGCCAGCCGACCACACCCCTTGCGGCCTTTATAAGGCGAGGCCGAGGTCATTTCACCAAGCAATGCCACCACCATACGAACCCTAGCTGCCGCCTTCCGCCATCGTGCCGCCATGCCCGCCGCCCACCGCGCCGTGCCACCGCCGCGCCGCCATCACCGAACCGCCGCCGTTGACTGTTGAGCGGTCGGTTTTTTGGTTAACCCCGATTTATTTTTAGTTTTCGGTTTATTTTCTTGGATCGGTTTTTCGTCGGTTTAGTTTATTTAGCGGACTTTCGGTCGTTTGTTCGTTTTAGCGAACGTTGTTCACCGATTAGGTTCAGACAGCGAACGTTCGTTCGTTAGTCTTTTCTTTTTGTTTTATTTTTCGGCCAGGGACCTATCCGTAATTATTTTTATCGCAGTTTAGCCCCTGATCTTCAAACCCTCGCCGTTTCTTAACCGTTTGTCCAAATCCAGTGAAACCAATGCCAAAATCTTCGCCTCGAGCCCCTCTTTATGTTTAACCAACTTGAACAAGGTTTTGACAATTTAAAATTTGGTTTCAAGTAGATATGAATTCGAAGTTCTTTTGACCGTAGTTTCAGTTCCGTAGCTCCGATTCGATTGATTCTTTTTGCAGATCAAATCTCTTCAGTTGAGTTTTCAGATTTGATCTTCTTATTTGAGATTTATCTGTGCATATTTGCTTGAGTATTTATGTATGCTATTGTCTGTTTGCGATAGAATTTCCGGAGTGCGAAGCGTGCTACTACGAGTCTCTAGGGTTTGCAGATCGTCAGCAAGGCAAGTAACACATTGATCATACTCTTTTCATACCCATTTTTATGCATTAGTTACAATCCTCAAACACTGCATGATTAGGATGTGATTAACTTGTGGGAACTGGGAAGTAGATGATGAGGTAGAACCTATTACCTGTTTTATTATCAAACCCTTGGGAGTTACTTCTACGTTATGCTTATATTGCCATGCTATGCTCGTAGACGTGGATTGTGTTTGAGTGTATCCATGACAGATGTGAGATTGTTAATTAATGGTTTACTTAAGGTGGCTACTTAAATACACATCTGGGTGGATTGGTTGCGGGCACCTGGAGAATCCAGTGTTGTCCTAGGATATCCCGGAGGACCCGTGTGATCATCCTACGGCTCGCCACCCAGGCTCAAAGGGATCATAAGATTATTCATGCTGGAAACTTCCGTGTGCAGCCACAAGCTATTATGGGCTCTAGCATAGTTGAGTATGTTGCATGACCTTTTCGGTGGTAGGCTAGCGATGTAGGGATGTAGGTTGGTACTGTCTACCTAGGGTTAGAGTTATTGCTTCTGAAAGACCGTGTCTCGGTCATCCGTTTCTCAAACACCATGTAGTGCAAGAAATCCAACGGAGGAGATCGAGTCTTGTGGGGAAAAATGCGCAAACCTCTGCAGAGTGTATAAACTAATCATGGTTAGCTGTGTCCCGGTTATGGACATCTTGAGTATCTGGTACTTGAATTATTGATTTGATCTCATCACTCTAAATTAATTTGCTGGGTTGATAATTACTTTTTAATTGGGATTGAGTTGGAGGAACCTTCTCAATGTTTCAACCACCATGATAGTTAAATAAAATATATTCCTTTGTTGTAGGGAAAAATCAGCTTTTCACAAAACACTATAACCATAGAGCCTCCACCAGCCACATATGCATGTAGTGGTAGCATTTATCTGTTCATTGCTCTATTGTGTTATATTGCCAGCATATTTCATGTGCTGACCCATTTCGGGTTGCAACATATCATGTTGCAGACTTTTCAGACGAAGAGTAAGGTGCGCTAGGTCGTTTGTCGTGCACTCAGGTATGCCGTTGGAGTTGCTGTTATCTTATTTAGATGGCCTTAAGCCATATTTATTGTAATAAGTTCTCTCTTGAGACTATCGACGTGTATGATTGCTACTCTGTTATAAATCCTTCAAGTACTGTGTGTGCCAGCATTACCGATCCAGTGATGATACTTAAGCACAGAGATTCGACCGTTTGAGGTTGGATCGCTACACGAGCGACGAGGCGAGATCCGCCGCCGGTGGCGCCGCCCACCGCCACCGCCGTCAAGACGCTGCCACGGAACCCGCCGCCACCTAAGTGCACCCCGGCAGCTCACCACCACCAAGAGCGACCGGGAGGAAGGGCCAGAGGCCGCCACCACCAAGAGTCCGGGGCCAAGCCGTGGTGGCACCGCCACCGGGCGGGAAGGAGAAGAAGGAGGGAGTTAGGAGACCGGTCGCCCGCAGTGGGGGGGAGGCGACGCGGTCGCAGAGAGAGGTCTCCTCGACTATGCTTTTTTTCACTTGGATAAAATGGCTGAGGTCGGTACGCAAAGTGCGGCGGATTATTTTAGGTTATAATAAGCACACCAAGATAAAGTAAAGTAATCGTGCTGATAAAGCCATTGGTGGATCCCCGCAAAAAATAAGAGCTATTGGTGGATCACCTTTCATATAGTGTTGTTGTCAAGGAGATATTCCAAGCATCTCCTTCCTGCATAATATATCGTTTCTGCCCGGTGGTGCCTGTCCAAATTAAGAAAAGGAAAGGAAATTGTTCACGGGGTCCGGCTTGGGTCAAGGATAATGATTCGTGGACGATCGTGATTGATTAGCCCAGCCCAAGTCGATTAATAATACTACTTGGCATACGTACGTACCTGGACTGATTATACAAAAAATATACGCATGTACCTGGACATGTAGACGGTAGAGCACGCGCCGACACCAAGAAAAGGGTGACAAACAAAATACAGTACGTAGCACACAAAAAATGTGTTGGTATATGCATGGATCGACGCTCCTTAAAATTTCATTTGTCTGCGATGTGCGTCATTTTCGAACTTTTTCCTTTCAAAGAAAATCGCTACCTATCGTCGTTGTGTTATCAATCAACTAATAATTGTGTATACTCTCAGTACTACTAGTATCATCTCCAGTCGAAGCTAGCGATCAGCAAGCTGCTTACATTAGGCTTGATCCCTCAGTCATAGTACTTTCCATCTCCTAGAAACGAGCTTACATATGTGTGGACATGAGTGGAGTTCGTGGTGCACCTTTTTGCTGCAAGTTCTAGTCATAAAATAAATAAATAACTAGAGGTTTCGACTTTGGACAATGGTGTGCCCATATGCATGCATGATACTAGTCCGTCCCATTTTCACATGGTTTCCCCACTTATCTACTGTACTAGCTACGCCACTTGCTGCGCCAGACGCCATGTGAGATCTTTCTCCATCCCGTCTCGCAATTTTATTTTATTTTTTGATAGGATCATCCCGTCTCGCAATTGGTTGGCAGTTCAATGCACACACCTCCACAATCAGAGTGGGAGGTATACTTCCATGTTCTGGGTTTATCCTTGTTGCATCACACCAGCAACTATGCTATGCATGATGGACACTGTATCTAAGGATCCGGATATTCTGCAGGGACATTGTGCATTGTCACCACCACATATATAATGGACTTGTATTGCCTAAGAAAAATAGGCATGTAGACATGTTAGGCAGGGAGATCTTGCAGGATGGACAGTTTACCTGTGAACTAAAGTAGTAGTGTAGCAATTTTCAGCTACGAACCTCACCTTTTCTTTTCTGGAGATGGACTGTTGTGGAATGGGATGGGAGGGGGGGGGTTCAAAGACGTGGAGTGGACAGAGTGGAGAATATATATATATCCCTCAAAACACTAAGACTTGAACATGAGAAGACAAAGAGAGTAAAGAATCATCCGGTGAATCCCAGGGGAAGTGGCAAGGAACTTGACGTTATTAGAGCATTACTAGTAGAGCCCTCAAACCCTCAAATCCTTAAAAATAACTGTTTTTTTTACAGTTTTCGTCGAAAAAAAAGCCGTAGACTAGAACCCCTTAATTCTTAAACCCTCAAATTTTTTTATAGGTCCAACCCTCAAACCCTCTCCCAATCCTCAAAAGTAAGGGTTGGGAGCAAAACCTACCCCAACCCTCATTTGGTGATTATACTCATGGGAGGAAAAATCCTCCCAACTCCCGCTACCACGCCATGACCGCCGCTGCTAGTCGCCCGTGCCGGGCGTCCGCCCGTCCGATCTCCCACGCCAAGAACGACAACGCTGCTCATGGGGAATATTCCGTTATAAGGGTTGGATTTGAGGTTCTCTTTTTTACTGCTGTTTTTCAACCCGTAAAGTCACAAAAAATTTATTTTACCCTTAAAACACTAGTGAGGGTTTGAGGGTTTGAAGGTTCTACTAGTAATGCTCTTAGGCTCTCGCGGATTGCAAGAACGATAAGGATTTGATGTTTACACTTCATCTGCTATCACATGCTCACGGTCCCTTCTTACGGCCCAGTGGACTGGTGAATGGTGACCAGATGGTATCTTTTCATTTTCCACCTCTCCCTTGGAAATATCTGGATATTTTCTGTCTAGTTTTCGCCAACAACCTCACCCTCGGCATCACCATCAGCAATCTATCGACCAGACAATGAGAAATGATTTTCCTGCATCTAGCTGGCTATGATCTTTTGGCAGGACGCACGCTCTGGACTCTGGATTGGTTGACTGCATGTGTTCGTTGAGGCAAAAAGTTGTGTTTGGAACATCTGAGGTGGACAGGGTGCAATAATTTGGTAGCCACCTGGACAAATCAGACAAGCACTGTGCTCTGAAGATGTGGTGAGCATTTTGCCATCGTTTTTGGGTTTTGACTTTGGTTGGTACAGCATGTGGCATCTTGACTTTTATGTCCTGATATTATGTTATCAATGAGCTGTTATTGCTCTTACTGATGGTCTAATGATATTTGCTGGCGAATGCTCATTCTTTTTTTACGACGGATGATGTAAGGTTCATATGCATAATTAGTTACTAAATACCTTCATTAGCCATGTCGGACTAAGCCAACAGATTTTTATTCTCCTTGGGACAAGATACATAATTCTTCCCTACAAAATAAGATATATTTTTCAATAAAAATAGTATATTAATATCGAGGCGATACCAATTACACCCATTCTCTGCACCAACTAAATGCCACAAACAACATCCACGATGCACACAACCTGAAAGAGAAAAAAAAGAAAAGAAAAAAAAAAGGCCCTGCCACGGTAATCAACTCCTCAAAGCAGCAACCCAACAAACTAGCCACAGACAACACCCGGAATAGAAGAAGGTTCTCCGAAGACCACGCCTCCAAAGAGGGAAACCGGTGCACAAGCGCCGTCGTCGCCCGATCGAAGATCTTAGGTTTTCACCTTAGAGAAAGTATGAACTCTCAAAACAATTCCTTCAGCAAGGCCATTGCCAGGCACAACCAATGAAGGTCACACCTTAGGTTTTCACCCTGAAGGACAAGACTCGACACTCGAGGAGCGCACCAAACTTGAATTCCTCCGGTGTTGTTGCCCCCACTTGCCAAGGCTGCTCATGCAAATCATTAAACACCAGGCTCACAGTTACCAAATCCAAATTGGATCACCGGCCCATGTGAAGCAAAATCTTCATTGTGTCGATGGTCCCCTCCATCAACACTGGTCCTCCAATCTCAGCCATGATGACCTTCTCTACCGCAGTGTACACCATGAAAATCAAGATGCCGACATGTCCCATGATTTCGACTGCATGTAGAGCTTTGCGCCGCACCATCATGAAGCCACGCAGGCAGATATGTCTGCGCATGACCAGAATACATACTATCCAGAAATCCAGGAGCTTCATACGCCAATCCTAGAAGATCTCTGGCAGAAGATCTGGAACACATCTCATGGCCAGATCAAAGAGGAGCAGACACGTTGAACGCTGCCTTGATGCAAGAAGAATGCTAGGACCACCACCATTATTCTGAAGACTCAAAAACCCCAACGCCGTGAGCACCACCAGCAGGAACGACAGAAGAGGAAAGGACGGCCCAACTCGCATCTGCCGGTCATCGCCCGCGTGGCCAAGGCCACAACCAGCTCCTCCCGCAGCGCAAGCCTTGAGTGAGCCTCAATGGCCAGATCGGAGCCCTGCAGCCTAGATCGAGACCCTGTGACCTAGATCTGACACCATGCAAGCCGAAGACGGCCATGGCGGCGGTACACCACCTCCCCCCTCGACACCGCTCCGCCGGGGTCCTCAGGCACCGGCCAAGATGGCCGCGCTGCCCCATGCCCTCAAATAGCGCCCCACCTCCTCCCGTGTGACGCTGCCAAGGAAGCACCTTTCTTGCTCACCGTCTTCGACGGGGTGGGCGCCGTCACCGCCGCCGGCGTTGGCAGCAGCGACGGTAGGAGATGCAGATACATAAATTTTGAAAGAAACAAGTTTGTTTCAAGGATGTAATTATAGGAAAATTTTAGATGTGAGCAAAAACAACTGAGGGGATACAAAAAACAGTGCAGAGCAATCGTGCGCAATCTGAATTTCTGGGCCAAAGCAGTCCCTCCTTATCCAGGACCACCCGACCTGGTAGGGCACTAAAATGTGCGTGAGCGAAGAAAGCCCGTACCATTGTATCTCGCTTACTGCAGGATGGAACATGGATCCTATTCCCCGCGTAGGTAGGGGAATACGAACAAATGCGTAACCCACACAAGAGAGCTATTTATCGCATTAAGCGATGCTATAGACTAATCTCGCATCGAGGTTTTCCACCATGATCCTTTACTGGGCTGGCCCATTTTCTCGCGCCGAGGTTTTTCACCGTGATCGTTTACTGGGCTGGCCCATTTTCACGAAGAAAAATAGAAGGGGAATAGGAAAGTACAGGGGATCGATCTCTGGTCGCGCAAGAACAAATGAAGGGCACCAGGAACTGCGCCACGCCAACCGTTCGTGATAACAGGAAGGGCTTGACCCAGTTTAAGCATAACCTGATGGTTTTCTCCTCTTTTCTCTTTTTTCGTTTTCTTTTTTTTCTTCTTCGTTTTTTCATTTTCTATGCTTTTGTATCTTCGTTTTTTTCTTCTCCGTTTTTATTCACCTTTTCATTGTCCGAATGCTTATTCAACATTTTTCAAGTATTTGTTCAACATTTTTTAAATACTCTTTCAATATTTTTTAAAACTTATTCAACAATTTTTCAAATATTCTTTCAACATTTTAATACTTATTCAATATTTTGCAAATTGTTTTTCAATATTTTTCAAATACTTGCCCAACATTTTTAAAACTTATTCAACATTTTTAAAAATACCCTTTCAATATGTAATACTTATTCAACATTTTTCAAATACTCGTTCAACATTTTTAAAAATTATTCATCATTTTTTCAAATACTCATTCAATATTTTAATAATTATTCGACATATTTCAAATTGTTTTTGGAATTCAAATACTGATCAACATTTTTTAATCTTTATTCAACATTTTCAAATACTTGTTCAGCATTTTAAATACTTATTGAACATTCTTTTAAATACTTGTTCAACATTCTTTTAATACTCTTTCAAAATTTTTCAATAATTATTCAATATCTTATAAATACTTTTTCAACATTTACTTTTCAAATATTTTTTGCACAGGTACAAAAATATATCAAAAAACGGGAATAGAAAACAAAATAATAATAATAAAACAGGCCATGGCTCCCGCGCGTCCGGGCTGGCCCGTCTGGGTCCGCCAGACGCGAGCGCTCCCCCCTGTGGGCCCTGTCTCGCATCAAGCGAGAGCTAAATCCTATTCAATGCCTTAAGCGCCGAATATAGGGAGCTCCTATACGCCGCTCGTTGCGGCAAGGAGTCGAGCAAACGCACAGAAGGAGTCTGACCTGGGCCGGCCCAGTTGGTGCAGTGTATCGCGTAATTGAAAAAATACAAAATGGGAAAAACACGCGCGCTTAATAGGAATCGAACCCTGAATCTCAGGCTATTGGGGGCGCAGCAATAGCCAACAGACCAGTCAATCATTGGTGACATATACGCAGCGCAGCATATCAAGAACAATGTACTGGTACGGACATGCTGTCTGTAGGAGTTTTTAATACGAACATGAAATATTCATTTGAAATCCATGAAATATTTATTTGAAATCGTGAATATATTTTGAAACCTATAAAATTTTCTAAAATTGCTGGACATTTTCTGAAATTGTAAAAAAGTACATTTTAAAATTCCAGAACATTTTCTGAAACACAAAACATTTTTCAAATTTTGAACACGAGAACATTTGTTAATATTGAGAACAAATATTTGAAAACTTCAAACAAAAGAAACATGAAAAATAACAACAACAAAGTAAAGGAAAATAAAAACCAAAAGAAACAGAGAACATATTTTGAAAACTCGAATTTTTTCAAAATTACGAACAAATTTTCAAAACAAGAAATTTTATAAAATTCCTAAACATTTTTCTAATTGACAAACATTTTTTGAATCTTGAGAACAAACTTGAAACGGATAACAAATTTGGAAGCATGAACAATTTTTTAAAGTGCAAACATTTTTTCTAATCTTGAGAACAAATTTTGAAATGGAGAACAAATTTGGAAGCGCGGACAATTTTTGAATCTTGAGAACAAATTTTGAAACAAAGAACAAATTTGGACAATTTCTTAAAGTATGAACATTTTTTGAATCTTGAGAACATATTTATGAATGGAAAGAACATTTTTTGAACAAAAATTTAAAATCTCGATCATTTTTTGAATTTAGAGAACAAAATTTTCAAATTGAGAACAAAATTTGAACATAAATATTTTCTAAAAGTATGAACATTTTTTGAATCTTGAGAACTAAGAACAAATTTGGACAATTTCTTAAAGCATGAACATTTTTTGAATCTTAAGAACAAATTTATGAATGAAAAGAACATTTTTTGAACAAACTTGTTCACGAACATTTTTGAAAAAGCGCGAACATTTTTTTGAAAGAGAAAACATAAACTTGAAAGACAAAAAAGAAAAAAAAGTAAAGTAAAAGAAACAGAAATAGAAAAAGAAAGGAAAATAAAAACCGGTTCAGGAACCTTCTAGAGGTTCCCAAAACCGGAAAAAACCCAGCTGGGAACCTCTAGAAGGTTCCCAAAACCGGGAGCGCTGGACGGTTAAACGGACCGGCCCGTTGCGTCGCTGCTTGGTCGCTCGCCTATGCGAAGCGCCGGCAGTTTGACGCAACGAGCGGCATATAGGATTTTCCCCGAATATAGGCTAGTTCGTACAGGGGCACACCTCCCGAACTCTCATTGATGCTATATGGGCCGGCCCTTTCACCTTATTTCTGTTTTCAAAAACGCAAAGCAAAAGAAAAGCGGGTGTACTGGGATTCGAACAGGCAACCTCCGCGTCATACACTGCACTAACCACGACACCAGCAAGCCTAATGTGATTACATGCATCTTTCTCTTTCTTTACCTCCTTGTATTTTTCTTTTTTGATTTTTCTTTTCTCTTTCTTCCTAGTTCGATGCGAAATCGATGAACTTTTTCTTAAATTCGATGAACTTTTATATTTCAATTTTGTTTAACTTCTTCTCAAATTCGATGAACTATTTTCAAACTCGATGAACTTTTTTTCAAACTCGATGAACTTTTTTCTCAAACTCGATGAACTTTTTTCTCAAACTTGATGAACTTTTTTCCATTTCGTGAACTTTTATTTATCAAAAGTGATGAACTTGTTTTAAATACATGATATTTTTTCAAAATCCGGCGAACTTTTTTCAAATTCATGAACTTTTTTTATAAGAACCGATTAACTGTTTATAGATCAGTGAACTTTTTTTTAATGAAAATCGATGAACTCCTTTCAAAATCCGATGAACCTTTTTCAAATCCGTGGATTTTTTAAAAACTTGATGAACTTTTTTTTTATTTTTTGTGAACAAATCTTTGAAATCAGTGACCCCTTGTCAAAATCGATGAACTGTTTCAAATTCCTGAATTCTTGTTCAAATTTTTTTGTTCCCTTTTTCCAAATAATTTATACTCGGGCTGAAACACGAGTCAAATATAATTATTTTCATAAATAACACAATAATGTTATCCTGGTGCAGTCGCGCCAAGTTTGTCTGTAATGGCATGTGGGTTTGACTCCCTCGTGGTACATATTTTCTTGCTGTTTGTTTTTTGAGCATGTGGCGCGAGCGATGATGGGCCGAACCACTATCGAACGCCGAGTACCTTACGCGTCGCAGAGGGCGCTGAAGAGGAGGGGCGAATCTTATTTGGCGCTGCAGGCGCTGGTTAATGTATATTTTGTAAATGGGCGCGTGCAGCGCCCCGTGCTGAGCCGGCCCATATAATATTTTCCATCTCTGTTATAGTCCGCAAAAATTGTTTGCGCTGATGAAAAGTCGAACCAGCAACCTCCCTTTTCAATACGGACTGGTGTAACCACTGCACCAACAAGAGAATATGGTTAATTAGAACCTTTCCTCCGTTTCATTCTTTCTTTTCCGTTTTCTCCCTTTTCCATTTTTTAAATTTACTTTTTGCTTTTTTCTAATTTTTTTCCTTTTTTCCTCTTCCTGGGTCAACGAATTGTCTTGCAAATACGTGGACTTTTTCTTCAAGTCAATGAACTTATTTTGATATGCGATGAACTTTTATTAAAAAATTGTGTATTTCTAAAAATTCATGAACTTTTTTCATTTTCGGATGAACTATTTTCAAAATTGATGATTTTTTTCAAATTCATTGAACTATTTCAAAATCGACAAATATTTTTTCATATCTGCTGAACTTTTTCCAAAATCGTTGAACTTATTTTTGGATTCGATGAACTTTTTCTAATTATGATGAACTTTTTTCATATTCAATGAACTTTTCTCAGATTCAATGAACTTTTCTCAAATTCGATGAACTTTTTTCAGATCCGATGAACTTTCATGCATTTTGAAAAAAGTTTTCATTTTTCTATAAAGGTGCACGCATTTAGCAAAAAGAAAGAAAGAAAAAGGGCAAACAAAACTGTTGCATAAAAAAGAAAGAATAAACGGTTTGGGAAGCTGTAACATCCCAAATTTCCTATTTGGAATGTTTTACAATTATAGCTAAGCATTTATGCATTCTGTTTGAATTTGAGTGGCATTTGAAGTTTCAGAGGTTTTTGAGTTATTGGAATTTGAACTCAAATTTTGGCAGTGGAAATCATTTCAAAAACTATGCCTGATAAATACTTGAGAAAAAGTATGAGAGGAGTAAACATGACACTCCAAAAATATCAGAGGAAAAACATTGCCAAAAAGTTTGAATTCAAATTTGAGTTTTATTTGAATTTTGGAAAAAATGACTTTTTATAAAGTTTGGATTTTGCCCTTGGAAAAATGTTCAAATGATAGGGAATATTCCCCTGATCATTTTGATATATATATGTCCTAAATAAAATATTTATATTTTATATATTATCTCTGTTTTATTTTCAAAAAAAGGAAAAAAAAAGCCCTCGGCGCCGGCCAGCCAACCGCCCAGCCAACACCCAGTGCCCCAGCTAGCTAACGGCCCAGCGCGCCACCCACGCCTGCCCACGCCGAGCCGATCGAGCGATCGAGCCGAATCGGCTAGCCTCTACCAACCGACGCCTACGCGCCCTCCCTCTCTCCCGACAGTGGGCCCCCACTTCCTTCTTCCTCGCATGCATACGCAATCCGCACACACACGGAGATCCGCGATCTCCGGGATCTCACCCGATCCCTCTGATTCGCCCCTCAAGCAAGTCGAGGCCCCGCCTCTATAAATACCCTTCCCTCACCCCATTCCCCTCGCCTCGCCTGACCTCTCCCTCTCGCCACAAGACTCACTGAGCAACCGAGCTGCCGCCGCCGCCATTAACACCTCGCCGACGCCTGCCATCCCGAGCTCCATCAACTCCACCAAACCCACCTCGCCTCGTCCGCACCTCCACGGAGCTCTCCGCCGACGCCCCGACCACCGGAGTCGCCGGAGCACTCGCCGCCCGAGCCGCCGTCGCCGTCGCCGTCCGGTAAGTCACCGGAGTCCACCCCCGCCGTCCGATCTATCTCGACGGTTAGGATTAGATCCCCCGAAGGGGTAGGTTATTTCTAATAAACCGGTCCGGTTTATTTTGTTTAGTTATGGTGTAGTTGAACCGGCCCGATTCGGTTTTAACCCTAGGGCCCGATTAGTTATACTACGCCCAGGGCGTTAGTTAGGCCCATTAGCCCGTTTTTCTTTATTTTTCATTTTCTGTTTTAACAGAATAGTTTCAGATTTGAAAAATTCATATCTTTTAATCTACTTAATATTTTTAAGTGATTTTTTTGTTGGTTTGCAAATTTCTTATAGTTTCTGTAGAAAATATAATTTGCCATGTTAAAATTATTTAAAATTGCTTTATTTTAGATTTAGACAGAATAGTAATTCTGCCATAAAATGAGTTAGGAAAATTATTTTTAGTGATTCTTTTGTCACAACTTTGTTTTGACATTGCCTAACCGTAGGAATTTAGTTGGGCATTTTAGGATTAATAAAAAATAGTTTTAATCAGAATCATGTTATTCTTAATTAATTAGCTAGCTACTGTTTTCCTATTGTTTTAATTAGCAAACAAATTTATTTTTCCTATGTGATAGATTATTCTAGGTTAGTTTCTGTAACTTTAGAGCATGAACTTTTATTTATAATAAATAAAACTTTTATTTTATTTTTCTTATTATAATTTGCTTTAGGCCTAATAGGAGTTTTAAAATAGCTTTTAAGGTGATTCTTTTTGCTCCTAGTTGCATGATGAATCCTTTTCTGTTAATTTAGCATAAACCCATGTTAGGTTATGTTAAGAAAATTTTTGTTATGTAAAACTATTTTTTTAGTTGTTGCTTGAAGTAGGAAAGCTTTGATTTGGTTTTTCTTTGAGTTTTCCTTTGGGTCTTGATTCGATTGCTTTGTGTGTTGTGTTAGCATGCTATTATGTTAAGTGGTCATATGTTGTATGCTTATTATGGTTATTGTTTGCCTTGGTAGAATTTCCGGAGTGCGAAGCTTGCTACCACGAGTCCCTAGCTTACGAAGATCGTCAGCAAGGCAAGTCATTGATCATGTTTCTTTACAATACCTATGATTTTGTTGCATTAGAATTATACCTCCCCACCATGCATGCAGTAGGTGAAATTTTGAAGTTATGTTCTTGAGTAGTATCATGTGGTAGGATGAACCAATTCCCTTGTTACCATGACCGGGACGAAGTAGTTTAATTTTGCTATGCTCAGTGACGGGGTTGGTTGAGTGAATTCATAAGGGAGATGTGAGAGTCAATGATGATGACAACCCCATGAACTTCAAGCTCAAGATGGACTTCAGAATTCACTCTTGGGTGGAGGATTTGTTGACGGGCACCTGGAGAGCCCAGTGGTTGGCGGGATGCATGGAGAAGTGCCATGACATCTTGCGGAAAGCTTCACCCAGCCACGAAGAGACGGATGTATACCCCATTGACCGGAAGCTTACATGCAGCCGCAAGCCATTATGGGCTCGCTTGGTCAACCCTAGTTGTGACTCGGCCGGACGGTACTACGAGATGTAGAAGAACGGTAGGATTGGATGGGTACCGCGGTGGCGGAAGAACTCTTCGAAGACCTGTTTCGTTCGTCCCGTCTTCAAACACCATGAAGTGCGAAGACTTAAAAGGAGGAACGATTCTTGCGGGTAAAGTCATAAACCTCTGCAGAGAAAAGATCTAATCGATTAGCCGTGTCCCGATTACGGACAATTTGAGCCTTTGGAACTTGGAAGTATTCGAAATCTCAACACTAAAATTAATAAATTAATTGAGGGGTTATGACTTAATAATTTGGGAATGAGACATTGGTTGGCGGAACCATCTCAATAACTACCAACAATTTTGTAGTATTTGCAAGCAAGTCCACTGTAGTAGGGAAAAATTGGCTTTTTCGCAAAATAATGAAACTTAGAGCCCCACAGCCAAATTGCATATAGTATTAGTAATTTTATCATTGTTCTCTCTTCATGACTTGCCAAGATATTCAAAATGTCGACCTACACTACTGCAACGCCTTATGTTGCGAGGAGTATTCGATCGAGATTGAGGCTACGATCCGCGCTTGGCGATTGCCCTTTGGAGTCGGATGGACTCGCTATTCTTCTACGCTTCCGCAGCTTTACTTAGTTTATTTCTCATGAGTTGGCCTTCGGCCGAATTTATTCTATTGTAATAAAGACTCGATATGAGAACCGTGTAATAAATTCAGGTGTGATTGAACTTTGATTATTCCATCAATGTACTGTGAGTGCCAGCATGATCTTGGGATGGTACAGACACAGAGACTTGACCGATTTTGGGTCGGGTCGTTACAGAAGCTTCATAGACCGGGGGCTTTGGGAGGTGGAGGAAGAAAAAACGGAGGCGAATGACCTTAGTGAACACAAGTTGGTCGTTGGCGTAGTGGTTCGTGCACCCATACATTAAGGGTCCGGTAACGAGTTCGAATGAATTCTTTGCTCTTTAGACATAAAGAGAAAAAACAACCCATTATTTGCTCTTTAGACAGAAAGAGAAAAAACAAATGGGCAGGCCCGCTACGTGCCTCTGCGAGCACCAGCATCTCTAATCGGCGCTAACAGCGCTGACTAGGAGTTCCCAAGAAATGCACTCCAAGCGAGAAATAAGGGTGCCCCCACCCACGAGAGCTACCCCCCCACACCTTATCCTCTGTTTGGGCTGTCCCATGGCGATAAGATCCTAGAACCTTCCACTTTAACCGGTTTGTTATTTGCTTTTTTCACTTTTTCGTTTTTTTATTTCTGATTCACAATCTGTTTTATGATTTCATAATTTATAAAAATCAACAAATTTCGAATTAATGAACATTTTTAGAAAAGCGAACATGTTTTAAAATCGTGAACATTTTACTAATAGTTGTGAATAATTTTTGAAATTGAGGTTTTTTGTCAAGTTCGCGAACATTTTTTGAAATTTGATATTTTTTAAAATGATGAACATTTTATCAATTCATAACCTTTTCTTAATTTGTAAACTTTTTTGGAATATCCAAACATTTGTATTGGAATTCATGAACATATTTTAAATACTTCTTTCATTTTTGTATACAAGGCCACAAACTCATATTACAGGTACCAAGGTAAAAATCAATGCTATATTTAAGTCAATGTTGCAAGGTAGCTTGTCACCTTGTTTGTTGTGTTAATTAATGTGTTTTTTCTCTCCCACGCACAACAAGCCAACCCTCTTACTCCTCATTGATTGATTAATGTTGGGAATGCAAGCTAACCTTCTCACTCCCGCATGCACACAAGAGATATTAATGTCCTCGAGTGCTAGTACGAGGCAAACACCATCAATTTTGCCTTGATTAATGTTAGTGGCCTTGTATAGTTGCAAATTATAATTTTGATAGTGGCCTTGTATACAAAAATGGAGGGAGTATGTCAATATTTTTTGAAGTCACGTACATGTTTTGTACTTCAGGAAAAAATTTGAATTCAAAAATATTATATGAAAGTCATGTATTTTTTAACTCGGTAACATTATTTCATTTGCAAACCTTTTTGCTAATTCGCGAACATTTTTTCAAATCATGAGTATTTAGTTTTTCAAATAATATAGAGCAAAAAGGCCTGAATATACGAACATTCAAATTCGTTAACATTTAAAAAAAATAGAATATTTTCTAAAGCCCTAATGTTTTTTGTAAAATCAAATAAGAAAAAAAATGTAAAAAATCAGAAACCAAAAATATTCGCGGATGGGTGCGTGTTTCCTCGTTTCTTTTTCTATTTTGTTTTTCTACTTTTCTTTTCTTTTTCAGTTTTCGGTTTCAAAGTTTTTGTTTATTTAGGTTTATATTTTCATGATTTTTAGTTTCTAGAATTCTTGAAATTTAACAAATTTGGTTAATTTTAATTTTAAATTCACGAACTGTTTAAAATTCATGAATTTTTATCTCAAATTTGTGATCTTTTTCCCTGAAATATATGGACATTTTTTAATATCGTGAAATTTTTTGTCTCAATTTTGTGAACATTTCCCTCAAAGCTTACAACTATTTCCCAATTCATGCAGTTTTTTAAAACTCGTGATTTTTTTTCTAAACTTGGGAATAAAATTTAAAACATGATTTTTTTTTCAATTTGGAGATCTTTTTGCAAATTGATATTTTTTCAAATATGTGAACCTTTTCCAAATCCAAGTATATAATGCGTTAAACTTGTTTAAAAATTTTGAACTTTTTTCAAACCTTATGAACTTTTTCTTGTTCGTGATTTTTTTTAATAAAACCCGTGAACTGTTTTTGTACTCATGAACTTTCGAGTTCACAAACTTTTTTGAAAATTCCATGAGCACTTGTTTTTCACTGCTACAATGAGGTGCTATACAAACGGTTTTTAAAATGAGGTCGTGTGCGGCGGGCGAGCGATTAAATACGGTTATAAGTATAGTTGTGCTAAAAAATACAATTATACAGGTTAAATCGTTTTCAGACGTAAGTAGATTCCACACAGTCAATCCCGGCTAAACGTTTCCGTTCGTATGTACACTCCACACAGTCAATCCAAGGAATATGTTTCCGTTAGTATGGACGTCCTACACAGTCAATCCAATAAGTACATTTTCATTCGTATATACATCTCATACAGTCACTCCAAGGAAAACGTTTCCTTTCGCAGGTACATCACACGCAATTTTCCCCATTAAATTGTTTGTGATAGCGTTGTCATTGGACATGATATTAACAATTTTATTGTTTGCATTGTTGAATACATCACACACGGTGCGTATAAGAAACTGTGTGCCATACGTTATCCATCACACACACCTTTTATGTGGTAAACGTTTGCACATGATGGCTTAACGCAAACAGTTTTCAAGAGGAAGTCGTGTGTGATTGTTCATTGATCCAACACATTTTATTCCTAGAAATTGTGTGCATTGTCTGAGGTCATCGCCCACAGTGTTTTCTCAATAACCGTTTGCAATAGAAAAATCCAATTAGCAGGCTAGTTGGTCATTATCAAGCTAATTGTCCTATTATTAATAATCAATTTATTAATCTAATTGACATTTCATATTAAGCACACAATATATATCATTTTCGTATCAAGGAAGCATGATTTCATAACTGAAATACATCAGAGTACAACATCATATAGCTTCAGCACTCAGCTACCCCATTACACAACGGCACCAGCATCAAGTTTCACATGCAACATCTATAACCTTTCGAAATTAACATTATAGATGGTACATAGACAGATGAATCTCATCTGGAAAACTGCTGAAGCGGAAGGCGGATATTGAGCCTTCATTGCTGTTGAAGGTCTTTGCAACTTTAGGCCAGTGCGTGTTAGGGCCGTCTCCAGAAATTTGGGGTCCCGAGACGAAATACAAAATGGGGTCCTAAAATTTTAAAATCCGTATAACTAAATAAGTATCGAAGGAATATCTCATATTGCAGCGGCCAAATAATACTTCCTAGCTATCCAAGGAACACCTCATACCTCCTTTATATTTGGTCGACTGCACAATATATGTAGAACTGAAACTCGATGATTAACGATCGAACCAAATATATTAAGCATGACAAACAAATACAAATAATAATAAGGGGTACAAAAGAATACTAAATCAATAGTTTGCTTCATCCATTCCTCCCATATGTGTAGAAACTCCTGTTGCTGCAGGTTGCCAATGTAAATATGTCTTCATCTTATTTTTCTGTAGCATGAAATAAAATTGATATAAAAATGCATCAATTCGGGTTTCGTCCATACATGCACACATTTTGTAGTTCTAAATTACTCCGTAATTAATTGCTAAAAGATATCAGTTTACAAATCAACACATACAACATGTCAGTTCAAACTTCCAATGCATCTTCTACTATTGTTGTTTGCCTCTCTCGGTCCAAGAAATCAGTAAATTACTCATTGATTAGTGGCCGAGGTGACGAGTAGCACCTGTGTTTCTCAGCTTTGGAGGGGCAGTAGGTCTTCAGAGACAAGGCCAGCGCCCGGCGACCAGGTGGAGGACAGGAATCACTACCGCTAGTGCAAGCACGGATCAGCTAGTAGGTGGAGCGGGCGCAGGCGGCAATCTGCAGCAGACCAACACTAGTTGATTCATTGGACGGGAGTATGGGAGATCGTGAGAAAGGCGGCGAGCGTGCGCGAGCGCGGGGGGGCTGGGAGGCCACGACCCTAGGGCTCAAGCTGTAGCGGGCGTCGCACAGGCAGTTTACTTAGCGTTTTTCTTCAATCGGGGCCCCCACAATTTTCGGGGCCCTGTGCCGTTGTCCACTTTGGCCCCCCTCCTCGACGGGCCTGGTGCCTGTGGATGATTGACCATCCATCCTTCATCCTCTTCAGGAACACTTCAATATTGAATCGTGGGTGTTGTATGAATACCTTCCTTGCCTCCTGACCATACAGGTGGTTTGAGGGGTAATCATCAATGAACTGCTTTGGAAAGGCCTGAAAACAAGGATGTGCATAAATATCCTCTCTAGATTGGAAATGGGGCAAAGGAATAAAAAAGACAAGGTATAATAGTTAGTACCATCCTGTAGTGAACTGATGTCTTCTTCATTGTGCAGACCAAGATCTTGTTGTTTTTGTCACTAATTTCTTTATCCTAACAATCTTTCTGAGTTTCTTGACTTGACTGATATTCATGGATAACTCATTTCCCCATATGCAAAAAAGGTCGAATAGTGGGTCAAAACCTCTGACAGCAGGACCTACATGTGCAAGACCAAATTGTTAAAAACCTAAATATAAGAATGGTTCCTGCAATTACACAATAATGTGCTATTAGACAAAGGACCATGCATGTGCAAACCTCGATTTTAAACCTCAGTGCTTCCCATTGTTTCCCTGCAACACATATAAGGTAGTTAGTGATCAGGTTAAGTGAGGGTTCGCATGTTATCGGTAAAATATGTTGATGAAAAATAAGTACATTGTAGATTCATCATATTAATCTGACCCAAATGGAAAACCAATTTATCCAAACCAAGCATGATTAAGAACTAGGAAATATAGCAATTGTATATGTTTCTTATGTATTAAATGCAGCCAAATTTGATTTATTCCTGACATGCACAACAATACAAAATTCTACCCACAACAATTGGACATCGCATTGCAGAATTGAACCAAGCAGTTAACTAAACACCACAACAAATGAACCAAATGTTAACCGAGCACCACATTGCACAATATAACATACTCCTAATAGAAGATCAGGCAGTTAACCAAACCAAGCATGCTTAACAACTTGGAAATATAGCGATTGTATTTGTTTCTCATGTATTTAGTACAACCAACTGAAGGAAATATGCCCCAGAGGCAATAGTAAAATGGTTATTATTATATTTCCTTAATCATGATAAAGGTTTATTATTCATGCTATAATTGTATTGACCGGAAACTTAAATACATGTGTGGATACATAAATACATACCGTGTCCCTAGTGAGCCTCTACTAGACTAGCTCTTTGATCAAAGATGGATAAGGTTTCCTAACCATAGACATGAGTTGTCATTTGATAACAGGATCACATCATTAGGAGAATGATGTGATGGAAAATACCCAACCGTTAGCATAGCATATGATCGTTCAATTTATTGCTACTGCTTTCTTAATGTCAAATACATGTTCCTTCGACCATGAGATAATGCAACTCCCAGATACCGGAGGGATACCTTGTGTGCTATCAAACGTCACAACATAACTGGGTGATTATAAAGATGCTCTATGGGTTTCTCCAAAGGTTTCCATTGAGTTGGTGTGAATCGAGATTCAGATTTGTTTCTCCGTGTAACGGAGAGGTATCTCTGGGCCCTCTCAGTTATACAACATCACAATAAGCTTGCAGGCAAAGTGACTAAGGAGTTAGTTGCAATATGATGTATTAAGGAACGAGTAAAGAGACTTGCCGGTAACGAGATTGAACTAGGTATGAAGATACCGATGATTGAATCTCGGGCAAGTAATATACCGACAGACAAAGGGAATTACGTATGTTGTCATAAAGGTCCGACCGATAAAGATCTTCATAGAATATGTAGGAACCAATATGGGCATCTAGGTCCCGCTATTGGTTATTGACTCGAGAAGCATCTCGGTCATGTCTACATCATTCTCGAACCCGTAGGGTTCGCACGCTTAACGTTTGTTGACGATATAGTATTATGTGAGTTATGTATCTTGGTGACCGAATATTGTTCGGAGTCCCGGATGAGATCACAGACATGACGAGGAGCTCCAGAATGGTGCGGAGGTAAAGATTGATATATAGGATGATATGGTTAGGCCAAGGGGTAAGGTCCACGGGGCTTTAGGTCGGTGCAAAAGGATGTTTTGCAGAGGTCAGGGCCCAAATGCCAGAGCCCTGCAGAGATTGTTCTTCACCACCACCGTCACCACGCCGACATGCTGCCGGAACTCATCTACTACTTCGCCTCTCTTGCTGGATCAGGAAGGCGAGGATGTCATCGAGCTGAACATGTGCTGAACGTGGAGGTGCCGTACGTTCGGTACTTGATCGGGACGGATCGTGAAGGTGCACGACTACATCAACCGCATTGATAAACACTTCCGCTTAGCGATCTTCAAGGGTATGAAGATTCTCTCCCCTCTCGTAGCTATACATCTCCATGGATAGATCTTGCGTGTGCGTAGAAATTTTTTGTTTTCCATCCAACATTCCCCAACAATGGCATCTGAGCCAGGTCTATGCGTAGATGATATGCACGAGTAGAACACAAAGGAGTTGTGGGAAGTGATGGTCATACTGCTTATCACCAACGTCTTATTTTGATTCGGTGGTATTGTTTGATGAAGCGGCCCGGACCAACCTTACATGCCCACGCACATGAGACCGGTTCCACCGACTGACATGCAACTTGTTTTGCATAAAGGTAGCTGGCGGGTGTCTGTTTCTCCTACTTTAGTTGAATCGAATTTGACTACGTCTGGTCCTTGAAGAAGGTTAAAACAACAAACTTGATAATCACCGTTGTGGTTTTTGCGTAGTTAAGAACGGTTCTTGCTAGAAGCCCGTAGCAGCCACGTAAAACTTGCAACATCAAAGTAGAGGACGTCGAACTTGTTTTTGTAGGGCATGTTGTGATGTCATGTGGTCAAGACGTGATGTGATATACATTGTTGTATGAGATGATCATGTTTTGTAATATCGACAACCAGCAGGAGCTTTAGGGCTATCTTTTAATTATTGTATGACATGCAAGCGCCATGTAATAACTTCACTTTATCGCTATGCGGTAGTAATAGTTGTAGAAGTAATAGTTGGTGAGACAACCCCAACGCAATGATGGAGATCAAGGTGTCGAGCCAGTGACGATGGAGATCATGCCGATGCTTTGGAGATGGAGATCAAAAGCATAAGATGATGATGGCCATATCATGTCACATATTTTGATTGCATGTGATGTTTATCCTTTATGCATCTTATTTTTCTTAGAATGACGGTATCATTATAAGATGATGCCTTCACTTAATTTCAAGATAAAAGTGTTCTCCCTGAGTATGCACCATTGCCAAAGTTCGTCGTTTTGAAGCACAATATGATGACCGGGTGTGATAGACTCTACGTTCACATACAACGCGTGTAAGTCAGTTTTGCACACGCAGAATACTTGGGTTAAACTTGACGAGCCTAGCATGTACAGACATGGTCTCGGAACACTAGAGACCAAAAGGTTGAACATGAGTCATATAGTAGATATGATCAACCTGGAGATGTTCACCATTGATGACTACCCCATCTCACGTGATGATCGGACATGGGTTAGTTGATTTGGATCATGTATCACTTAGACAACTTGAGGGATGTTTATTTAAGTGGGAGTTCATTAGTAATTTGATTAATTTAACTAAGATTTATCATGAACATAGTCAAAATTCCTTTGCAAATCATGCTGTAGTTCAATAGCTCGAGATGTAGCTCCCCAAATTTTTTTGATACGTTCCTAGAGAAAACTAAGTTCAAACATGATGGTAGCAATAATGTGGACTGGGTCCGTGATCTGAGGATTATCCTCATTGCTACACAGAAGAATTATGTCCTTGATGCACCGCTAGGTGACAGACCTGTTGCAGGAGCTGATGCAGACGTTATGAACGTTTGGCAAAGCTCGATTTGATGAATACTTGATAGTTTATGTAGCGACCAGACCTCAAACAGTCTGATCTCTATGCATCAGTGTCATCCCTGGATCGGTAATCCTGACACGCACAGTACTTGAGGATTTATAACAGAGTAGCAATCACACACTTATTACATCGAATGTCTCAAAAGAGAATTTATTACAATAAATATGGCTTAAGGCCATCTAAAACGATAACAGCGGAAGGCTTGGAAGATAAAGTGAGTTCATCAACTCCAACGACATCACTGAGTGACAGACAACGACCTATGGCTCCTTACTCGTCATCTGAAAAGTCTACAACATGAAGTTGCAGCCCAAAACGGGTCAGCACATGGAATATGCTGGCAATGTAACACAAGAGAGTAATGAACAGAATAGTTGCTATCACTACATGCATATATGGCTGGTGGAGGCTCTATGGTTAACATGTTTTTGCGAAAAGCCAATTTTTTCCTACAACAAAGGAATAAATTTTATTTAACTATCATGGTGGTTGTTAAACATTGAAAAGGTTCCTCCAACTCAATCCCAATTAAGCACCATCATTAAACCCAATCAAATTATATTAAGGGTGATGAGATCAACATAATAATCCAAGAACTAGATACTCAAAACGTCCATAACCGGGGACACGGCTAACCATGATTAGTTTGTACACTCTGCAAAGATTTGCGCACTTTTCCCCACAAGACTCGAATACATCCATGGTAGGAGATTCGAGACACAGTCTTTCTGAAGCATTAACTCTCTACTCTGGGTAGACAGTACCACCTACAACCCACTACATCTGCTAGTCTACCCCTTCAAGAGCTTCACGCAACTTACTCAACTATGCCAGAGCCCATAATGGCTTGTGGCTGCACACGAAATTTTCTAGCATGAATAATCTTATGATCCCTTTGAGCCTGGGTGGCGGACCGTAGGATGATCACACGGGTCCTCCGGGATATCCTAGGACAACACTGGATTCTCCAGGTGCCCATAAGCAATCCACCCAGATGTGTATTTAAGTTGCCACCTTAAGTTGAACCATTAATTAACAAACTCACATCTGTCATGGATACTCTCAAACCCAATCCACGTCTACTAGCATAGCATAGCAATATAAGCAACGTAGAAGTAACTCCCATAGGTTTGATAATAAACAGGTAAATAGGTACTACCTCATCTACTTCCCAAAACCCACAAGTTAATCAAATCCTAACCATGCAATTGTTTGAGGATTGATCTGATGCAATAAAACTGGGTAGTAAAGAGGTATGATCAAAGTGTTACTTGCCTTGCTGATGATCCGTGAAACCTAGAGACTCGTAGTAGCACGCTTCGCACTCCGGGTACTCTATCTCAAACAAACAAGCATACAATAAGCACTCAACTAGAAGCACGGGTAAAACTCAAATAAGAAATCTAACCAGAAATTTCAACTTAAGAACTCTGATTTGCAAAAAGAATCAAATCAAACGAAGCAACGAAACTCAAACTGCGAAAGAAACAAGATCCGTTTACTAATCTGGACTTAAGTCAAATTTTATAGTACCAAAATCTTGTTCAAGTTGGTTAAATAGAAAGAGGGTTTCGAGACAAAGATCTAGGCGCTTGAATCGCCTGATTCCGATGAACGAGCGAAAAGATAAACTAAAACGAAAATCGGGTTAGAAATCGCGATCGAAAATAATCGCGAAAAAACCTTGGAAAAAGAAAAACTGACGAACAGGCTAACGAATGAACGTTCGCTGTCTACGGCTAACGAGTGTAAATCGTTCATTAAAATGAACGTATGAACGGGCGTTCGCTAAATAACTAAACCGGTAAAAGAAAACCGATCTAAAAAAATAACCACGGGTTTCTAAAAAAACCGAACGGTTTTCTAACGAAAACCGGCGGCTACCTCGGTTCTCGTGGCGGCGGCGGCGACGGTCAACTCCGACGACGACGGCGGTCAACTCCGCGGCGAGGTCAGCGGCGAGGGCGGGCGGGCGGGGCGCGGCGCGGCGGCGGCGCGGCAATGGCGGATCATGAGTTAGGGTTAGGGTTCGGTGGCGGCGGCGGGTGGGCTGGGGTGGGCTGTGGGATCGGCGGGGCGGCTTATAAAGCCTGGGGCGGTGGAAGTCCTAGTCGGGTACGGCCCGACTAAGTCGGTTGACTTTTTTTTAAATAATTCCGCGCAGAAAAACAAAGAAAAGAAATACTAAACAGACTCCAAAAATCCTGAAATAAATTTTCCCGGTCCTCTAAAACTTTAGCGGACAAGGTGAACATTTATTTGGGCCTCTAATGCAATTTTGAAAAACGCATATTTTTCCTAATTCAAACAAAATAGCGATAAAACTCCAAATAAAATTCTTATTTGATTTTAATATTAAATCTCCAATATTTCTTTATTTTGAGGAAGTCATTTTATCCCCTCTCTTTTATTTTCATAAAAGAAATATTCGAAGAGAAAATAATTAAAATCAAACGATCCTCTTTTCAAAATTTAAAAAACTCAAATATGAAAATAACGAAATCCCCAACTCTCTCCGTGGGTCCTTGAGTTGCGTAGAAGGATCAAGCCAAAATGCATTAAAATATGATCTGCAATGATGATCTAATGTATAACATTCCAAATTGAAAATTTGGGATGTTACAAACCTACCCCCTTTAAGATGAATCTCGCCCTTGAGATTCGGGTTGGCTAGAAAATAGGTGTGGGTGATCTTTTCGTAGGTCTTCCTCTCGTTCCCAGGTGGCTTCATCCTCGGTATGGTGGCGCCACTGAACTTTGCAGAATTTGATAACCTTACTGCGTGTGACTCGGCTGTCAAACTCGAGAATCTTCACGGGTTTCTCCTCGTAGGTCAAATCGCTATCCAACTAAATCGCTTCCAGTGGCACTATATCTCTCAGAGGAATATCAGCCATCTCTGTGTGGCACTTCTTCAATTGAGAAACATGGAACACATCGTGAACTCCTGACAATCCTTCGGGCAATTCCAACTTGTAGGCAACTTCTCCCATACGTTCCAAAACCTTGTATGGTCCCACAAAACGTGGTGCTAACTTTCCCTTAACTCCAAAACGTTTTACTCCTCGATGTGGGGACACACGAAGATACACTCTGTCTCCAACTTCGTAAACTGTCTCCTTGCGTTTAGAATCCGCATAGCTCTTCTGCCTGGACTGGGCTACCTTGAGTCTATCGCGTATCAGCTTAACCTTCTCCTCAGACTCTTTAATCAAATCTGGTCCAAACAACTGACAGTCTCCAACTTCATCCCACAACAACGGTGTCCTGTATCTCCTTCCGTACAATGCTTCGAAAGGGGCCATCTTCAAACTGGCTTGATAGCTGTTGTTGTAAGAGAACTCTACATATGGAAAATTGTCGTCCCAACTAGATCCATAGTCTAGCGCACAAGCTCTCAACATGTCCTCCAGAATCTGATTGAGTCTCTCAGTCTGTCCATCTGTCTGCGGGTGAAAAGCTGTACTGAACTCTAGCCTGGTTCCCAAAGTCTCATGCAACTGATTCCAAAACTTTGAGGTAAACTGGGTTCCTGTAACTGATACAATGGTCCTCGGAACTCCATGCAGACATATGATCCTAGTCATATATGTCTTTGCTAACTTAGCACTGGTGTAAGTGGTCTTAACTGGGATGACATGAGCTACCTTCGTCAAACGATCGACTACAACCCATATCGAGTCATAGCCTGAACGAGTCTTGGGCAATCCTGTGATAAAATCCATGCCTAGTTTATCCCACTTCCATTCGGGTATCGGCAATGGCTGTAACAATCCAGCTGGCTTATGATGTTCTTCCTTCACTCTCTAACATACATCACAATCTGCGACATACTCCACAATATCCTTCTTCATTCCGGTCCACCAGAAACTATCCTTCAAATCCAGATACATCTTGGTATTTCCTGGGTGAATCGAATACGGCGAATCATGGGCCTCTTGCAGAATCAACTTCCCGATGTCCAGATCATTAGGCACATAAACGCGGTCCTCAAACTAGGGGTGGGCAGGAAAACCGAGAACCGAAGACCGGAGCCGAAAAAACCGGGACCAAAGCCGAAAAACCCGAGGACCAAAACTGCACCTGTTTACTCGGTTCGCAAAAATTGGAAACCGAAATTACTTCGGTGCGTTCGGTCACTGGACTACGTTGACCGAATTGACCGAAAGATTGTACACAGCCCGTCACAACAAAGCCGAGTAGCCCATCCATAGGAAGTTTTTCTGGCCTTTTTCTCAACCGAAAGAAGACAACCCCAGATTGCATCTTATCCACAACCGAGAGCTCCATGCTTCACACACGAATATCCAGCACCGCCGCCTCCATTTGCCCGCCTCGCATAGTCCCAGCGGCGGCAACACCCATATTCCCATGCGACGGCGGCCGAAGACGAACGTGGCTCCCATGCGACGATGGGGGCAGCATCCATGGATCCCACACGACGGCGCCGGCAGCGCCCATGGATCCCAAGCAACGACGCCCGACGCCGTCATGGCCCCTTCACAGTCAGCGGTCATATTGAGGATTCGCACCACATGTTCGCTGGTTGTTCGTTGTTTTTTTGCCTCTTGATTTCTTTTTCTTTTTTGGCGAATTGAATCCTGAGTTCTTGCTCCATAACGAATATTCTCAGTGTTCTTCGGTTTTAAACGAGGACCGAACTGAATTATCGGTCCACCAAAGTCTCGGTCACTGGTTTTTAGTAGGAGCAAACAGTTAGTAAATTAAGGAAACCGAATTTTAAGATAACCCGAAGCACCGAACCGAACGGTTCGGTCTAACCGAATGCCCAGTCCTACCTCAAACCATAAGGTATCGTGCTCATCCTCACGAAATCCTTTAGCCTTTCCTTTGCTCATTCTTTCCTTTATCTCGGCAATCTCCTTGTCCGTCTTCTGAGCTTCTTGGATCTTATCCATCAAAGTTGACTGAATCTCCAGTGCGGCTACAAAACCTCTCGGAACTATTTCCAAACATAGCTCACGAAGATCCTCTGCTAACTCCTTGGGTAATTTTCCGGTCATCAGTGTGTTGACATGACTCTTGTGGCTCAACGCATCAGCTACTACGTTAGCCTTTCCGGGATGATAATGCAACTTCATATCATAATCCTTAATGAGCTCCAACCATCTCCTCTGCCTGAGATTCAACTCCTTCTGCGTGAAGATATACTTCAAACTCTTGTGATCCGTGTACACCTCACAATGGTTTCTGATGAGAAAATGTCTCCATGTCTTCAACGCATGCACTACAGCTGCTAACTCCAAATCATGGGTAGCATAATTCAACTCATGGGGTTTAAGATGTCGTGAGGCATATGAGACAACTCTTCCCTCTTGCATAAGTACTGCTCCAAGTCCTTGACGAGAAGCGTCGCAATACACTTGATAATCCTTGCGTTGATCTAGCAAAATCAACACTGGGGCGGTAACCAAACGTTTCTTCAACTTTTGAAAACTGGCCTCACATTCCTCAGTCCATTTGAACTTGGTGTCCTTCTTTAGCAACTCCGTCACGGGCTTTGCAATATTCAAGAAATTCTCAATGAACCTCCGGTAGTATCCTGTGAGTCCAAGAAAACTCCGGATCTCTCCAACTGACGTGGGTGCTTCCCAATTTGTCACAATGACAACCTTGGTAGGGTCTACTGCTATTCCTTCTCCGGATATAACATGTCTGAGGAATCCAACTTCCTTCAACCAAAACTCACACTTGCTGAACTTGGCATATAACTGATGTTCTCTGAGCTTCCCAAGTACCAAACACAAATGCTCTTTATGCTCCTCTTCATTCTTCGAGTAGACCAGAATATCATCAATGAATACCACGACGAACTTCTCCAAAAACTCCATAAACACCTTGTTCATCATGTTCATGAAATAGGCAAGTGCGTTAGTCAAACCAAATGACATAACAATATACTCATATAGCCCATACCTTGTGGTAAAAGCTGTCTTAGGTATATCCTGCTCTCGAATCTTCAGCTGGTGGTACCCTGATCGCAGATCGATCTTGGAAAACACCTTAGCTCCTTGCAGCTGGTCAAACAAATCATTGATCATCGACAGTGGATACTTGTTCTTGATTGTCACCTCATTCAATCCACGATAATCAACAACCATCCTCAACGATCCATCCTTCTTCTCCACTAGAAGCACTGGTGATCCCCAAGGTGACGAGCTTGGGCGAATATAGCCTTTATCCAGTAACTCCTTAATCTGCTTCTTAATTTCCTCTAAATCCTCAGCGGGCATCCTGTACGGTATCTTAGATATTGGCCCTGTGGCCTGGCAAAAGCTCGATCAAAAACTCAATGTCTCTATCCGGTGGCATGCCTGGCAACTCTTCTGGAAAATACATCCGGGAAATCCTTCACCACTGGTACTTCCTCCTGTACAACTCCTGATAAGGAATTCACTTGAGTCCTATTTGGCACATGCCGGGATACATACTTAATCCTTCTTCCTTCTGGGGGGCTAAGCAAAATCGACTTACTGGCGTAGTCAATGTTCCCTCCATACTTCGATAACCAATCCATGCCTAATATCATATCCAGTCCTTGTGACTCCAATACTATTAGGTCTGAGGGAAACAGGTAATTACCAATCCTTAATGGTAACCGCTCACACCATAGGCTAGCCATATACTCTGCTCCTGGTGAGGTTACTAACATGGGTGACCTAAGGGCTTGGGTTGGCAGTTTAAACTTATCCACAAATCCCCTTGATATGTATGAATGCGATGCACCAGTATCAAAAAGAACGATTGTAGTAAATGACTTAACCATAAACTTACCTATTACTGCATCGGGTTGCGCTTCAACCTCCTCCACGTTCACGTGGTTCACTTGTCCCCTGTTGAAAGGGTTGGGCTTCTTCCCAGAGCTTCCATTGCCATTTCCATTCTTTGCTTCAGAACACTCCGTGGAATAATATCCATTCTTCCCGCACTTGAAACAAGTAATGTGACTTAGATCCTTTTTGGTGGGTGTTGCTGGGTTGGAACAGTTCTGGCCGTTGCTTCCTCCATTCCCATTCCTGGGGCCACTATGGTTGTGCGAAATCCCTCCATTTTGAGTGTGACCTCCATGGTTATGTTGAAGGGGTCCTCCCGAGTTCGGGGTAAAATGGGGTCTCTGCTGAGCTCCAGAATTATACTTCCCTTGTCCATACTTCCTCTTACGGTTGTCAATCTGTTGCCGCTTCCCTTCAATCATGAGAGCTCTATCTACCAACTCCTGGTAGTTATTAAAACTTGTCACCATCAACTGCATGCTCAGCTCATCATTCAGTCCTTCCAGAAACTTCTCCCGTTTAGCTGCATCCGTAGCAACGTCATCTGGGGCATAACATGCTAGCTTACTAAAGTCATCCACATACTGGCCAACGGTGTGTCCTCCTTGGCGTAAGTTGCGAAACTCGCGCTTCTTCATGGCCATAGCTCCTGCTGATACATGGGCAGTGCGAAAAGCCTGCTGAAACTGGTCCCATGTAACAGTGTCGATGGGGTAAGTGGTTGTGAAATTTTCCCACCATGATGCTACGGGTCCATCAAGCTGATGTGTGGCAAAATGCACTCTCTCCATCCTGCAGTGGTCAACTCCCTTCCAATCTTGCGGAGCCAATCATCTGCAACTATCAGCTCGGTGCTACTGAATAACACCAGTGCATTGAACCTTAGAAAACGGGCTAAGTGATCAACATGTGGTGGTGGTGGGTTGTTGTTGTTGTTGTTGTTCCCCTGATTCTGATTCTGGACTAGTATCTGCATCAAAGCATTCTGCTGCTGGATCAACTGAGTGAGCTCCGGTGGGAAAGCAAATCCATTGTCGCGTCTCGGAGGCATCTGATGGGTTTAGAAAAGATGAGAAAACATAATAGAATGAGGTCTAGGGGAAAACACTACCCATATGCACATGAGACAAACACAAACATATCAATTCAATCAATTCAAAACAAGGGCATACAATCGGTCTAACTACCGTTACAAAAGTGCTCGGACTAAGCTATATACATGGGGGAAATACTACTACTGATATGGTGGTCGACTAGAAAAATTGATCGGTGGAAGACTCCATAATATCTGCTCCAGCTTCATCAACAAAGTCACATCGCTATCGTCGGGGTCGAAGTCGGTGTCGTCGATGATGATGTAGTTCTCCGGGCAAGTGGAATCGTCGTCTTCTCCTCCTGGCGCGGGGTCTCCCATGAATACTCCTAGCTTCCTTATCAGATCGTCATTCTTCTCCACGAGTATCGTTATTTCCTCCTCGTATCCATCGCGTGTAGACTTGAGTTCTTCCTCTAGCTCCGTGATCCTGGTCATTGCCTTCTTCAGATCTATCATGCCTGCGCACATTTGGTTCTCCTGGCGACGAATGTGCTGGTTTAACTCCTGGATGAAAGCTGCAATAGATCTATCCTTCCTGGTGCTGATCATATCCCATTGCTCATCTCGGCGCCCACAAATCTGGTAAATAGTATCCTTGAGATCCTTGTGGTAAACTTCTCCAATGCGTCCCATGGTGATGTGGGCTGCCATGCTCTTTCCTAGACTCCAGGTTGGTGCATCAAAGGAAAACTCTATGGGCTTAGTAACTGGCGTGAACGTCCTTCATGGAACTTGAACTTGAATCATCCAGCACTCCTCTTCTTGTAAAGTGGCGTTGTAGGTCCCGGTGAAGCTTGGTATTCCGATGTTCAGGTACCTAGTGACTTCCTTCAAGTGTCGTCCAAATGGTGTGTCTTCATCCGGTTGAGTGAACTTGTTCCTCGAGTCCGCCATCCTAAGGAGTAGAAAATGGAGAGGAGTCAGAAATGAGAAGAGAGTAGTGATCTAGGGCTCATCTTAGTGGTCGTGTCCTACAGTCAGCGTGTGCTCTGATACCATCTTGTAGCGACCAGACCTCAAACAGTCTGATCTCTGTGCATCAGTGCCATCCCTGGAACGGTAATGGTGACACGCACAGTACTTGAGGATTTATAACATAGTAGCAATCACACACTTATTACATCGAATGTCTCAAAAGAGAGCTTACTACAATAAATATGGCTTAAGGCCATCTAAAACGATAACAACAGAAGGCTTGGAAGATAAAGTGAGTCCATCGACTCCAACGACATCACTGAGTGAAAGACAACGACCTATGGCTCCTTACTCGTCATCTGAAAAGTCTGCAACATGAACGTTGCAGCCCAAAACGGGTCAACACATGGAATATGCTGGCAATGTAACACAAGAGAGTAATGAACAAAATAGTTGCTATCACTACATGCATATATGGCTGGTGGAGGCTCTATGGTTAACATGTTTTTGCGAAAAGCCAATTTTTCCCTACAACAAAGGAATAAAATTTATTTAACTACCATGGTGGTTGTTAAACATTGAGAAGGTTCCTCCAACTCAATCCCAATTAAGCATCATCATTAAACCCAATCAAATTATATTAAGGGTGATAAGATCAACATAATAATCCAAGAACTAGATACTCAAAACATCCATAACCGGGGACACGGCTAACCATGATTAGTTTTTACACTCTGCAGAGGTTTGCGCACTTTTCCCCACAAGACTCGAATATATCCATGGTTGGAGATTCGAGACAAAGTATTTCTGAAGCATTAACTCTCTACTCTGGGTAGACAGTACCACCTACAACCCACTACATCTGCTAGTCTACCTCTTCAAGAGCTTCACGCAACTTACTCAACTATGCCAGAGCCTATAATGGCTTGTAGCTGCACACGGAAGTTTCTAGTATGAATAATCTTATGATCCCTTTGAGCCTGGGTGGTGGACCGTAGGATGATCACACGGGTCCTCCAGGATATCCTAGGACAACACTGGATTCTCCAAGTGCCCACAAGAAATCCACCCAGATGTGTATTTAAGTTGCCACCTTAAGTTGAACCATTAATTAACAAACTCACATCTGTCATGGATACACTCAATCCCAATCCACGTCTACTAGCATAGCATAGCAATATAAGCAACGTAGAAGTAACTCCCATAGGTTTGATAATAACCAGGTAAATAGGTACTACCTCATCTACTTCCCAAAACCCACAAGTTAATCAAATCCTAACCATGCAATTGTTTGAGGATTGATCTAATGCAATAAAACTGGGTAGTAAAGAGGTATGATCAAAGTGTTACTTGCCTTGCCGATGATCCGTGAAACCTAGAGACTCGTAGTAGCACGCTTCGCACTCCGGGTACTCTATCGCAAATAAACAAGCATACAATAAGCACTCAACTAGAAGCACGGGTAAAACTCAAATAAGAAATCTAACCAGAAATTTCAACTTAAGAACTATGGTTTGCAAAAAGAATCAAATCAAACGAAGCAACGAAACTCAAACTGCGAAAGAAACATGATCCGTTTACTAATCTGGACTTAAGTCAAATTTTATAGTACCAAAATCTTATTCAAGTTGGTTAAACAGAAAGAGGGCTTCGAGACGAAGATCTAGGCGCTTGAATCGCCTGATTCCGATAAATGAGCGAAAAGATAAACTAAAACAAAAATCGGGTTAGAAATCGCGATCGAAAATAATCGCGGAAAAACCCTGGAAAAAGAAAACTGACGAACAGGCTAACAAATGAACGTTCGCTGTCTGCGGCTAACGAGTGAAAACCGTTCGTTAAAGCGAACGTACGAACGGGCATTCGCTAAATAACTAAACCGGTAAAAAAACCGATCTTAAAAAAATAACCGCGGGTTTCTAAAAAACCGAACGGTTTTCTGATGAAAACCGGTGGCTACCTCGGTTCGCGTGGCGGCGGCGGCGGCGGTCAATTCCGGCGGCAAGGTCGGCGGCGTAGGGTGGCGGTGGCGGCGTCCGCGACAATGACGGGTCGGGCGGCGGCGGCGGCGACGCGATCGAGTTAGGGTTATGGTTTGGTGGCGGCGGCGGGTGGGCTGGGGTGGGCTGCGGGATCAGCGGGTCGGCTTATGAAGCCCGGGGCGGCGGAAGTCCTAGTCGGGTACGGCCCGACTAAGTCGGTTGACTTTTATAAATAATTCCGCGTAGAAAAACAAAGAAAAGAAATACTAAACGGACTCCAAAAATCCCGAAATAAATTTTCCCCGTCCTCTAAAAATATAGCGGACAAGGTGAACATTTATTTGGGTCTCTAATGCAATTTTGAGAAACACATATTTTTCCTAACTCAAACAAAATAGCAATAAAACTCCGAATAAAATTCTTATTTGATTTAATATTAAATATCCAATATTTCTTTATTTTGAGGAAGTCATTTTATCCCCTCTCTTTTATTTTCATAAAAGAAATATTCGAAGAGAAAATAATTAAAATCAAATGATCCTCTTTTCAAAATTTGAGAAAACTCAAATATGAAAATAACGAAATCCCCAACTCTCTCCGTGGGTCCTTGAGTTGCGTAGAATTTCTAGGATCAAGCCAAAATGCAATAAAATATGATATGCAATGATGATCTAATGTATAACATTCCAAATTGAAAATTTGGGATGTTACAGTTTAGTGCGCCATGATTTACGGCTTAGAATCAGGGCTCCGAAGATGTTTTGAATGCTATGGAACGCATGAGATGTTCCAAGAGCTGAAATTGGTATTTCAGGCTCATGCCAGTGTTGAGAGCTATGAGACCTCTGAGAAGTACTTTTCCTACAATATGGAGGAGAATAGCTCAGCCAGTGAGCATGCGCTCATAATGTCTGGGTACTACAATCGCTTGAATCAAGTGGGAGTTAATCTTCCAGATAAGATAGTGATTGATAGAGTTCTCCAGTCACTATCACCAAGCTACTAGAGCTTCGTGATGAACTGTAATATGCAAGGGATGACGAAAATGATTCCCAAGCTCTTCGCAATGCTGAAATCGGCGGAGGTAGAAATCAAGAAAGAACATCAAGTGTTGATGGTTAACAAGACCACCAGTTTTAAGAAAAAGGGCAAAGGGAAAGAAAGGGAACTTCAAGAAGAACGGAAAGCAAGTTCTCACTCCCGTGAAGAAACCCAAAGCTGGACCCAAGCTAGAAACTCAGTGCTTCTACTTCAAAGGAAATGGTCACTGGAAGCGGAACTGCCCCAAATATTTGACGGATAAGAAATATGGCAAAGTGAACAAAGGTAAATTTGATATACATGTTATTGACGTGTTCCTTGCTAGTGCTCGTACTAGCGCCTGGGTATTTGATATCGGTTCAGTTGCTGAGATTAGTAACTAGAAACAGGAGTTGCGGAATAAACGGAGGCTAGTTAAAGGCGAGGTAACGATGTGTGTTGGAAGTGTTTCCAAGATTGATATGATCACCATTGCACACTCCCTCTACCTTCAATATTAGCGTTGAGCCTAAATAAATGTTATTTTGTGTTTGCGTTGAGCATGAACATGATTAGATCGTGTTTATTGCAATACGGTTATTCATTTAAGTCAGAGAATAATTTTTGTTCTGTTTACATGAATAGAACCTTCTATGGGCATACACCCAATGTAAATGGTTTACTGAATCTCGATCATAGTGATACACATATTCATAATGTTGATGCCAAAAGATACAAAGTTGATAATGATAGTGCAACATACTTGTGGCACTGCCATTTAGGTCATATTGGTGTAAAGCGCATGAAGAAACTCCATGCGAATGGACTTTTGGATTCACTTGATTATGAATCATTTGATACTTGCGAACCATGCCTCATGGGCAAGATGGCTAAAACTCCATTCTCCGGAACAATGGAGCGAGCTAATGACTTATTGGAAATAATACATATCGATGTATGCGGTCCGATGACTGTTGAAGCACGCGACGAGTAACGTTATTTTCTCACCTTCACAGATGATTTGAGTAGGTATGGGTATATCTACTTGATGAAACACAAGTCTGAGACATTTGGAAAGTTCAAAGAATTTCAGAGTGAAGTAGATAATCATCGTAACAAGAAAATAAAGTTTCTAAGATCTGATCAAGGAGGCGAATATTTGATTTACGAGTTTGACCTTCATTTAAAAGAACGTGGAATAGTTTCACAACTCACGCCACCTGGAACACCACAACATAATGGTGTGTCCGAACGTCGTAACCGTACTTTATTAGATATGGTGCCTTCTATGATGTCTCTTACCGACTAGCCACTATCGTTTTGGGGTTATGCATTAGAGACAGCCGCATGCATGTTAAATAGGGCACCGTCTAAATCCGTTGAGATGACACCGTATGGACTATGGTTTGGCAAGAAACATAAGCTGTCGTTTCTTAAAAGTTTGGGGATGCAACGCTTATGTCAAAAGGCTTCAGCCTGATAAGCTCGAACCCAAAGCGGAAAAGTGCTTCTTCATAGGATACCCTAAATAAACTATTTGGTACACCTTCTACCACAAATCCGAAGGCAAGATCTTTGTTGCTAATAATGGGTCATTTCTAGAGAAGGAGTTTCTCTCGAAAGAAGTGGGTGAGAGAAAAGTAGACCTTGATGAGGTAATTGTACCTTCTCTCGAATTGGAAAGTAGCACATCAGAGAAAACCGTTCCCGTGATGCCTACACCAACTAGAGAGGAAGATAATGATGACAATCATAAAACTTCAGATCAAGTTACTACTAAGCCTTGTAGGTCGACCAGGACGCGTACCGCACCATAGTGGTACGGTAACCCTGTCCTCGAAGTTATGTTGTTAGGCAACGGCGAACCTACGAACTATGAAGAAGCAATGATGAGTCCAGATTCCAAAAAATGGCTTGAGGCCATGAAATCTGAGATAGGATCCATGTATGAGAACAAAATGTGGACTTTGGTGGATTTACCCGATGATCGGCAAGACATTAAGAATAAATGGATCTTTAAGAAGAAGACGGACACAGATGGTAATATCACTGTCTACAAGCTCAACTTGTTGCAAAAGGTTTTCAACAAGTCCAAGGGGTTGACTATGATGAGACTTTCTCTCCCGTAGCGATGCTTAAAGTCTGTCCAAATCATGTTAGCAATTGCCGCATTTTGTGATTATGAAATCTGGCAAATGTATGTCAAAAACCTTGCATTCCTTGATGGTTTTCTTGAGGAAGAGTTGTATATGATGCAACCGGAAGTTTTTGTCGATCCTAAAGGTGCTAACAAAGTGTGCAAGCTCCAGTGATCCATCTATGGACTGGTGCAAGCATCTCGGAGTTGGAATATACGCTTTGATGAGGTGATCCAAGCATATGGTTTTATACAGACTTATGGTGAAGCCTGTATTTATTAGAAAGTGAGTGGGAGCTCTGTAGCATTTCTGATATTATATGTGGATGACATATTGCTGATTGGAAATGATATAGAATTTCTAGATAGCATAAAAAGGACACTTGAATTTTTCAATGAAAGACCTCGGTGAAGCTACTTATATATTGGGCATCAAAATCTATAGAGATAGATCAAGACGCTTAATAGGACTTTCACAAAGCACATACCTTGACAATGTTTTGAAGGAGTTCAAAATGGACCAGTCAAAGAAAGGGTTCTTGCCTGTGTTGTAAGGTGTGAAGTTGAGTAAGACTCAAAGCCCAACCGCGACAGAAGATAGAGAGAGAGAATGAAAGTCATTCCCTATGCCTCAGCCATAGGTTCTATAAAGTATGCCATGCTGTGTACCAGACCTGTTGTGTGCCTTGCCACGAGTCTGGCAAGGGGGTACAATAGTGATCCAGGAGTGGATCACTGGACAGTGGTCAAAATTATCCTTAGGTACCTAAAGAGGACTAAGTAAATGTTTCTCGGTTATGGAGGTGATAAAGAGTTCATCGTAAAGGGTTACGTCGATGCAAGCTTTGACACCGATTCGGATGACTCTGAGTCTCAATCTGGATATGTATTGAACGTGGGAGCCATTAGCTAGAGTAGCTCCATGCAGAGCATTGTAAACATAGAAATTTGCAAAATACACATGGATCTGAATGTGGCAGACCCGTTGACTAAACCTCTTTCACAAGCAAAACATGATCACTCTTTGGGAGTTAATCAAATAGGCGATGTGAACTAGATTATTGACTCTAGTAAAGTCTTTGGGTGTTAGTCACATGGCGATGTGAACTATGGGTATTAATCACATGGCGATGTGAACTAGATTATTGACTCTAGTGCAAGTGGGAGACTGATGGAAATATGCCCTAGAGGCAATAATAAAATGGTTATTATTATATCTCCTTAATCATGATGAAGGTTTACTGTTCATGCTAGAATTGTATTGACCGGAAACTTAAATACATGTGTGGACACATAAACAAATACCGTGTCCCTAGTGAGCCTCTACTAGACTAGCTTGTTGACCAAAGATGGTTAAGGTTTCCTAACCATAGACATGAGTTATCATTAGGAGAATGATGTGATGGACAAGACCCAACCGTTAGCATAGCATATGATCATTCAGTTTATTGCTACTGCTTTCTTAATGTCAAATACATGTTCCTTCGACCATGAGATCATGCAACTCCCGGATACTAGAGGAATACCTTGTGTGCTATCAAACGTTACAACGTAACTAGGTGATCATAAAGATGCTCTATAGGTATCTCCGAAGGTGTCTGTTGAGTTGGTGTGAATCGAGATTGGGATTGTCACTCTGTGTAACGGAGAGGTATCTCTGGGCCCTCTCGGTAATATAGCATCACAATAAGCTTGCAAGCAAAGTGACTAAGGAGTTAGTTGCAAGATGATGTATTACGAAACGAGTAAAGAGACTTGCCGGTAACGAGATTGAACTAGGTATGAAGATACCGATGATTGAATCTCGGGCAAGTAACATATCCATAGACAGAGGGAATTACATATGTTGTCATAAAGGTTCGACTGATAAAGATCTTCGTAGAATATGTAGCAACCAATATGGGCATCCAGGTCCCGCTATTGGTTAGTTAACGGAGAAGCATCTCGGTCATGTCTACATCATTCTTGAACCCGTAGGGTCCGCACGCTTAACGTTCGTTGACGATATAGTATTATATGACTTATGTATGTTGGTGACCGAATGTTGTTCGGAGTCCCGGATGAGATCACGAATATGTCGAGGAGCTCCGGAATGGTCTAGAGGTAAAGATTGATATATAGGATGATAAGGTTAGGCCAAGGGGTAAGGCCCACGGGGCTTTAGGTCGGTGCAAAAGGATGTTTTGAGAGGTCAGGGCCCAAACGCCGAAGACCCTGGTGTCTGGCCCTGGGCCTGATGCCGAGGCCCATGGCGTCTGGGCCAGACGTCGAGGACTGTGGCGTCTGGTCCTGGAAGTCCGAGAAGGACTCTTCCTTGCGGGCAAAACCACTTTGAGGAGGCTCTTTGTCCAAGTTTTGACCCCATGGCTGGCTTAACATCTAAATAGAGGGGTAGGGCTAGTACCCAGGACACATCAAGATTCACCAAGCCATGTGCCGGCAACCCCGCCCCCTCTAGTTTATCCTCCATCATAGTTTTCGTTATGCTTGGCGAAGCCCTGCGGAGATTGTTCTTCACCACCACCGTCACCACGCCGTCGTGCTGCCGGAACTCATCTACTACTTCGCCTCTCTTGCTGGATCGAGAAGGCGAGGACGTCATCTAGTTGAACGTGTGCTGCGCGGAGGTGCCGTACGTTCGATACTTGATCAGAATGGATCGTGAAGGTGTACGACTACATCAACCGCGTTGATAAATGCTTCCGCTTAGCGATCTTCAAGGGTATGAAGATGCTCTCCCCTCTCGTAGCTATACATCTCCATGGATAGATCTTGCATGTGCATAGAATTTTTTTGTTTTCCATGCAACGTTCCCCAACACCAAATTCGATTTATTTCTCACATGGTATACAATAACAAAATGCACCCACGACAATTGAACATTGCATTGCAGAGTTGAACCAAACAGTTAACTAAACACGTCAACAAATGAACCAAACGTTAACTGGGCACCACATTGCACAATATATAACATACTACATACTAGAAGATCAGACAGTTAACCAAACCAAGCATGCTTGACAACTTGGAAATATAGATATTGTATTTGTTTCTCATGTATTTTGAATAGATAAATTTGATTTATTTCTCACATGGAAGACGATACAAAATTGCACCCTGAAGAATTGAACATCACATTTGCAGAATTGAACCAAACAGTTAACTGAACACGACAACTAATTAACCAAACAGTTAATACGTGAGCACCACATTGCACGACATATAGAACATATACATTAGAGCAACAAATTTCTTGGTAAAAGTAGATAGGACAATTCACTAGAATTTGTTAAGGGAAGGCAGGAGCAACACATGCAACGGGTAAACTGAGCATGCTTAACCGGCGTAGCTAGAAAACTAAATATAGATCCTTATAGTGAGCTAATAAGACAAGCTACTCCTCATCTTCGGAGATATCGATGATGATTGGTTCCTTGGACATGGAAGAGGGCGAGGCCTCCACATCGTGGGTGCCCTCATCGTAGTGGTGAGTTGCCTGAGCGGCTCCGGGCACCAACCTGCTAGCTCTCGAGTTGAGGTAAGCATGAGCACGCTAAGAAAACACCTCGTAGTCTTCGTCAAGGGCACCGATGATGGCCGCGAGAAAACACCACGAACTGTCATTTAAAGCAACCAACCGCGTCGCGGCATTGGCGCGCAATGCGTCGATGGTGGCCTCAACGGTGAGGTGCTCCTCCAAGATCTAGTGGTCGGCATGAATGGCAGCCATCATGGCCTCATCCGCGCGTGTGGTCGCGATTTGCTTCTCCGTTGCCAAATGCTCCTTGAGCTCCTAGGCATACTGTGTGCACCATGGCTTAGGGCGGCGCTTATTTGGGGGAGGGGTCCGTTATTTGGGTGGAAGGTGTCGCGCCGACGGTCGGGGCATGTGGGATGTGGAAGGAGGAGGAGGATGGGGGTTGGGTGTGGATTACCTGCCTGGATCGATGAGGTCGAGCAGCGTGAAGGAGGCTCACTGGCGAGGAGGCGACGCTGCAAAAGCAAGGAGTGAAGGTTCAACTTGGAAAGAAAGGTATAAAAAAGGGGAAATGTGCCTTTTGGTAAGGGGGAGGGGGAGATATTTCCGCGGAAGCCAAAATTTTTGGATCGGTGCAGCGAAAAAACTGGCGCGCAAATTGTATCAGATACAATCCCTTATTCAACACTGTGTACGATATGTGAACGTCGCAAAAGATTCATATAGCTTACCCCGTGTGTGATGAGTTTGAACGTGCAAATTTTGGTCCGAATATCCCTGGTCATCCACGTCATTGCATAATTTGAGTACACAAAGGGGCCTACAACACACCCACACTTCTTAATCAATCAAGTTCAACAATTAAATAGAGCTACCTGACCTAAACATTAACCTAACAAATGAAAGACCGATGCTCTAAATTAAACAAAGAGTACTACTCCTGCTGGCGCTCGTCGATCCCCGCCGCCTCCTCCATGTCCAGCTCGCGCCCGACGATCTCCTAGGGAGGGGGCTCTATGGCATCAATCGCACCATACTCGGCAAGCATCTCGCCATCCGCGTCCACCATCTCTTTGGAAAAGGCCGCCACGAGCTGGGTGTGGGCGGCCGCGATCTGGGCTTGGACATGCTCCATCGTGGCAAGGTATGCCGCGAAGGAACGGACGGCTGCTCGAACTCTCTCGGTGGTTGACAACTCTTCGGCCGTGGGTTGCCGACCGTTGTCGGAGAAGCTTCATTCGATTTGGGCGGTGACCGCCACGAGCTGGGCGTGGGCGGCCTTGACATGGTCTTGGGCGGCATCCATCAGGGCCAAGGCCGCCGCTGCGGAATGGGCAGCTGTTGTGCCGCTCTCTGCAGTTGCTATCCCCGAGGCAGATGTTGCTGCCGCCACATGAGAAGCAACATCGGTCGTTTGGGCTGCCTTGGCCGCCGGATCACAGATTGTGGCCGTGCTCATGCAGCTTGTTAGCATGCGCATGGTGGCTGCGGCCGCGCTCTCGCCGGAGTGGGCCACCGAAGTTGCCCTCAAGACGCGGGTCCATGCCCCCATCATTCACCGGCGATGATTGAACAGTGAAATGATATTTGGGGAGCGAGCCAGTGTGCTTGACACGCCGGCTGTGGACTGTAGCCGACGCACATTCTCGCGTAAGACATATGCCTACTATACTTCGACGGTGCTCCAAGATATTTTGTGCTGCATCTCACATGGCTGGTGATAATAAACTGTGTGCGATCTACTTGATTTTTCATCTTGATTTGAATTACATAATGTTGTCACAACAACAAAGGAGGGTGTTTGAATTGCTAGAACTTTTATCTGCTGTGAACATGCAACTATAGGTGTATCGTAAAAAAATTGGAATTATTCAGGGTTCGTTTTGATATTTTTATATATTAACTTGGTTTTCTAGGAATTTCAGGTGCACAATTCAAAATTAAACTACAAGCACATGCTCCGGTGCACCAAAAAGGGTTGTAAATTCATATATGTGTCCATGGGTTGATGCTTATGTCCCATGTAAGAAATGGGGATGAATTTCAAACACCACGGCACCGTGGCTCTTCGGCAAACGTTGAGGTATTTGCTTTTGTAATTTTGGTAAATCCAAAACTCGTCTGAAATTCATGAACCTTGGCATGCTATCATGGAATGGCATCAACATACTGGGGTAAAAAATATTGCCCCATTTGGGGTAAGTTACGATATAAGCTTCTCACAAAACAGAGCTTCTCACAAGAAGCCTCATTGTTCCGGTAGGGAAACGTGTTACCTTTATGGAAAAAACGATATTCGTCGCCTCTCCTTGCTTTCTTTTTTTTCTAGTGTAAGCATAGAACAACAGGAGTGACCCACAAGTATAGGGGATCAATTGTAGCTCTTTTCCATAAGTAAGAGTGTCGAACCCAATGAGGAGCATAAGGAAATGACAAGTGGTTTTAGCAAGGTAATGTCTGCAAGTGCTGAAATTGTAAGTAACAGAGTAGATTGATAGCAAGATAATTTGTAACGAGCAAGTAATGATAGTAGTAACAAAAGTGCAGACAGGTAGCCCAATCCTTTTGAGGCAAAGTACATGCCAAAATGGTCTCTTATAGTAAGCAAAGCGTTCTTGAGGGTACACGAGAATTTCATCTAGTCACTTTCACCATGTTGATTCGATTTGTGTTCGCTACTTTGATAATTTGATATGTGGGTGGACGGTGCTTAGGTGCTGTTCTTACTTGAACAAACCTCCTACTTATTATTAACCCCCTCGCAAGCATCCGCAACTACGAGAAAAGTATTAAGAATAAATTCTAACCATAGCATTAAACTTTTGGATCCAATCGGTCCCTTACGGAATAGCGCATCAACTAGGGTTTAAGCTTCTGTCACTCTCGCAACCCATCATCTAATAACTACTCCACAATGCATTCCCTTAGGCCCAGATATGGTGAAGTGTCATGTAGTCGATGTTCACATGACACCACTAAGGGAATCACAACATACATACTATCAAAATATCGAAAATATATCAAGTTCACATGATTACTTGCAACATGATTTCTCCCGTGACCTCAAGAACAAAGGTAACTACTAACAAATGACAATCATGCTCAAGATCAGAGGGGTATTAAATAGGATATTGGATTGGAACATATAATGTTCCACCAAATAAACCATATAGTAATCAACTACAAGCTGTAATCAACACTACTAGTCACCCACAAGCACCAATCTATAGTTCCGGTAACAAGATTGAACACAAGAGATGAACTAGGGTTTGAGATGAAATAGTGATGTTGAAGATGTTGATGGAGATTGCCCTCCCCAAGATGGAGAGTTGTTGGTGATGACGATGACGATGATTTCCCCCTCTAGGAGGGAAGTTCCCCCGGCGGAATCGCTCAGCCGGAGGGCAAAAGTGCTCTTGCCGAAGTTCTGCCTCGAGACGGTGGCGCTCCATCCCGAAAGTCCTCTCCTTATTTTTTTCTAGGTCAAAAATGACTTATATACTAGAAGATGGGCACCGGAAGTGGGCCTGGGTGAGCATAACCCACCAGAGCCCAAACTGTGTTCTCAGTCAATTTTGCAACTACAATTGATCATCTTTTCAGGAAGGGTCACATATCGGAGCCTTTAGGCAAGCCCACATACTCAACCATCATATAGTCTTCTGTGATTGCTAACACTCACCGCATACACATGAGCAAAACATTTCAACCGGACACACAGAAAGATAGGGGCTTATAGTTTCGCCTCCCAACGTATTCACCTCAAGTGTGATGTCAACAATAATAACTCATGCTACCCATATTCAACTTTACATATGTGCCTAGATCTTTCCTCACCACATGATGCTTGCCAAAGGAGAAAATAAAAAGGAATAGAGAGAAAAACTTTGACTCTTTGCATAAAAGTAAATATATAAAAGTAAAAGATAGGCCCTTCGCAGAGGGAAGCAAAGGTTGCCATGCACTTATTTGCTTGTATGCTCAACCCCTTAGTGCAAAAGAACGTCACGTTGTATTGCCCCTTGTGATAGTGACCTTTATTATGCAGTCTATAGCTTTTATTCTTCACCATCACAAGTTCGTACAACGCTCAATTTTCTCTTACACTAAATGATCTCACACTTTCAGAAGCAATTTTTCTTGCCTTATTGCACCGATGACAACTTACTTGGGGGATCTTGCTCAATCCCTATGTAGGTATGGTGGACTCTCGAAAATAAGATTTGGGTTTAAGGGTTTTTGGATGCACAAGTAGTATCTCTACTTAGTGCGGAATTTTTGGCTAGCAAAAGATAGGGGCAAGCACCACATGTTGAAGGATCTATGACAATATAACTTCTATGTGAATATGAACAAACATAAATCATTACGTTGTCTTCCTTGTCCAACGTCAACAATTTTGGCATATAATATTTTGATAGAGGCTCACAATCACAAAAGATTTCTAGGATAGTGTATTTATATGTGAATCTTCTCTTCCCTTATTAATTCTTTCATGAGTTGCATCATTGACCAATGCTATGTTTGTCAATCTCTAATGAAATTTTCCACTTATACTTTTCCTTATGTGGTGTCATCACATACCATAAGATTAGCATATGATCTTTTTCATTTATTTCCTTTCCTTTTATTTATTTCCTTTCTTTTTATTGCAACATGAAAGTAAAGAAAGCAAAGACTCAAACTAAACTTTATTATATATCTCGCACATGATTACAAGGATAGATCACTAAGCAAACTCTTGAAAAGAAAGGATCGAACTAAACTTTTATTCATCTAAAGCAAAAGATAACAATGGATCGAACTAAGATAAGTAAAGGCAAAAGATAGTAGGGATGATACGATACCGGGGCACCTCCCCTAAGCTTGGCGGAAGCCAAGGGGAGTGCCCATACCCGAAACTCAATTTTCTTTTGGTGATGAAGAAGAAGGTGGTGGTGATGAAGTAGAGATCTTATCCTCGGGTTTCCATGGCAGTGGTCCACCATCATAAGAGGAGGAGTGAGTCTCACGGGTCCTGCAACCGGCAGCCAAACTCATACCTTTAAACCTTGCCTCATATTCAAGGACTTGGTTTTGGAGATCGTAGATCTGGATTTGGAGGAAGTTGATTTGCTCGTTGAGGGTGAAGACGATGTCCTTCATGTACTTGCCATCCACCTTGAGATCACGGTGAGGTCTATGATCATGAGGTGATTGGCATTCAGTCCACACTCCACCATCCCCATGCACCGGAAGACCTCCTGCTCCATAGCTTCAAGCCTGGCCTCCACGGTTCCCGTCCCCTTGGGACCTTTCACATCGCGGATGTGCAGCACCCCCTCATGCATCTGGATGACTTGAGGGTGCTGCTGTCGGTGTCAAAACCGGCGGATCTCAGGTAGGGGGTCCCGAGCTGTGCGTCTAGGATCGATGGTTACAGGAGACAGGGGACACGATGTTTACCCAGGTTCGGGCCCTCTCTATGGAGGTAATACCCTACTTCCTACTTGATTGATCTTGATGAATATGAGTGTTACAAGAGTTGATCTACCACGAGATCGTAATGGCTAAACCCTAGAAGTCTAGCCTGTATGACTATGGTAATGAGTATCTCCTTTCCGAACTACACCCTCTGGTTTATATAGACACCGGGGGGATCTAGGGTTACATAGAGTCGGTTACATAGGAAGGAATTTTCATAGTTGATCGCCAAGCTTGCCTTCCACGCCAAGGAGAGTCCAATACGGACACGGGTACAGTCTTCGGCCTTCATGTCTTCACAGCCCACCAGTCCGGCCCATAGATAACAGGCCGGACGCCCGAGGACCCCTTAGTCCAGGAGTCCCTCAGTAGCCCCTGAACCTGGCTTCAATGCGAGGAGTCCGGCGTGCAGATTGTCTTCGGCATTGCAAGGCGAGTTCCCTTCTATCCGAACTCCAAGATAGTCTTCGGATGCAACGATAGTATCCGGACCTGTAACATGCACCACACACAACCGCAGAGAAAATATAGTTTTTACACGAATCCAATCCGCTGGCAAATGTTTTGTGGGATGACATCACGTCCGACCGGGCATAATTCCGAACCGTTTCTGTGTCCGCCGCTCCACGTCCCGAGACGCGATTACCATTGGCACGTCTTGTCAAAGCAGAGATCGTGTCCCATTATCATGAGATTTCCATCAATGTGAGTATGGGTAACCCAACCATGCCATTTTTATAGCCCTTGGGAACAGGCGAATTCTAAGGCGAGCAGGGAGGCGTTCAATATTTACTGCCTTTATAAAGGGATAAGGATTCCCTCTTCCTCTCCCACGCCTTCTCTCCATCTCTGCCCTCCCAATCTCGAGCTCCAGCGCCCAAGTTCTTATATCCTTTCCACTCGAGCTAGCACTCAACCATGTCCGGATCCGGAGGTCAGGGCAAGTGGATGGTCTCCTCCGTCAAGGAGGAGGACATTACTGAGCTTCGGGCGGCCGGATACTTGGCGAAGGGAATCGCCCATCGTCTGCTGGCTGAGGGACAAGTCGTCCCCACGCCTGAGCCCAACAAGAGGGTGGTATTCCTCCCTCATTTCTTCCGAGGACTAGGGTTCCCACTCCACCCTTTCGTCCGCGGGCTGATGTATTATTACGGGATAGATTTCCACGATCTATCCCCGAACTCCTTCCTCAACATCTCGGTGTTTATCGTTGTGTGCGAGGCCTTCCTCCGCATCCAACCCCACTTCGGGCTATGGCTCAAAGTCTTCAATGTGAAGCCGATGGTGGTGGATGTCCAGCACGCAGAGTGCGGGGGAGCCATGGTGAGTAGGCTGTCAAACGTCTCCTGGCCGAAAGGTACTTTCATGGAGACAGTAAAGGAGTGACAGAAACAATGGTTCTACATCACAGAACCCCGCGGCACCACCTGGGCCGCAGTTGCCGAATTCCGCTCCGGTGCTCCCATGTGACTCACCTCCTGGGTCGAGAAGAGTCCAAACTGGTGCTCGCCCGATGAGCTGATAGCGCTGCAAACGCGCGTTCAAAGTATTGTCCCCTGAGGCCAAGGACGACACCGAAGTGTTGTCCTGGAGGACCGCTCCGAGCCGGGGAGGGGCCCAGGACGCTGTCCAGGAGGCGCCGCAAGGCGAGACCTCCGCTGCCGGACACATGGGGGAGCAGATCCCCATGGAGACTGGCGAAGAGGGACGTATTCAGTTCAGCCCTCAGCCGAATAGATCCCGGGGACCGATATGGCCTCGGAATCCGGTGCGCGCCTTCCTCCGAAGGAGGGGGGTGCGCTAATTCCAGCGATGGTCCCTGTCCAACCGGGGGCACCAGATAACCTGATGGAGGCACTACGAGGCGCCTCCATTGTGGACGAGCACCGTATCCTTATGGGTATGGTGATCGAGAAGGTTCAATCCGTCAAGAGCAGACTAAACGAGGCCTACAACAACCTGTTGACAGGTTTCGAGGTAAGTCACGTAGAAAGAGAACACCCCATGCTGACAGTAGCCCCTGAGACACTGTCCGGTATTCGGAAAGAAAGGCCGGACAGAGGATCAACCCTTTGCAGGAGACTAATTTGATATTTATGAATAAGCAGGCATCATTGTTGGCGCGACCTCGCATGCTGCCGAAGTCTCTGAAGTGAAGCAGAGGTTGGAGCGGACCGAGAACGAGCTCGGCGAGGTGAAGATTCAGCTCCACGAGAAGCAAGGTGAGTAACGAATTGCTGTGTATTCGAGAAGAGTAAGTGGTGAGTATTGAAAGGAGTGTCATAATATGTGTAGGGGCGGCGACCGAGGTTGAGGCCATGAAAAATGCCTTGACCGAAGCCGAAGGGAAGGCTGTCCAGCAGCAAGCCGCCCGTAAGAAGCTCAAGGTCCGGGTCGGCGAGATCCAGCAGGAGCTCTAGGACGCGGTGAAGAAGTGTGAGGCTTTGGAGCGCGAAGCGTCGGTTCGAGAGACCGAACTTGCCAAAGCTCGCCAGAGCGCGGAGGCCGAACAGAATGAAGCCCGGGGTGCTCTCCAGGAGATCCAAGAGGCCAATAAGATCACAGCGGGTAAGGCTTTTAACATGCAAAGCAAGTATGCGGAGAAGAAGTACCTTTTACTAACCCGGTTCGGAGTTGCCCAGGGGCCTTTGCGGATCTGCCATGCAGCGTGTCCGATGCTCTGGAGTTCTTCCGAGCCGGAGAAGGGAATTCCACGGAGAAGCTGTTCTGGTCGCAGTATGATGTGCCAGAACATCCGATGCCCTTTGCCGGTCAACTGAAACAGTTGGTCGAGCTGCACAGGGTGGCCGAACTGGCCCTGAAGGATTTAATAATCCGGCTTTGGCCAGCCGAAGCTATACCTAGCAGTTATTTTGGCCTCGTGAAGCGGGTGATGGAGGCTTGTCCACGGCTAGACATCGTCAAGCGATCAGTCTGCATCGAAGGTGCCCGCATGGCCTTGGCTCGTTGCAAGATGTGGTGGGTGAAGATGGACGCCGTCGAGGTGGCCAAGGGGCTGCCGGAGGGCAAGGAGCACCGCACACCCGAGCGATATTTTGCGGATGTCCTGGAGGGGTCTTGACTTGCAGCAGCACAATGCGGGCAGGACATTTTTATCGAATGAAGACATTAGCTTTTTGTCTTTGCCTTGTATGATGAAAAAAAATCCGGTTTGTAATATAATGTTTGTTATGTTTTGATTGTTTCCTCCTGTGCGGCCGTGTTGTATGGAATCTGAGGGTTGACCAGTCGTCGGCTTCTGCCCTCACGTAGGTAGTATGGGGGTGTTCGGGATGGAATCTTAACAATCTTGATCCAATTATATGGTCCTTGAAGGAGTTGTTTAGCGCAACGAACCAGGAAATTGGACTATGCGGCTTAAACGCCCTCACTTAGCCATAAGAGTTTTATAATAAAACATAGGCGCAACCCCTGGTATACGAACCAGAGTGCTGTCAGCGTCTGATCGGGAAGTACCGATCCTTCGCGAAATGCGGAAAACAATCTCCAATGATTTGTGACCTCCGAACAGCTGACCGGCTCTCGCCGCATCATGACAGTCAGTTTTCGGCTTTCTCTACTGAGGTGCTCATCCGGTTTAGACCAGGGCACAATCGCAGTAGTTCTCCCTTTCCTACCCTAGCCGATGTAGCGGAACATAGGGTAGCAAGCATAGGAGCTGGGCAACCCAACTATTGACCAAAGACATGATTCGGAGCCAATGCATATATAAATTCGGGGTGCCGAACTTATCTATAAGAAGTGTTCGGACTTTGTTGCCGCATTATGGGGCGATAGGGAGCCCCTGGCGAATATGAAACGTACCAAAGCGCACGGGTGCGAGGATATAAGTAATTAATAGCAACGGGAAACAGAAAAAGAGCAGAGGTAGTATCTGGGGCCCCTTGACTTGGGCCGTAAACTACGTCCATTATGGTTGGCTGAATGCGTCAAAGCGCATTTATACAAATAATGCAATAAGCAACTGGCTATTTATCATGCCAGAACCAGAGGAGAGCTGCATTTGGGTACTGAAATACAGGTAGAGTAGTCGTTGGATTGTCCTCTAGGGCTTCTCCTGTATGCCTGTACTCTACGCCAATCTGGTGTACTTGTCATTTGACAGGACCGGTAGTCAGGCCATCGGAGGAGGCCTGTATAAAAGATACCTGAAAAATAGGGAAAAAGAAAAGAAAAAAGAAAATAGTAGAGATACCAGTGAGTTCGGGATCGGTGTAGCCGAACTACAAGCTAGTTGTGCCTCCGTCGATGCCCATGGGGTCTTGAGTGCGTAATTATGTACGCGTGGCGCGGATGCGACTACCTCATCCGGACCGGGACGGAGGCCGAATTGCTAGTCGAGCTCTTGACGAGCCGAACCGTCCTGTTGCAGTGTGGTCCAGACTCTCTTAGTGATGACCAGGGGCTCGGCAGCCGGATTATGGTTCTGCTTGAGAAGGCCGCTCTGTGCCTCTACTGCTAGGGCGGCTGTGTGCTCCTCTGTTCGGAGGGAGGTTCAGTATTTCCATTGACTGTTATGACGCTGCGTGGACCGGGCATCTTGAGCTTGATATAAGCATAGTGTGGCATTGTGTTGAATCTAGCAAACGCAGTTCGTCCAAGCAGTGTGTGGTAGCCGCTGCGGAAGGGGACAGTATCGAAGATTAACTCTTCGCTTCGGAAGTTGTCCGGAGAACCGAAGACCACTTCCAGCGTGATTGAGCCTGTACAACGGGCCTCTACGCCTGGTATGACTCCTTTAAAGGTAGTCTTTGTGGGCTTGATTTGTGAGGGATTAATGCCCATTTTGCGCACTGTATCCTGATAGAGCAGGTTGAGGCTGCTACCACCATCCATTAGGACTCGTGTTAGGTGAAATCCATCGATGATTGGGTCGAGGACCAGTGCGGCCAAACCGCCATGGCAGATACTAGTTGGATGATCTCGACGATCGAAGGTGATCGGGAATGACGACCACAAATTGAATTTTGGGGCGACTGGCTCTACCGCGTAGACGTCCCTGAGTGCTCGCTTGCGCTCCCTTTTGGGGATGTGTGTAGCGTATATCATGTTCACCATTTTGACTTGAGGGGGAAATTTCTTCTGCCCTCCAGTGTTTGTTTGCCGGGGCTCTTCGTCCTCGTCCTTGCTTTGTGATCCCTTTTCCTTGTTCTCGGCATTTAACTTGCCAGCCTGTTTAGAAACCCAACAATCTCTGTTGGTGTGATTGGCTTGTTTGTCTAGGGTGCCATGTATCTAGCACGGACGGTCGAGTATGCGGTCCAAGCTGGATGGTCCCTCATTGTTCCTTTTGTAGGGCTTTTTCCGCTGGCCGGACTTGGAGCCGCTGAATTCGGTGTTAACTGTAGTGTCATCGGTATTATGGCCATTGCTTCGGTGTTTGTGTCTATTGCGCCGGAGCTTGCCGGTGCTATTCTTGGCCTCGGAGGGGCCTGCCTTGTTGGCTGTGTTTTTGCTACAAGCCAGCCAGCTGTCCCCTCCCACACAAAAGCGGCTCATGAGCGCCGTGAGGGCTGCCATGGATTTCGGCTTTTCTTGGCCAAGGTGGCGGGCAAGCCATTCATCGCAGATGCTGTGTTTGAAGGCCGCTAGGGCTTTGGCATCCGCACAGTCAATGATCTGGTTCTTTTTGGTTAGGAACCTAGTCTAGAATTTTCTGGCTGATTCTCCAGGTTGTTGAACTATATGTCTTAAGTCATCAGCGTCTGGTGGCCGGACATAAGTACCTTGGAAGTTGTCAAGAAAAGCTTCTTCCAAGTCCTCCCAACTGCCGATGGAATTTTCAGGCAGGCTATTTAACCAGTGTCTAGATGGCCCTTTTAGTTTTAGTGGGAGGTATTTGATGGCGTGGAGGTCGTCTCCTCGGGCCATATGAATGTGTAGAATAAAATTCTCGATCCATACTGCAGGATCGGTTGTTCCGTCGTATGATTCAATATTGACGGGCTTGAACCCCTTGAGGAATTCGTGATCCAGTACTTCATCTGTGAAGTAGAGGGGGTGTGCGGCGCCTCTATATCGGGCCGCGTCACGACGCACCTCCGATGAAGTCCGTCTACGGTTATCGGCCCGGGTGTGACTAGGTTTGTCACGTCCGAATAGGTAGCCGTCATCCCGAGTCGGGAAGCATCCTCGCGATCCGTAGATTGATCTAGTGTGTCATGCTCTACTGTCCATGTCCTGCCGAAGGTCGTATGTATGGTCTCGAGCTGTTCTGTCTCTGTTTTTACGAGGCGGTGGGGCGGGCTATTGTTCGGCCTGAGTTGCCGTTTTATCCCGACCGTGGGGTGGTCAGTCCGCCGCACTATCCCGACCACGTGGTGGTCGTTCCGCATTGCGCGAGGAAGGTACGGGATCTGGTGCCTCCTCATCGAACTGAGGTAGCAGTCTGCGCTTCGGATAACTCTTGGCTGGGCGCTTGGGGCCGTATTCTTCAGCCTCCAGGACATCGGTCCATCTGTCAATGAGTAGGTCTTGATCGGCTTGGAGCTGTTGCTGCTTTTTCTTCAGGCTTCTAGCAGTAGCTATTAGCTGGCGCTTGAAGCGCTCCTGCTCAAGGGGTGCCTCAGGTACGATGAAATCCTCGCTGCCGAGGCTCTCCTCACCCTCGGAGACTGGACGATAACTATCGTCATCCGGGTCATTGGGCATGGCCTGTTTATCAGGGTTAACTTGCCCGTTGTCTTGTTCCTCCTGTTCGGATGTTACTCCAACAGGGTCTTCATTGTTTTCGGTGTAGCTCGGAGTACTATTTTATCCAGTGCCAGTGTTGCCATCTTTTGAGCGACGAGGCTTAAACGGCGTTTAGGGCGCCGACACTTGGACTGTGTCTCAGAAGTTTTAATCTTCTTTGTCATTGTCACTAGCTTTTCTAGGCGTGTCAACCATGTACACATCGCACGAAGAGGTGACCGTCCAACATCCAGTGAATGGCGGGTCTTGGCCTTGCTCCTTGTCGGCATCGTCGTCCATACCGTCGTTGTCTTCGGAGCCATAATCAAGCACGTCGGTTAAGTCATCGACAGTGGCTATGAAGTGGGTGGCGGGTGGGAAGCAAAATTCCCCATCATCAGCCTCTAGCTCGAACTGCACATAGTTCGGCTGTGAGTCCTTCTCCAAGAACAAATTCTTTAAAGAGTTTAGCACGTCACCCAAAGGTGAGTGCTGCAAGATGTCCGCGGTGCTGAATTCGAAAATGATAACCGATCCAGCTCGGTGTCCGCAGGCGTACATGGTCCGGAACTTATGGCCGAAGATGAGTCCGGAGTTCCGTTGACGCAAATATTGCAGGGTGTCGAGTCTGTGTGCGGCTCCAACGCTGCGGACTCTATGGACTCGGATGGCACGATCTGCTCCGGTTCTAAGGCCGTTGCAGCAACAGGAACCATCTCCTGGATATGATCCGATGACATATTTAGGTCATGTTCATCGGAGCGAGGGGGAGCGATCGTCGCGGTCTTGAATTCGTCGAAGATCAGGTCTCCGCGGACGTCCACGACGTAGTTCAAGCTTCCAAATCTGACCTGATGGCCAGGGGCGTAGCTATCGATCTGCTCCAGATGGCCAAGCGAGTTGGCCCGTAGTATGAAGCCGCCGAACACGAAGATCTGTCTGGGGAGGAAGGTTTCTCCTTGGACGGCGTCACTATCGACGACTGAAGGGGCCATGGAACCTTTCGTCGATGGCACAGCGGAACTCTCAATGAAAGCACCAATGTCGGTGTCAAAACCGGCGGATCTCGGGTAGGGGGTCCCGAATTGTGCGTCTAGGATCGATGGTTAAATGAGACAGGGGACACTATGTTTACCCAGGTTCGGGCCCTCTCTATGGAGGTAATACCCTACTTCTTGCTTGATTGATCTTGATGAATATGAGTGTTACAAGAGTTGATCTACCACGAGATCGTAATGGCTAAACGCTAGAAGTCTAGGCTGTATGACTATGGTAATGAGTATCTCCTTTCCGGACTACACCCTCCAGTTTATATAGACACCGGGGGGGTCTAGGGTTACATAGAGTCGGTTACATAGGAAGGAATCTTCATAGTTGATCGCCAAGCTTGCCTTCCATGCCAAGGAGAGTCCAATCTGGACACGGGTACAGTCTTCGGCCTTCATGTCTTCACAGCCCACCAGTTCGGCCCATAGATAACAGGCCGGACGCCCGAGGACCCCGTAGTCCATGACTCCCTCAGCTGCACCACCTCCCGCAAATATGGGTTGATGATGTTCTTGAAGAACTTGTCCTTGGAGGATCTTGAAGCGGCCATGGTAGATGGGATCTGACGGAAATCATCAAGGAAAAGAGGACAGAAGATTTCTCCGTGATACGGTGGTCAATAGGTTCGGGGGGGGGGGGGTATATAAAGAATTTTTTATCTTGGGAAACAAGCAAACGGAAGAAAAACAGAGTCCGGAAGGTACCCGAGGTGGGCACAACCCACCTGGCCATGCCTGGCAAGCCAGGCGCGCCCTGGTGTCTTGTGCCCACCAGGGTACAATTCCTGGTTATTTCTTATTTTCCTAATTTTTGTTATATTCCAAAACTGACAGAAAATATTTTTGCGGATTTTTCGGAGTTCATTTACTTACAGTATCACGTACCTCCTCTTTTTCACGGTTATTGAGTGTTCCAGAAGGACTCTTTTATGTGTTCTTCCGGTGTCAAAGTTTGGATAATATTACTTTCAACATTAATGGGCGTACTTGATATATAATGTTTTATTCGTTGCCCATTAACAACCTTCGGGTTAGTACCTTCGGCATTATTTATCTTGATAGCTCCAGACCGATAAACTTCCTCGATAACATAGGGTCCTTCCCATTTTGAGAGGAGTTTTCCTGCAAAGAATCTAAAACGAGAGTTGTACAAAAGAACATATTCCCCAACTTTAAACTCACACTTTTGGATTCTTTTATCATGCCATGTTTTAAATTTTTCTTTAAATAACTTGGCATTTTCATAAGCTTGGGTTCTCCATTCATCTAATGAGCTAGTATCAAATAACCTCTTTTCACCAGCAAGTTTGAAATCATAATTGAGTTCTTTATGACTGCCCAATATGCTTTATGTTCTACCTCAAGAGGCAAATGACAAGCTTTTCCATAAACCATTTTATAAGGAGACATACCCATAGGATTTTTATATGCTGTTCTATAAGCCCAAAGTGCATCATCTACCATCAGTCATTAAATATCTAGGGACTCCAAACCTTGGGAAAATAACTTCCTTAAGCATTTTAATAGAGGTGTTGTGATCAGCACTACTGGTTGGAATAGCTTCTACCCATTTAGTAACATAATCAACAACAACCAAAATATGTGTATACCCATTAGAGGAAGGAAAATATCCCATGTAACCAAATCCCCAAACATCAAATGGTTCAACAACAAGTGAATAATTCATAGGCATTTCTCGACGCATACCAATATTACCTATTCTTTGACATTCATCACAAGATAAGACGAACTTACGGGCATCCTTGAAAAGAATAGGTGAGGGAGTTCCGGACTAGGGGGTGTCCGGATAGCCAAACTATCATCATCGGCCGGACTCCAAGACTATGAAGATACAAGATTGAAGACTTCGTCCCATGTCCGGATGGGACTTTCCTTGGCGTGGAAGGCAAGCTTGGCGATACGGATATGCAGATCTCCTACCATTGTAACCGACTCTGTGTAACCCTAACCCTATCCGGTGACTATATAAACCGGAGGGTTTTAGTCCGTAGGACAAACAACAATCACACCATAGGCTAGCTTCTAGGGTTTAGCCTCCTTGATCTCGTGGTAGATCCACTCTTGTAACACACATCATCAATATCAATCTAGTAGGACGTAGGGTTTTACCTCCATCAAGAGGGCCCGAACCTGGGTAAAACATCGTGTCCCTCGCCTCCTGTTACCATCCGCCTAGACGCACGCCGGGACCCCCTACCGAGATCCGCCGGTTTGACACCGACATTGGTGCTTTCATTGAGAGTTCCTCCGTGTCGTCACTAATAGGCCCGATGGATCCTTCGATCATCAACAACGACGCAGTCCGGTGAGACTTCTCTCCTAGGCGAGATCTTCGTGTCCGTGGATTTGCACTGCGGGCCAATTAAGCTGGCCATCTAGAGCAGATCGAAGCTACGCCCGACCGTCGGTCAGATTCGAAGTCTAAACTATACGGCCGATATCCGCGGAGACTTGATCTTGACGGATTCGAGCCACAGCCAAGCGCGCCGCACTATCTCGATGGGCATGATCTAGCTCTGCGGCCAGCGAAGCCTCGAGGCCGCACTGAATCCGCTCCGACCCTTAATCCGGGCCGGATTCCCGATCGAGGACGAGTGGTTGGACACCGCCTCGGGGCTTCAATCTCTCGGTGGTCGAGCGAACTCCATCCCTGTCCTTGCGAAGACCTTGACTCTGTGAAGCGACTCCTTCCGGACCCGAACCCTCCGCGCCCTTGCCAATCGAATCCGATTGGGCGCCGTTATGGATTTCACGCGGACATCTTTCAGCACTCGCCCTTTGGCGACATCCTGAATACACTAAAGTCTCTCTCTTTATCCGGAGAGCCCTGGCCGATCGGTCGGGGCGGTTGGGATGCGACGACGAAGAAATTCAAAGCCCACCCACCACCCACTTCATAGCCATCGCCGAAAGCTTACACGACGTGCTCGATTTCGACTCAAGACATCGACGGTATGGACGACGATGTAGGAGACAACAATGAACCAGCACCTATAGGACGCTGGACAACCTCATCCCATGATGTATACATGGTGGATACACCTAATGGAAATGAAGACGAGGAACAACGGGACGCTACGAAGGATAAATCCCTCGAAAAGCAGTCAAAATGGCAACGTAAACGCCGAACAAAGTCCCGCCTTAACAAAGACCCAGCCATAGAGCAGGGCGAACCGGTGGACAACGAACAAGCTATCGAGCAATCGTCCGAACAAGACAACTTGGATAAACAATCTGTTCCCGGCGAAGACAACAGTCCGGACGACCTCATGCTGGACAAACCATTGGAGCAAAATGATCTCCAGAAAAGGCTCGTCGCCACTGCGCGTAGCCTGAAAAAGCGAAGCGGAAGCTCAAAACAGCGGAAGATGCACTCAGGATCAGATGGAGCAAAGTATTCAGCACCATAGATAAGTCTGGCGACGATCGCCCGAACAAAGAGCTACCGAAAAGAAAGCTACTGCCTGAATTTGTGAAGAGGCCTTAGAGCCCCACAATTAAAAAGTAAGAAGGCCAACCGTCGGATGGGCGACCCACGGCGAAAAGAGAGCGGTGAATGGCGCCAAGACACAAGACAATATGCGATCCGCATATGGATTCACACCAAGAGGATGGCCCGATTAGGTCCATCTACGGACCAAGAAAGCAGGCTCGTCAAAACAATGCAATCGTCAAAATCCGAAGATCACGGCACACCCAAATATAGGGTGCCGCACACCCCTATGTTTCACCGATGAGGTGCTTTGGATCATGAATTTCAGCGGATTCAAACCCGTAAACATAGAGGCATACGACGGAACAATGACCACTGAGTGCGGATCGAGGATTACATCCTCCACATACACATGGCTAGAGGAGACGATCTCCACGCCATAAAATACTTACCCTTAAACTCAAAGAGCCAGCTCGGCATTGGCTTAAAAGCCTCCCGAAAATACCATTGGAAGCGGGAAGAGCTCGAGGGGCGCATTCCGCAAATTTTGGGGACTTATGTCCGCCCTCCGGATGCGAGACGATCTAAGTCACACAAATCAACAGCCCGAAGAGTCAACCCGAAAATTCTGGAACAGGTTCCTTACTAAAAAGAACCAAATAGTCGACTGTCCGGACGCTGAAGCCTTAGCAGCTTTCAAACACAACGTCCGAGACGAATGGCTCGCCAGACACCTCAGCCAAGAAAAGCCAAGAACAATGGCCGCATTAACAAGCCTCATGACCCGCTTTTGCGCGGGAGAGGACAGCTGGCTGGCTAGATGCAGTACCAGCGACCCGAGTACATCCGAAACCAGGGATGGAAATGGGAAATCACGACGCAGAAAAGATCAGCGCCGGAATAAAGAAAATGGCCCAAATAGTACGGGCGTCAACGCGATTCAAAAGCTCTCGGCGAACAACAAAACACTGCCCTAAAGGATAACGGTGGACGAGCTATCCAACCTAAACAAGATTACGGACAGATATGTCAAATACATGGTACCTCCGGAAGCCCGCAAACCATACCCACAGATATTGTTGGGTCTTCAAGCAGTCCGCCGACTTAATGCCGAACACAAGGGGCTCAACACACCAAGGGAAAATGATGACGAGCACCACAAGCGAGCCCCTGAAAACAAAAGAATTTCCCACAAAAGGTTAAAACAGTAAACCCACTTCACGTGATCAAAGGGAAAACAGAGCGGCGCCCACTAAAAGGCGTGCCGCACATTGGTTGTCAAAACCAATCACCTTCGACCATCGGGACTATTCGATAATATCCGAGCGCAGGATGGACTGCCTTGATATTGGATCCTATAATCGACGGATTCCAATTTACACATGTCCTCATGGATGGCGGCGATGACATAAACCCGATATATCGAGGACACAATCCGCAGGATGGGGATAAACCAACCAAAATTCGCCAGTAGCAATACCTCCTTTAAAGGAGTACTGCCCGCCCATACGCCTCTCGCACGGGCTCCATACTGCTAGAAGTTGTGTTTGGTTCATCCGACAACTTCCGTCATGAAAGGTTACTCTTCCATGTCGCCCGCTTAAAAGTAGCCATCAAGCACTATTGGGACGCGAGGCTTTCGCCCGCTTTAACGCAATACCGCATTATGCATCTCTAACACTTAAAATGCCCGGTCCACGCGGCATCATCTCCTTAAAAGGAAGTATTAAGTGTTACTCGAGCGTGGAAGAAGGGGAGACTGCATCGACAACTCCACAGCTATCCGGCTCCACTAGGCAAAGAACCTGCAATAGGTCATTCAAATCCCGGATACGGCTAGACCAGTCCGGCGCCCACTAGCGGCATACCCCCATACAAGGGGCTGCATGCATGTATAACAAGAGACAATAAAGCTCAATTTTGTTCACTTCTTTGAACCGTACTCTGTTCATTTAATATTAAGTACATCTTTCGCACGCTCCTTTTTTTTCTTTCAAACTAAGTTCTTCTCTTTTACAGATGAACAACGTGCTACACCCGTCCAGGATACGACACAACGGAGACACAGTAGCAGACGCGCAGCGAGGACCCGTTGCAAGGATTCTTTTCGATTAAGACCTGCGTAAACCTTTTTCACTTGTCTCTTGTTGATATACATTCCCCTGTTCCTTAAATATAATCGAGGAGGAGGCTGGTGCTTTGGCATTGGCCGCACCAGAATTTTTATGCTGCACTGACACAAAGGGCTTAGGGCCTTATTTTGCCCATTTTCATAAAGACCGAATACCTTAGGGAGTATTCGGCGTCTCGAGATTAGGCCTTATATGCATCAGCTCCGAATCATTGTCTTTGGTCAAATGTTGGGTTGCCCGGCTCCTGTGTTTTGCTGCCTTACATTCCGCTTTCACGGCTAACGCGGCACCGGAGAACTATGCGATTGTGCCCGGTTCGGCGGGCGAGCACCTCGATGAAAGCCAAAACTGATCATCATGATATAGCGAGAGACTGGTCAACCACTCGATGACTCACGTGAATGTTTAGAATTCCTCTGCATTAACGAAGGACCGGTTTTCGCCAGGCACATACGCACTTTTGAATTCGGGAGAGTGCGGTGCCCCGAGGGCTATATAGTAGCCTCACCTCGAACTCCTATGGCTAAGTGAAAGTGATAAAGCATTATAGTCCGGTTGCCTGGTTTGCTATGCTACCACCTCCTTAACAGGACCAAGACGTTGGATTAAGTGTGAAAAAGTGCTTTTTTTGCAAACACCCCCGCACTATGTGCGTGGGGGCTGAAGCCAAGGACTGCCATCTTTCAGGTTATATACACATATACATAAGCGGCCGCCAGGAGTAGTTTACTACTTGAACGCACAAGTATAAAAAGCACTTATATTACATTGAAACATCGTTTTCACGAATCATACATGTCATTCAGACATAATATCTTTCGAGCACTGCGTCTCTATTAAATGAGCGCCCGGCAGGACTTCTTCAAAGTAGTGCTCGGCAGGTACTCGGCCTCTGTCCAATCCGGGATGCAACGTCGGTGGCCTTCATCTCGCCCAGTATGTCTTGACACGAGCAAGAGCCATCCACGCTCCCTCAATACATGCCGATCGCTTCATCGCGTCGTTACGCGACACCGCTCCAAGAAACTGCTGCACTAAACCAAAATAGCTCTTGGTGGGGTCCGTCCGCCACAAGTGAGTCAAGACATGCTTCATGGCAAATCCGGACAATCGATTCAGCTCGGCCCATTCGCCAACCGATCGGTCACGGCGGCAGGGACTCCCGGACTATGGAATTGCGACCAATATAGCTCTTCCTTCCGTGCCCCTTCCGCCCCTAAGTGCTCAACCACGTCCATAGCGCTCGCCGCCAAGTCCAGATAAGCATCCTCTGAACTCCACAACTTATCTAACTGAGCATACTTTGGATCCGTATATTTCCTCCGCAGCAGAAACGGTTTTCCAGCTGCAATTGCCCTGGCCTGACTCAGCTCCTCCTTGGCAGCTCTCAAAGCCGATTGGGCATTCTTGGATTCGGCGGCCTTCTCCAGTTCTCTTGTTCCGCTTGACGCTCTTTTTCAAGAACCTCGCAGCGACCGGTAGTACTCCTTAACTTTTTGGCCATATCGGCCATCTCCTCTTTGCTTCGACAGTGAGCAGCCCGTTCAGCTTCTAGCTCTTCGGCCGCCTTTAAAACGACCGCATTACTAATTCTGGCTTGCTCTTTCGCTCGGGCGAGTTCTGCCGTAGCTCTTCCACTAGTGGCACCATCTGCATTAAAGCATACAAACAAGAAGACATGGGCGTCAAGCTCCCTTAACAGTGTCCGCATAGAAGTCGATACCTTGTGACTCGTCAAACCGCTTATTGACCAGCGATGTCCGCATCGCCTCGCAAGTTGCCGCTTCAGTTCGGCATATTCATCATCCGGCTGGCCTCCGGACGCCCGCCCGCCTGTTTAGAAGCGGCAATGTGTTAAAACTGAGAATTTGATCCTCGACACGTTGTCAATTTTGACAACATACCGAGTCTCAGGGGCTACTATCTATACAGGGCGCATTTTATATGCATAACTGTCAGACGGTACATCATTTTTTGCATACCTCAAACCCCGTCAGTAAGCTTCTAACGGCTTCACGCAATCCGCTCTCCGCGGATGCAATTCTTTCAATCACCGTACCCATTAGAGCATGGTGATCTTCTGAGATAGCCGCTCGCCGGAGCAGATCCTTCAGATCCTCCGACCGCACACCACTTGGCGCTGGACCTTCCGCCCCCGCCGGACTTGGGGGAACCCTCCGCGACGACACCTCTGGGTCATCCGCTTCACATGAGGGTGCGACAGGTGGAGGCGTTTCGCTCTCCATCATCTCCGGAAGAAGATTCCCCGAAGACGAGCTCTGCTGAGAAGGGCTGAGATCCGAACTACAAGGTACAATTCCGGTTATCTTCATAAATAAATACGGGGATGCTCCTTATTTACAAGACCCCTTCTTTCTACTTACGGCTCGCTGGAGGGCTGATCCCCTTGGGGAAATAATGCGGCTGGGTTACTTCACAGCGCCGGACTCTTTGCCGAAGATTCCCTTCCTTTCTTTGAGGCCTTGACCTCCGGATCTTCTGAAGCGATCCTCTTCTCTCCTCGGAAGGTGGGACTCTTAATCCCTCCTTCCTTGATAGCCTCCTTCGCAGAGGTAGCTGCTCCCCCGCTCCTCCCTTCGCCTTCTTCAAAGGGCGCGACCTTCAACATATTGGTCAACATGGGATCCGGCGTGGTCTCTGGGAGGGGAGCCGGATACCTTATCAACTTTGCCTTGGCTATCCACTCCTGTTCAAGAAACGGCTCCTTTAAAGGGAATATATGTATAATAAATGAATGAACAACTTGTCCGGTTCAGGACTACTTACTTGAGTATCTGGCGATTGCAGCTTAGTCCTGCGTCCTCGGTCAAGTCCGGACACTTCTCTTGTGATCCAAGAACAGTTTATACATCTCCGCAGCGTCGTGCCCATAAAATTTTGGAGAGCTCGTGGTCCCTCCGGATTGAATTCCCACAAGCGGAGGGGGCGTTCTTGCAGCTGAAGGCGCCGGATCACAATAACCTGCGCTCATCGCAACCAGATTGATCCTCTTTCCGGAGATCTCGAATCGGCCTGCAGCGGGGAACGCCCTGGGCGACCCCTAGTCGAGCCCCTTGTTGACCCATGACGCCAGCCGGCTGTGGTGGACCGGAGCGGAAGGCGGGGAGCGCCGCCCATTTGGTGCCCCTGGAGCGGTGATATAAAACCACTCCCGTTGCCACAAACCAAGCTCCTCTTGAAAGGAGCCCTCGGGCCACGGAGCATCAGCACATTTGCTTATGACCGCCCCTCCGCACTCTGCTTGCTGCCCCTTGATCGTCTTTGGCTCCACCTTGAAGGTTTTGAGCCACAATCCAAAGTGGGGGGTAATATGGAGGAAGGCCTCACATACAACAATGAATGACGAGATATGGAGGATGGACTCCGGATTCAAGTCATGAAAATCAAGCCCATAATAAAACATGAGCCCCCGCACAAAGGGGTCCATCGGGAAGCCTAAACCCCGACGGAAGTGAGACACGAACACCACGTTCTCACCGGGCTCAGGAGTGGGAATGACCTGCCCTGGAGCAGGCAGCCTATGCGAGATCTCGCCGGTTAGATACCTGGCGTCTCGCAGCTTTAGCACGTCTTCTTCTGTGACGGAGGAAGACATCCATCGACCATGCTAGTCGGAGCCGGACATCGTCGAAAGTCCGAAGCGCCTGAATCTGAAGCTTTGGGTGTTGGAACTCTAAGCACGAGGCGAACTCAATAGAGGGTGTAAAAAGGAGAGGGCCTTGGTCTCGTTATAAAGAGGTTGAATACCAAGAGCCCACCCCATGGTCGACTAGGACTCGCCTTTGATAGAGAAGGCAGGCCAACGGGCACGGTTGGGTTACCCACGTCCGTATTGATGAGAATCCCGGAATAAGGGGGCAGGATCTACGCTTTGATAAGACGTGCCAAGGAAACCGCCTCGCTAAACACGCTGAGGTGGAACAATAAAAAAACGATTCATATAAAAGCCTGGCCGTGGTGTGATGTCACGCCGCGGAATACGTCAGCAGATCTGTGCAAAAATTATTCTCTCTACGGTGTTATGTGGAACTTGTTTTGTAGAGCCGGACACTATCCTGGTGTTCACAATCTTCTATAAATTATTCGGAGGAAGAACCCGCCTTGCAATGCCGAAGACAATATGCGCGCGGACTCGTCGTCATTGAAGCCTGGTTCAGGAGACTCTTGAGGAGTTCGGACTAGGGGTGTCCGGATAGCCGAACTATCATCATCGGCAGGACTCCAAGACTATGAAGATACAAGATTGAAGACTTCGTCCCGTGTCCGGATGGGACTTTCCTTGGCGTGGAAGGCAAGCTTGGCGATACGGATATGCAGATCTCCTACCGTTGTAACCGACTCTGTGTAACCCTAACCCTATCCGATGTCTATATAAACCGGAGGGTTTTAGTCCGTAGGACGAACAACAATCATACCATAGGCTAGCTTCTAGGGTTTAGCCTCCTTGATCTCGTGGTAGATCCACTCTTGTAACACACATCATCAATATTAATCTAGCAGGACGTAGGGTTTTACCTCCATCAAGAGGGCCCGAACCTGGGTAAAACATCGTGTCCCTCGTCTCCTGTTACCATCCGCCTAGACACACAGTTCGGGACCCCCTACCCGAGATCCGCCGGTTTTGACACCGACAATAGGCCAATAAAATCCAGATTACAATACCTTGTGAGCAGTTCTGTCTCCAGCATGATGCCCTCCATAAGCTTCGGTGTGACATTTCCGTAGGATTTGGCCCTGTTCATGCTCAGGTACACAACATCTAATAATACCATCTAATCCTTCTTTATAAATATGTGGGTCATCCCAAAAGTAATGTCTTAAATCATAGAGGAATTTTTATTTTGTTGATATGTAAAGCTAGGTGGTAAATATTTAGCAACAATGTAATTAACATAGTCAGCATACCAAGGAGTATTATTATAAACATTTATTGCAGCTAACTGCTCATAAGGGAAACTATCATCAATAGGTAGTGGGTCATCAAGCACATTTTCAAGCCTAGACAAGTTATCAGCTACTGGGTTCTTAGCTCCTTTCCTATCAGTAATATGTAAATCAAATTCTTGTAGCAAGAGAACCCATCGAATAAGTCTAGGTTTAGCATCTTTCTTTTCCATAAGATATTTAATAGTAGTATGGTCGGTGTGAATGATAACTTTAGAGTCAACAATGTAAGATCTAAATTTATCACAAGAAAACACCACTGCTAGGAATTCTTTTTCAGTAGTAGCATAATTCCATTGTGTATTGTCTAGAGTTTTACTAGCATAACGAATAAAATTCAGTTTCTTATCAACTCTTTGTCCTAGAACAACACCAACAATATAATCACTAGCATCACACATAATTTCAAAAGGCAAGTTCCAATCAGGTGGTTGAACAATAGGTGCAGAAATTAAGGCTTTCTTGAGTCTTTCGAAGGCTTATAAACAATCATCATCAAAAACAAAAGGAGCATCCTTTTGCAAAAGATTTGTAAGAGGCCTAGAAATTTTAGAAAAGTCCTTCATAAATCTCCTATAGAAACCAACATGACCTAGGAAACTAAGAATACCTTTCATATCTTTAGGACATGGCATTTTCTCAATCGCATCAACCTTAGCTTTGTCCACTTCAATACCTCTTTCAGAAATTTTATGGCCCAAAACAATACCTTCATTAACCATAAAGTGGTACTTCTCCCAATTCAAGACAAGATTTGTTTGCTCGCATCTCTGCAAAACTCGGTCAAGATTGCTTAAAACAATCATCAAAAGACTTCCGATAAACAAAGAAGTCATCCATGAAAACCTCAACAATCTTTTCACAGAAGCCAGAGATATAACAGTCATACATCTTTGAAAGGTAGCAGGTGCATTGCATAGACCAAAAGGCATACGACTATAAGCATAAGTTCCAAAGGGACAAGTGAAATTGGTCTTTTCTTGATTAGGTTGAGAAACAAGTATTTCTGAAAAAACAGAATGTCCATCAAGGAAGCAAAAATGTGTGTGCTTAGATAATCTTTGTAGCCTTTGATCAATAAAAGGCAGAGGCTAATGATCTTTTCTAGTTGCTTTGTTTAATTTTCTAAAATCAATTACCATTCTATAGCCTGTAACAATTCTTTGTGGAATAAGTTCATTCTTATGATTAGGAACAACAGTAATATGTACCTCCTTTCTTAGGAACACAATGAACAAGACTTACCAATCTACTATCAGCTATAGGATAGACTATACCTACTTCCAGAAGTTTTAATATCTCCGTTCTTACCACTTCTTTCATCTTCGGATTTAACCGACGTTGGTGATCAACAACAGGTTTAGCATCAGGTTCCATATTAATCTTGTGCTGACATAGAGTGGGACTAATGCCCTTTAAATCATCAAGAGTATATCCAATAGCAGCTCGGTGCTTCCTTAGAACTTTCAATAATCTTTCTTCTACATGTTCTGAAAGGTTAGCATTAATAATAACAGGATATATATTCTTTTCATCAAGATAAGCATATTTCAAAGTGTCTGGCAATTGTTTTAATTCAAACACAGGACCACCTTTAGGTGGAGGAGGACCTCCTAGAGTTTCAATAGGCAAATTGTGTTTAAGCAGAGGATGTTGTTCAAAGAAAATTTTCATCTATTTCATTTCTTTCATGCATATGTAAATCATTTTCATGGTCTAGCAAATATTGTTCTAAAGGATCAGTAGGAGGCACAACAATAGAAGCAAGACCAATTATTTCATCCTTACTAGGCAATTCTTTTTCATGAAGCTTTCTACTAAACTTGGAAAAATTGAACTCATGAGACTCATCACCAAAACTGACACTGACAATTTGTTTCTTACAATCTATTTGAGCATTAACGGTGTTCAAGAAAGGTCTACCGAACATAATGGGACATAAGTCATCTTGTGGGGAACCAAGAACAAAAAAATGAGTAGGGTATTTTATTTTCCCACACAAGACTTCAACATCTCTAACAATCCCAATTGGTGAAATAGTATCTCTGTTAGCAAGTTTAATAGTAACATCTATGTCTTCTATCTCTGCGGGTGCTATGTCATTCATAATTTCTTGATATAAGGTGTAAGCAATAGCACTTACGCTAGCACCTATGTCGCATAAACCATGATAACAGTGATCTCCTATTTTAACTGAGACAACGGGTCTATGATTATCTGTTTTATCGGGTTTGACAATTCTAGTAACTTCATTACAAAAGTAAATAACATGCCCATCTATATCTTCTTCCAAGAGACCTTTAACCATAGCAACACTAGGCTCTACTTTAATTTGTTCACAAAATTAAGGTGTTCTAATATAATTTTTTTACCACAGTTGAAACTTTAGCATGTTCCTTTATCCTAACAGGTAAAGGTGGTTTCTCAATATAAGCAGCAGGAACAACTGGATCAACATTATAAAGTATAGTTTCCTCTTTGATTGATACCGGTTCTTTAATTTCTTCTTTAATAGGTGGGTGATATTTAAACCACTTCTCTTTAGGGAGATCAACATGACTAGCAAATGATTCACAAAAGGAGGCTACTATCTCAGAGTCAAGTCCATATTTAGTGCTAAACTTTTGAAAAGCATCGGTATTCATGAAAGATTTAACACAATCATAATTAAGCTTAATACCTGACTCTTTACCTTCATCGAGTTCCAAATCTTCAGAGTTATGTTTAATTCTTTCCAAAAGATCCCACCGGAATTCAATAGTCTTCTTCATAAAAGAACCAGCACAAGAAGTATCAAGCATGGATCGATCATTATGAGAAAGCCGAGCATAAAAATTCCGGATAATAGTTTCTCGTGAGAGCTCATGATTGGGGCATGAATATAACATTGACTTAATCCTCCCCAAGCTAGAGCGATATTTTCTCCTTCACGAGGCCAAAAATTATATATGTAATTCCGATCACGATTAACTAGATGCATAGGATATTTTTTTGGTGAAACTCCAATTTCAATCGATTCCAATGCCAAGCTCCAATATCATCGCATAGCCTATACCATGCCAACGCTTTTCCCCTCAAAGATAAAGGGAAAACCTTCTTCTTAACTTCATCTCCGGGTAAACCTGCAAGCTTAAACAATCCATAAATTTGTTCCACATATATCAAGTGCATATCAGGATGTTCAGTTCCATCTCCTGCATAAGGATTAGCTAGCAGTTGTTCTATCATACCTGAAGGAATTTCATATTCAATATTTTCAGTAGGTGCTGCATATTGAGAGGTAGATAATTGTGGTTCCGGTCGAGGTGAAGATACCTCGAACAAACCCCTCAAAGGATTGTTTTCCATAGTAACAAGTGACAATAAATTTCAGCACACTATATAAATGTTTCCTTCGCAAGTTCCACTTACCAAAGGCGCTTCACTCCCTGACAACGACGCCAGAAAATAGACTTGATGACCCACAAGTATAGGGGATCAATTGTAGCTCTGTTCGGTAAGTAAGAGTGTCAAACCCAACGAGAAGCAGAAGGAAATGACAAGTGGTTTTAGCAAGGTAATGTCTGCAAGTGCTGAAATTGTAAGTAACAGAGTAGTTTGATAGCAAGATAATTTGCAACGAGCAAGTAATGATAGTAGTACCAAAAGTGCAGCAAGGTAGCCCAATCCTTTTGAGGCAAAGGACAGGCCAAAACGGTCTCGTATAGTAAGCAAAGCGTTCTTGAGGGTACACGGGAATTTCATCTAATCACTTTCACCATGTTGATTCGATTTGTGTTCGCTACTTTGATAATTTGATATGTGGGTGGACAGGTGCTCAGGTGCTGTTCTTACTTGAACAAACCTCCTACTTATGATTAACCCCCTCGCAAGCATCCTCAACTACGAGAAAAGTATTAAGAATAAATTCTAACCATAGCATTAAACTTTTGGATCCAATCGGTCCCTTACGGAATAGAGCATAAACTAGGGTTTAAGCTTCTGACACTCTTGCAACCCATAATCTAATAACTATTCCACAATGCATTCCCTTAGGCCCAAATATGTTGAAGTGTCATGTAGTCGACATTCACATGACACCACTAAGGGAATCACAACATACATACTATCAAAATATCGAAAACATATCAAGTTCACATGATTACTTGCACATGATTTCTCCCGTGACCTCAAGAACAAAGGTAAATACTCAGAAATGATAATCATGCTCAAGATCAGAGGGGTATTAAATAGCATATTGGATCTAAACATATAATCTTCCACCAAATAAACCATATAGTAATCAACTACAAGATGTAATCAACACTACTAGTCACCCACAAGCACCAATCTATAGTTCCAGTAACAAGATTGAACACAAGAGATAAACTAGGGTTTGAGATGAGATGGTGCTATTGAAGATGTTGATGGAGATTGCCCTCCCCAAGATGGGAGAGTTTTTGGTGATGATGATGACGATGATTTCTCCCTCGTGGAGGGAAGTTCCCCCGGCGGAATCGCTCTGCCGGAGGGCAATAGTGTTCCTGCTCAAGTTCCGCCTCGATATGGCGGCGCTCCATCTCGAAAGTCCTCTCCTTATTTTTTTCTAGGTCAAAATGACTTATATACCAGAAGATGGGCACCGGAGGTGGGCCTGGGTGAGCACAACCCACCAGGGCGCGCATGGGCTCCCTGGTGTACCCAGGTGGGTTGTGCCCACTTGGTGGGCCCCCTCTGGTACTTATTGGCTCCAATATTCCTCAAATAATCCATAAAATATCTCCGTAAAGTTTCAGCTTGTTTGGAGTTGTGCAGAATAGGTGTCCTGGCGTAGCTTTTCCAAGTCCAGATTTCCAGCTGCCGGAATTCTACCTCTTTGTGTGTACCTTGCATATTATGAGAGAAAAGGCAATAGAATTACTCCAAAAAGCATTATTATGCATAAAAACATCATAAATAACAGTAAGAAAACGTGATGCAAAATGGACGTATCAGAGTGTCGTGTTAAATTTTGGAATTTTTTGGGGTTCATTTGGACATTTTTATACGTTAACTGAGTTTTCTAGGCATTTATGTGCATAATTCAAATTTGAACTACATGCACATGCTCTAGTGCATAAAAATGGGTTGAAAATCAAATGTGTGTCGTTGGTAGCATGCTTAGGTCACATGCAAGAAATGAGAATGTATGTCAAACACCTTGACACTATCACTCGGCCGCTAACATTGAGATACATGGTTTTAAAATTCTAGTAAATCGAAAACGCGTCCAAAATTCATGAAAATTCACATGATATCATGGAACAACATCAACATGCGGTGGTAAAAAAATTATCCCATTTGGGGCAGGTTTGGGTATAAGCTTCTCACAACAAGCCTGATGGTTTCGGTAGGGAACGTGCCACCTTTGTGGACAAAATGATATCTGTTGCCTCTTCTTACTTTCAAATTTTTTCTAGTGTCAACATAGAAAAACAGGAGTGTTGTGTCAACTTTTTGGATTTTTCGTGGTTTGCTTGGACATTTTTATACATTAACTGAGTTTTCTATGCATTTATGTGCATAATTCAAATTTGAACTACATGCACATGCTCCCGTGCATATAAATGGGTTTAAAATTCAAATGTGTGTCCTTGGTTGCATGCTTAGGTCCCATGCAGGAAATGGGAATGAATGTCAAACACCTTGCCACCGTCGCTCGGCCGCTAACATTGAGATACATGGTTTTTAAATTCTAGTAAATCGAAAACGCGTCTTGAATTTATGAAACTTGACATGCTATCATGGAACGGCATCAACATGCCGTGGTAAAAATATTGTCCCATTTGGGGCAGGTTGGGGTATAAGCTTCTCACAAAACACAACTTCTCACAACAAGCCTCATGGTTACGGTAGGGAACATTTCACCTTTTTGGATGAAACGATATCCGTTGCCTCTTTTTGATTTCAATTTTTTTCTAGTGTCAACATAGAACAACAGGAGTTGTGTTAAATTTTATAATTTTTCGGGGTTCGCTTGGACACTTTTATACATTAACTGAGTTTTATGCATTTATGTCCATAATTCAAATTTGAACCACATGCACATGCTCAAAATTAAAATGTCTGTCCTTGGTCGCATGCTTAGGTCCCATGCAAGAAATGGGAATGAATGTCAAACACGTTGCCACTGTCGCTCGGCCGCTAACATTGAGATACATGATTTTAAAATTCTAGTAAATCGAAAACGCGTCTGAAATTTATGAAACTTGACATGCTATCATGGAACGACATCAACATGCCGTGGTAAAAATATTGTCCCATTTGGGGCGGGTTGGGGTATAAGCTTCTCACAAAACAAAGCTTCTCACAACAAACCTCATGGTTACCATAGGAAAAGTTTCACCTTTTTGGATGAAATGATATCCGTTGCTTCTTTTTGATTTCAATTTTTTTCTAGTGTCAACATAGAACAACAGGAGTGTTGTGTTAAATTTTAGAATTTTTTGGAGTTTGCTTGGACATTTTTATACATTAACTGAGTTTTCTATGCATTTATGTCCATAATTCAAATTTTAAGCACATGCACATGCTCTAGTGCATATAAATTGATTGAAAAAACAAATTTGTGTCCTTGGTTGCATGCTTAGGTCCCATGCAAGAAATGAGAATGAATGTCAAACACCTTGCCACCGTCGCTCGGCCGCAAACATTGAGACAAATGGTTTTTAAATTCTAGTAAATCCAAAACTCGTCTGCAATTCATGAAACTTGGCATGCTATCATGGAACAACATCAACATGGTGTGGTAAAAAAATTATCCCATTTGGGGCAGGTTTGGGTATAAGCTTCTCACATACTAGAGCTTCTGACAACAAGCCTCATGGTTCCGGTTAGGGAATGTGCCTCCTTGGTGGATGAAACGATATTCATTGCCACTTCCCGTTTTCGTTTTTTTCCTAGTGGGAACATAGAGCCATAGGAGTGTCGTGTTAAAATTTAAAATTTCGGGGTTTGTTTGGACATTTTATACATTAACTGAGTTTTATAAGCATTTTATGTGCATAATTCAAATTGGAACTACATGCACATGCTCCAATGCAGAAAAATGGGTTGACATACCAAATGTGTGTCCTTGGGTGCATGCTTAGGTCCCATGCAATAAATGGGAATGAATTTCAAACACTAGGGCACTGTTGATTGCCGGCAAAACGTTAAGATACTTTCTTTTTAAATTCTAGTAAATCCAAAACTCGTCTGAAATTCATGAAACTTGGCATGCTATCTTGGAATGGCACCAGACATGCTATGGTATTTTTTGTGTCTATTTTGAGAGAAGGCGCATTCAAATAACATCCAACAAAAGCATTTTATAAGAAATAGCTGCCACTTTAACATCTCAAATGTTTTGTATAATTTAAATTGTGTGCGTTCTGTTAACCATTCATGAGACACTCTTTTAATGGCTAGGAGGTGTCGTGCGGCCAAGTGCTTGACTGAACGGGAGGCGTGCGAGCGCAGTCCGCTGCGCAGGCTGACCAAGAGGCGTGCAAACTGTCCTCCAATGCGCAGGATCATTGGAAAGCGCGTGACCTGTATGCTGTGTAGGCTCACTTGGAAGCAAGCCCTTTGACTTCCATGTCCGCCTGCCTTGCTCGCATCCTCTCCATTAATGGCACCCGAGCCGCTGTTTAATACGGGTGGCCGTAATGTTCGCCTCCCATTCCCCTCCCGCTGACTTGCACCAACGCCATGGCGTAGAAGGATCATCTGACACTAATCTTTCAGTTTGGTGAAGTCGACTCCGAGCCGCACGAGATAGAAAATAAGGAGGAATGGGGCCTTATGGACATGGCCCTGAACGAGCTGGCCGTGGCGGTTACTGCCCCCGCACCCGTCCCAGCTCCCATCCCCGCGCCCGCGCCAGCGACCATCCCTATAGCATTGACAGGCTGGTCACTAACCACTATCGCGGAGCTGGAAGCTGTAGACGTCAGCGAGGTCTCCGCAGACCTGCGCGAGCTCGTGTACATGCCAGCACCAGCGCCCGTGCCCGTGCGCGCCCCTGCACCCACCGCGGCGCCGGTCCCCGTGCATTTGCCTGCACCCGCCGCGCCCATGCCCGTGCGCCCCCCCATAGTGGCATGGGACGCCGCCGTCGACCGCTACCTCGCAGCATCGCGAGTTGCCATCCTGCGCCTGCCCCGTCGATCGCCCGATGACATGATGTTTGATTTCCATGTGAAGAACATTATGTGCTGCCTTGAAGACTTCAACAACGGCGTCCCGGAGGACGACAACGACAACGCCGGCGCGGCACGCCGCCTCTACCTCTGCTGGAATTAGTTATTTTGGGTTTAATACTGTATCTCGATCATATGAATATAAATTCGCAGTGTGACTGAATACAAGATATGGTTCGAATGAACTTGCATTTTTTCTCTCTGAATGTACAGACTTATCAAACGATTTTCTTAAAGAAGGTCAATGGTTTTTAAATATAAAACACTCATCGCAAACGTTTTAGATAGAACACCCGTATGCAAACCGACGGCTTCCCTAGGAAGCCAAGGGAAAATGTGCCGAGCAGGATTTATGCAGCTCTTGATTGCAAACGTTTTAGATAGAACACCCGTATGCAAACCGACAGCTTCCCCAGTAAGCCAAGGGAAAATGTTCCGAGCAGGATTTGTGCAACTCTTCATCGCAAACATTTTAGATAGAACACCCGTATGCAAAGTGAGAGCTATGGTCTTCGCTAGTAAGCCAAGGGAAAATTCGCTGCTTAGTATTTGTGCATCTCTTCAACACAAACGGTTCAGATTGAATACGGTATGCAAAGCGAGACTTTGCCGCTAAGCCAAGAGAAAATCTGGCACGTAGGATTTGTACATCCCTTCAACGCAAATAGTTTTTTCGAATGATCCGTGTGGAACCACGTACAGACAATTTGACAGTTTTGCATCTGTCATATTGGGTATATTGCCATTTGTTAAACTGGAATGATTGACATTTGTTGATCTAGTAACATTGCCCTTTGTCAACCTTTTAACCCTGCCATTTTTCAATATATGCAGCCAAGAATCACTAGCACTATCTAATTTTGCAAATGAAATTCAGTAAGCATAGATTTCATTCATAGATTAAGCAATCGTTCTTTATACAAACAGTTCAACTTGACAGCTGAACCGACCAAACTTTTCCCCAATTGTGGCCAACCACGTACTGAAATATCTAGGTCAACTATATATGCTAGCTAATTTTAAGTATGTAGTACAATTCAACCACATCTATAGTCAGATAAACTGAACAAAATAGCCCCTAAATACTACTACTACGGAGGGGCTTTGTACTACTTCCGGCAGCCTCTCCTCTGCCTAGCGCAGTAAGAGGCAGAGGAGGAATAGCTTACCGACGAGTTGGACAACTGCAATACGGTGCCTGCCGCTACTGCACCTTCAATGACGCTCACCTCGAATGCCCTCTGTCGCTCCAGACGACCCCTCTCGAAGCGACGGGACTCCTCGTAGACCTCCTGATTCCTTGCCTTTGTGGCGGCGTGTGCTGCGGACATGGCGGCGGTAAGGCTCTTTGCGTGCTCGACGAGGCGCTCCTCCTCCTCCCGTAGGAACTCGATTTAGCATGCAAGGTCGCTGACGCACGTGCGGGCCTCCACCTCCGCCTCCCACCTTCGGGCGGCGGTGGCGGAGCGGGTGATGACCCCGACGGTCGACGATGGGCTGGCGGCCACAACGGCCGACGATGGGGTGGCGGCCATGACCACCACCTCCTGCCTTCGGGCCACGGTGGCGGAGCGGGTGATGGCCACGGTGGCCGACAGTGGGGTGGCAGCCATGACGACCACCTCTCGCCTTCGGGGCGCGGCGGCGGAGTGGGCAATGGCCCTGGCTTTCGACGATGGTGTGGCGGCCACGGCGGTAGATGGTGGGGTTGCGGCAACAGCGGCCGGCAACAGCTACCGACGGGCAGCGATGGAGAAGCGTGTGGTAGGTGTTCCGCGCACACCCAACAGGGATGCCACACGCACTACACTACGCCAGGGACTACGCTGCCACCGCGGTGTAGCCTCCTAGCTAGAGCTGTCCTCTGATGACGGCGGAGTGGTTGAGCGACGATGATGGACCAGTGCCATTGGTGATCGTGGGAGAAGCAAACGAGATAAGCTGCAGGGAGGGAGGGGAAAATGCGACGCATGACTCGCCGGCTGTGAGGGTTTATATAGCAGGCCGGTAAGCATTGGGATTTTGGGGGATTTCATCGAGTCGGGTGGGAAGCTAGCGTGGGAACCTATGCGGTTACGCGGGAATGGGCTCACTGACGATTCATTGGCGCCACTTCGAGCCACTGTTTAACCAAAAGAACGCCCCCGCGCGCTGCTCAAGCTTACGCTCGAAGCCGTCCGCGGCAGCGGGGTGACAAGACGTGCGAGAGGAGGACGAAAGGACGTGTACACATACAGTTAATAAAAAAATATTTTTGATTTAATTACCTACTACCCCCGTCCTGGTTTATAAGTTGTCTTTGTATTTTTGTGCCAAATTTTGACTAGAGATTAAACTAATAGAATACGCATGCATGTCGCCAAAGATTATATCGTTGGATTCGTATTTGAACATAGTTTCCAATTATATAATTTTTATAACATGATTTACCATTTTGTTAGTTAAATTTCAGGTCAGAATATGGCACATAATATAAAGGGGACTAATAGACCAAGACGGAGGTAGTAGCACACGGCCGCTCTGTACGCATCGTCGCAACTGCCATCCGGCTTGTAGATGAACATTCCCTGCGTGTTCAACTTCTCTATGCGTGTGGTTGCTCGCGGTTGAGGCGGCCGCGGCGCGCTCTGCTCGTGTCCCGCCACGCGCCCTCTGCTCATGCGTCCCTCCGGGCGCTATGCCCTCATCCCTCCACGCGCGCTACCAGTGTTTCGGGCTGACGCACAATCACGTACGTTCGTGCTACCATTATGCATGCGGTTGCCGGGCGCGGCGCCATGATGCAGTTACCCGCTACAAAAACTGCCATGTGGATGCGCCGGGAATCCAGGCTGCCCGGCCCCCATTTATTCCTACGGCCATTTACCTTCATCTCTCGCATCACATGACAAAATGAGCACACCCACAACGACACATACAGAGAGGACATCCAGTGGTTTCAATGGTGCTCCTTGTGGCTCCAATGGTGCTCCCAGCGGCCGACAATGACAACTTGGGGCAGTTCACCATGTATAACATAGTGGACACCCACGTGAGGGGGAAGAACCTCTCGGTGGTGTACACGAACGAGCCGGTCTCGATGGAGAGCTCCATCCAAACTATGGAGCAGTTGCTTGCCGGGGACAAGTACCAAGTGGTCGGCTTCGACCTCGAGTTCACTAGCGGTCATGCCAGGCACGATCAGAAGGTTGCCGTCGTCCGGTTGTGCGTGCGACATGACGTCCTCGTCTACCACTACCACCTGGCCACAAGCCCTTCCGAGCATTTCTCCAGGTTTATCAACATCTCCAACTACAGTTTCACTACGGTGGACACCGCCAACGATCTAAAAGTGCTTAAGGTTTCGGGCTTGACCTGTCAGAATCTTGTCAACATTCGTGCCCACTACAAGGTCTGGGGCAGCGACAACAACAAACAGAACTCCCTGGTTGACCTCGCCTCGACCATCATTGACCCCTACTACATGAAGATGAAGGATGAGAGCAAGAAGGACATGAATGCCTGGCACAGTGCCTGGCATTAGAGACTAGATGAAGAACATGTCAAGTACGCGGACAAGGACGCGTACACAAGCTACGAGATGTACAGGCGGATGGTTGACATGAGGAAGTGTCTTCGTCCTGCTCCAGACGAGGGATCGAGCCGCAGAGCAATGGCGGGAGCGTCACAAGAAGTAGATGACTAGATGATCATTTCTCCTAGTTTAGAATGCATGCAATTGTTTATTAAGGTCTGTGCGAACGATCTGTACAGTCACTTATGTAATTGGATGTTTATTTCAGCTATATATACACACACACACACATATATATATATATATATATATATATATATATATATATATATATATATATATATATATATATATATATATATATATATATATATATATATATATATATGTTATTCTTCTGTACTTGTTAGCAGCAATCGCCTGTGTTATTATTGGTCTTTACACACATTTCTAATTATGGACCTGTTTGCCGTGTATCACACACATCTTATTCAGTTGAACTGTTTCTGTTGTCTTGACTGATCGCAAACAGTTCATCCGAGTGAACTGTATGCCCTCCATCGCACACACCTTTATCTGGCTGACCGTTTCTATTGGGTTGCCTAGTCACACGTAGTTCATCCTAGTGAACTGTATGCCATATACCGCACACACCCTCATCTGGCTGTCCGTTTCTGTTGTTCTGCCTCATCGCAAATAGTTCTGCTGGATTAACCGTATGGCACCCATCGCACACAACTCTAATTTGAATCGTGTTTGATGTCTCCGGCATTTCAAACATTTTGTATCTTTTTTGATGGTTTATCACATCATCGTTTGTGATTAATGCATCGCACACAGTTTTGTCGAAGGGTCTCTGATTGGACTATCACATTTGGACCAACCTGCAGTAGTGTTTGAACTCTTGTTTTTTTGATTTTTTATTTCTTTTAAAGTCAATGGTCGATAGTTGACCGGTCAACTGCTACTACTTGACACAGAACCAACCGACCATGGAACACAACACGCGTCGTGAGCGAGTTCTTCGACTTGTTCTTGTGTCCACACACGTAGCTAGAGGCGTCGACGCCATGACAACATAAGTGGTGCAATAGGCGCGGGGGAGGAGGTCCCTTCCCCTACACAGGTCGAGGGATAGGAGCACTTGAGATGGAAGACAAGCTTGCCAATACACCTCCGCTCGTGCGTTGTGGCTCAACAAGCGTGGCTCTTTACACTTCTTTGCTGGGGCGATCGAGTGGTTGGCCGGTTTTATCTATTTCCAATACGATATTGCTTTTGTATCACTAGTATGCACCTATTTTTTGATTTCTCCTGGTTTTCTATTTCTATTCTTTATTTGTTTCTTTTTTGTTTTTTCATGTTTATTTTTTCATTTTTTTATCGGTTTCCGTCAGGTTTCTTCCTTTTTTTGGTTTATTAATATTTGTTTTGGGTTTTTTTGTTCCCTACTTTCATTATTTTTCAATACATGTTGAACTTTTAGTGTGATGAAAAAATTAAATGATATGAACAAAAGTGCGCTCCCTTGCTTTTTCTTTAACAAAAAGTGTGTTGCTACATTTTTCATGTTTAGAAGAAATTTGTTGCTGACCTTATTATTTCCCTATTTTCATTTTCAGAAAAAGCACATAGAGAAAGAAAAGTACAAAAATAGTGAAACCGGTAAAGAAACAAAGAAAAAGAAAAAAAATAGCAAAAATCTGGAAAGAAACAAAAAAACCGATGGAAAAAACTAAAGAAAAACTGGTGAAGAAACAACAAAAAAATGAAACGAAAAAAACAAGCCAATAGGTTGAGAGGGCATTGGAAGTGCTCCAAGCCCATTTGGCAGTTGTTCGTGGACCTCTTAAATAATGGGACCCAAGACCTTGTGGGAGGTGATGATATGTTGTTTTATGATGCATAATATGATCGCGGAGGATGAGTGTGAAGATGTTGCCCGGGGTCTGAAAATTGAGACATGGGTGATTAGACTAATGCTAAGCTATCATACCTAACTATGTTAGTTAAGACAAAACACATTAAATGCGCTTCTAGGTGTCATATGGAGGTTGAACCCCGGCAAGGCTGTCGCACCGCTTATCTGACCACCTCCTATTAGCATGACACTCCATTACGACGGGTGCCAATTAAGGTGATTCTCTTCCCCAATGAGCTAACACGCATGGGTTGCCTCCACCTAGCCACCTGCGGGCTCGACACATCATGGATTGGCGACTGGCTGGCCGGAGAGGTGGAGCACTGGCACTTGGCGGAGAGTCCATGCTTGAGGGGCTTGCCGGGCCTTGTCTTGCCAGCGCTAGGTGCTCCAATGCTTGACCTTTTTAATGTCCTCCTTGATCTTACGAAGAGCGGCTTCTCTGGCTTTGTCGTTGTCCCCGCCAAGGCCTTTTGCCAGGGAGAGCTGCCACCGTCCGTGCATAAGTCTGGGGTACTAGGGCCCCCATTCCTAGTGCACTGACAAGAGCCCCCGCGCCTGGCCCATATGCGCATCCGAGGCGTCGTTGGGTTAGGCCCAACAATGTGCACGGACACGTGGCGAAGGATAACTGACATAATCTTTTGCATGTAATTCATAATCATGATGGGTTTGTCTGACACACATCCAATCCGCGCATTAATCGCGGGGCGTGGGAGTGTGGGTGTGGCTGCAGTTACTCGTTGCGACGTGCCTCAGAGCGGCTAGGGGAGATGGCGAAGAGCCAGCCCCCTCGCATATTCCCCATAAAAAGGTAGCCACAACAGGGGGCGCTGCTCATTCACCCTTGCCCACCCTCTTGCTTCATCTTCATCCTCTTGCCAGAAACCGCATCCGCCACCGACGCCATCAATCCGTATTGACTCCGAGCCCTTTCTCCTTCTTGAGCCCTTGATGGCACCCAAGACAACCACCATGAAGGGGAAGAAGGCGGCCAAACCGCTCGACCCCAAGGCGGGGTAGAAAAAGAAAGAGCTGGAGGAGTTGGAGAGGCGGCGGCAAGAGAATGTTGTCTTCTTCCCACCGACCTTGTCCGCCAAAACCTTGATCGATAGGTATGCATACATGTGGGGGAGGGAAACCGACAGCCATGGAGCCCCCAAGGTTCTTCCTCCCGGTCCCAATGCTCCAACCAACTCCTATCCCTTCTTCTGCGCATACTTCTATTGTGGCTTGTCGCCTCCGTAATCAGATTTTTCCTGCGAGCTGATGTCCACCCATGGGTTCCGGCTACTTGATGTCACCCCTAATGCCATGACATGTATAGCGTTCTTCACCCACTTTTGTGAGAATTTCATCGGGGTAGTGCCCAAAGTGGATCTGTACTGCCATTTCTTGTTCCCCGGGTTGAAGGCGAGGCGCTATCCGGGAGCGTAACATGGTTTCCGAGGGGAAGGAAGAATCAGACGGACTACATCCCGGGGCAGCTCCACAGCAAGTGGGAAGAATAGCAACAAAAGTGCAGCAAGGTAGCCCAATCCTTTTGAGGCAAAGGACATTCCAAAATGGTCTCTTATAATAGGCAAAGCATTCTTGAGGGTACACGGGAATTCATCTAGTCACTTTCACCATGTTGGTTTGATTTGTATTCGCTACTTTGATAATTTGATATGTGGGTGGACCGATGCTTAGGTGCTGTTCTTACTTGAACAAACCTCCTACTTATGATTAACCCTCCCGCAAGCATCCACAACTACGAGAAAAGTATTAAGAATAAATTCTAACCATAGCATTAAACTTTTGGATCCAATCGGTCCCTTACGTAATAGCGCATAAACTAGGGTTTAAGCTTCTGTCACACTCACAACCCATCATCTAATTTCTACTCCACAATGCATTCCCTTCGGCCAAAATATGGTGAAGTGTGATGTAGTCGACGTTCACATGACACCACTAAGGGAATCACAACATACATACTATCAAAATGTCGAACACATATCAAGTTCACATGATTACTTGCAACATGATTGCTCCCATGACCTCAAGAACAAAAGTAAGTACTCACAAATAATAATCATGCTCAAGATCAGAGGGGTATTAAATAGAATATTGGAGCTGAACATATAATCTTCCACCAAATAAACCATATAGTAATCAACTACAAGATGTAATCAACACTACTAGTCACCCACAAGCACCAATCTATAGTTCCGGTAACAAGATTGAACACAAGAGATGAACTAGGGTTTGAGATGAGATGGTGTTGTTGAAGATGTCGATGGAGATTGCCCTCCCCAAGATGGGAGAGTTGTTGGTGATGATGATGACGATGATTTCACCCTCCGAGAGAGAAGTTCCCCCGGCGGAATCGCTCCGCCGGAGGGAAAAAGTGCTCCTGCCCAAGTTCCGGCGCGAGACAGTAGCGCTCCATCCCGAAAGTCCTCTCCTTGTTTTTCTAGGTCAAAATGACCTATATACGAGAAGATGGGCACCGGAGGTGGGTCTGGGTGAGCACAACCCACCAGGGCGCGCCTGGGCTCCCTGGTGCGCCCAGGTGGGTTGTGCCCACCTGGTGGGCCCCCTCTGGTACTTATTTGGTCCAATATTCATCATATATTCCATAAAAATTCTCCGTGAAGTTTTAGCTTGTTTGGAGTTGTGCATAATAGGTAGCCTGACGTAGCTTTTCCAGGTCCAAATTTCCTGCTGCCGGAATTCTCCCTCTTTGTGTGTACCTTGCAAATAATGAGAGAAAAGGCATTAGAAATACTCCAAAAAGCATTAAAACATCATAAATAACAGTAGGAAAACATGATGCAAAATGGATGTATCAGGGCTCACCGTTAAAGGGCTCGCCGCCAAGGGCCGAGCAGGGAGAGCCGACAGCGGGCACCACAGTTGCCAGCCCCTGGGGCAGCCCTCTGCTGTAGGAGGCGCCGCGAACTCAACCAGACGCTGCGGTTGCCGAAGCCCATCCCTCTAACGAGGGCAAGGAGGCACGAGGGAAGCACCAAGGCGAAGACCGCCAGAAAGCAGACTCCGTAAGGATCCCCCGTCAACCACCGTTCTTGGGGGCACTTTCCCGGCAAGGGGCTCCACTGAAGACTACGTTCACATCAGCGCCTCCCCAACGATAGAAAACATCAAGGGCCATGTGCTGATAGTGCAAGTTCCTGGGGAAGGGATACCCTTTCCCAACAAGCACATCTAGGTAATCCTCTTGCGGCAAAGCTGTCCCCATGAGAAATTTTCCTTGATCTCCGTTAGTTGTTTGAATTCCATTTCTTTTATGTCTTGGTTTTCAGCCCTAAATCCTCCCACGGAAGATGACGAGCTCGTGGAGGTGACAGATATCGCCAAGGCCGCTGCTGAAGAGGCCGTCAAGATTGCCACCACCGACAGCCCTGAGCGATCTAACGGGAACATTCAGGAGGTCCAGGTAGTGACGGAAGTGGCCTTCAGCAAAGCCTGAACTTGACAGGATGGATATAGATGCGCCACACACTACTGGTCTGCCGCCAGTGCTTATTGAATAACCAGTGTCAGTGGCTTCGCCAGTTCCACCCACAAGTATGGCAATGGTGTCGTTCCAAGCTGCCCATGGACCCCCCAGCTCATCCAGCACGGCAGGGTTGAACTTCGAGGAAGCGGTCGCTCGGATCATGCTCCCCCTGGCTCAGAGATCCACAGATGCCGATGATATTGCTAATGAACAAATGATTATGAGTTCATGCAGGCCATGGCTGCCGGGTTCAAGGACGCCCAGGACAGGTACGACAAGCGGTGGAAGAAGGTTGAGGAAGAGTGCAGATCCTTGGACAAGATTGGCCAACAGCTGAAGGAGAAAGCAGAAGTGTTGTGCACGTGGTACAAGAATCGATTCCATGATCTCATGAATCAAGAGGAGAAGCTGGCTGCCGCCAGAGAGAAGGCAACAGTCTACGACAGTAAGTTGACAGAGCATGAAGCGCAGCTCAACGCCAAAGATGAGGAGCTTGCTATCTGTAAGAGGACCATTGCAGATACTCTCCACAACAAGGATGAGGAAATTGAAGAGCTTGTGAAGCAGTGAACCCAGAAGCTGGAGGACGACCACCAGAAGGCTTTAGAAGTACAAGCTTCAGAGAATGCCGCTAAGCTCAAGGAGGCTGCGGATGAGGTCACCGCCATTGCCACCGCCAAGGTGGATTCGGAGACCCAGGCCGGCAAGCTGAAGGAAGAGCTCTCTGCCAGCAGCAAGGAGATTGAGGCCCTCAAGACCGAGGCACAGAAAGGAACTCACACACTAGGGGACCTGCAGATGCAGCTCTCATCCAAGAGCCAATAACTAACCACCGCTGATGGTGTGATCCAGGATTTGAAGTCCAAGCTTGCCGATATGGAGCATAACCTCGAATCCGGCAACGCGCGGGAGAAAACCTTGACGGAGAAACTTGTTGCCGCAGAAAATCTCCGGAAAGATACCGATGGCACGTTGGACAACCTGCAGAAGATGTACTCCCTTCAGACAGAGGAGTTGGTCACCATAGCCGAGTGTCTTTCTTTCCAGCTCGCGGTCATGGACATGAAGAGCTGGGGCTTCCCTACTTCAAAGCATGAGATCGCCAGCGCCAGACTGTCCAAGTTCTTTGATGGCTTGATTGAAGCATTGAAGATGTACCATGACGACAGGAACGTAGCCTTCACCAACGAATCCCAAAAATTTGCTCACGACGTGATTTACACTGCACTGGTTAGCCTGGACCATCATAACCCAGGGCTCGATGTCTCCAAGGCCTTCAAGAAGCTGTCGCCGAACACAGACGCCTCTGCTATCGACAAGATCGTTGCCCCAATTGCTGACAAGGTCTTCACTGTCCCTAAGGTTTAGGGCGACCATACTGACTAGACTTGTCGCCACATTCGTCGCTGCGCTGCCAAACAAAAGAACACATTTGACCTTATGTTAGGTCTTTGCTACTTTCGGGCTGTACTATCACTTTTAAGTAGGTGTATGAACTCATGCTATCCCTCTGCTTTATTTTTCCATATTTCCCTGTATGATTAAGCACCCTACGCATGCCGGAACCTTGTCGGGGCCAGCACTAGCCGCGAGCGCTTTGAGGACGGATCCTTGGTAGCCTATTGGTAGTGTCGCCACCGGGCAAGTTACCCTTTGACGTTATCAACGCAACCACCTGAGCTGTTGAGTAGGCTCGAAACAGATAAGGGCGCGAATGACCACGACGGGGTTCCTTCGTGTGTAGGCTCCTGAGCCAATCAATAAGCTCAAGCAAAGGGAGTCACAAATAATAAACTGAGGAACATAAAATTTGAAAAGAAGTTTTTCAACTTATGTTTTCCTCTTGCCATAGCCGTTTGTCTCGCGGGGTGGAAGACCCTCCTCCCTTCCTCCCCCCAGAAACCTTGCACGCAAAGATTCCCTTCTGTCATGCACGGGATGCACACTAAGGATCTTGACGCGTTGTGAGTTCCATTGGGGGAAGGCGAGGTGGAAATCTTGTCGCGGCACCTCCGGCAACATCTCGAACTTGCTGGGGCTCAGTGGATATCTGGCGGACTTGCCGCAGCCTGCAATATTGCCGAGCACCCGACCTCGCTGGGTGCGTACTCATGTTGCTGGGCGCCGGCCTGTCGACGTGTGGGTGTGCCATGTGAGCCTTGCTACCGGGGTCTATGCGGCCGAGGATTCTTGGCTTGCACAAGACCGGCCAATGCCGCTCCGGTGGTTGTACTCACTGTGGCGTGGGGGAAGCAGGAGCTATATGTACGCACCACTTGCACAATCGTCGTGTTTGTTGCCAGAGGGTCGTAAGAGCTGACCAGCTCCGGCATTCCTATCGTCCGCTCTCGCCACGGCGGGCACGATGACGGCACCTTCTCTGTTGGCCGTGCCCCCATGGCTTCCGCATCGCCCGTCGAAGTGGCGCCGCCTGTGCCATCCGCATGCAAATGTGGTGGTAGCCTAGACGAGGATGGTTTCATTGCCACGTAGCCCTTTTTCTTGGGCGCCATGGATGATGAGGAAGATGTGTAACTCCGCGCGACTGCCGCGCCGCTCACTGTCTTGATTCACGCAGATGCAAATCCCCCTACCTGGCACGCCAAAGATTTTGGCGTGGAGCTTGTGATCTATGGGGCGATGCAGCCCCTTTGCTGGTTCGGCAAGGGGAGATGATCGAAGCAAAGAGCAAGGGCAACGAGGTACGCAGTATTTTTACCCAGGTTCGGGCTGCTCGGGAGTGTAAAACCCTACTCCCAACTTTGTTGTATTGGGTGCTGTTTGAGTGCAATGCTACTTTTTGAGCCTGCGTTGGTTTTTCCCTTGAAGAGGGAAAGGGTGATGCAGCAAAGTAGAGATAAGTATTTCCCTCAGTTTGAGAACCAAGGTATCAATCTAGTAGGAGACAATGCCCAAATCACCAATACCCGCACAAACAATCAAACACTTGCATCCAATGCGGTATAGGGGTTCTCAATCCCTTCACGGTCACTTGCAAAAGTGAGATCAGATAGAGATAGATAAAACTAAACAAAAGATAAAGTAAATATTTTTGGGTTTTTTTGGTTTATAGATCGGAAAGTAAAATATTGCAAAATAGTAGATCGGAAACTTATATGATGGAAAATAGACCCGGGGGCCATAGGTTTCACTAGAGGCTTATCTCAAGATAGCAAATAATATGGTGGGTGGACAAATTACTGTCGAGTAATTGATAGAAAAACGCAAAGTTATGACGATATCTAAGGCAATGATTATAAAATATAGGCATCACATCCGTGTCAAGTAGACCGACTCCTGCCTGCATCTACTACTATTACGCCACATATCGACCGACTCCTGCCTGCATCTAGAGTATTAAGTTCATAAAGAACAGAGTAACACATTAAGTAAGATGACATGATGTAAAGAAATAAACTCAAGCAATATGATGTAAACCCCGTTCTTTTATCCTCAATGGCAACAATACAATCGTGCCTTGCTGCCCCTACTGTCACTGGGAAAGGACACCGCAAGATTGAACCCAAAGCTAAGCACTTCTCCCATTGCAAGAAAACCAATCTAGTTGGCCAAACTAAACCGATAGTTCGAAGAGAATTACAAAGATATCAAATCATGCATAAAAGAATTCAGAGAAGATTCAAATAATATTCATAGATAAGCTGATCATAAATCCACAATTCATCGGATCTCGACAAACACACCGCAAAAGAAGATTACATCGGATAGATCTCCAAGAACATGGTATTGAGAATCAAAGAGAGAGAAGAAGCCATCTAGCTACTAGCTATGGACCCGTAGGTGTGACGCCCCCGATTCAATCGTACACTAATCATGCACGCAAATGTGTACGATCAAGATCAGGGACTCACGGGAAGATATCACAACACAACTCTACAAATAAAATAAGTCATACAAGCATCATAATACAAGCCAGGGGCCTCGAGGGCTCGAATACAAGTGCTCGATCATAGACGAGTCAGCGGAAGCAACAATATCTGAGTACAAACATAAGTTAAACAAGATGCCATAAGATGGCTAGCACAAACCGATACAGACGAAGAGGCGCAGGCCTCCTGCCTCGATCCTCCTAACTACTCCCGGTCGTCCGCCGGGGCTGCACGTAGTAGTAGGCAACTCCGGGTAGTAGTCGCCATCGACGGTGGCGTCGCCCAGGCTCCATCGTCTGGTCGCAGCAACCGGTATAGAAAAGGGAAAAGGGGAACAAGGCAACCGTGAGTACTCATCCAAAGTACTGCAAGCAAGGAGCTACACTACATATGCATGGATATATGTGTAAAGGGCCATATCGATGGACTGAACTACGAATGCCGTAATAAGAGGGGATAGCTAGTCTTATCGAAGACTACGCTCGTCACCTTCGCCTTGCAAATGTAGAAGAGTGTAGGTTGAAGTCCTCCAAGTAACATCACATAGCAATAATCCTACCCGTGATCCCTCCTCGTATCCACGAGAGAGAGCGACCACCGGGTTGTCTCCGCACTTGGAAAGGTGTGTTTTATTAAGTATCCGGTTCTAGTTGTCATAAGGTCAAGGTACAACTCCAAGTCGCCCTGCTATCAAGATCACGGCTATTCAATAGATTAACTTCCCTGCAGGGTGCACCACATAACCCAACACGCTTGATCCCATTTGGTCGGACACACTTTCTGGGTCATGCCTCGCCGCTGAAGATCAACACGCCGCAGCCCCACCTAGGCTCAACAGAGAGGTCAAGACGCCGGTCTAAACCTAAGCGCCGCAGGGTGCGGGCCCATCGCCCATAGCACACACAAGACGTTATGTCGCGCCGAAGCGCACTCTAGCCTACAGGCGCTCGGTCCAATCCGGTGCGCGCACTCGGGCCGACGTCACGGCGTTTCGGCTGATACCACGACGCCGAGTGCCCATATCTTTCCCACGTAGTTGGTTAGTGCGTATAGGCCCATAGCCAGACTCAGATCAAATACCAAGATCTCGTTAAGCATGTTAAGTATCCGCGAACGCCGAACAGGGCCAGGCCCACCTCTCTCCTAGGCGGTCTCAACCTGCCCTGTCGCTCCGCCACAAAGATCCATCCAGAGGGCCGTCGGGACAAAGGTCCTTTCAGCCCCCAATCCGTGAATCACTCATGGTGCTCCACAAGCCGACCGACTTTATTCACCACATGTATCATGTATAAGAGCAGATATACCCGTGATCACCTCCCGAGTGATCACGGCCCGATAGTATAGCACAACAGACGGACAAGAATGTAGGGCCACAGATGGAATACTAGCATCCTATACTAAGCGGTAGGATTGCGTAAAGGTAACAAAAGTAGTAGCAAGGACATGCTATGCATCGATAGGTATAACGAAAGCAAGAACATGCTACACTACTCTAATGCAAGAAGTATAGAGTAGAATAGGCGATATCCGTGATCAAGGGGGGGGCTTGCTGGTTGCACGCATAAGAAGGACGAGTAAATACATAGTCGACCACAGGGGCATCAGCATCGTCACGGGGTCTACCGAAGAGAAGAGGGGGGGGGGGAGAAACAGTAAATACATAGCAAGCAAGTGCATAACAGGATAAGAGGCAGAGCTAGATGTGTTCTAACGCGGTATGAGGTGATACCGGTGAAGGGGGAAACATCTGGGAAAATATCCCCGGTGTTTCACGTTTCCGGACAGATGGACCGGAGGGGGAAAGTTGCGTGTTCGCTATGCTAGGGACGTGCGGCTGATAAACGGACTGCGTATCCGGATTCGTCTCGTCGTTCTGAGCAACTTTCATGTTGAAAATATTTTCATCCGAGTTACGGATTATTTTATATGATTTTCTAAAGGTTTAAACATTTTCTGGAATTTAATTAATTATTTAAATCCAACATTATCCGAATAGTAAATGATGACGCCAAGATGACATCATGCTTGACGTCAAGCAATCAATCGTGCAGCTTGACTGGGTCAACTAAGTGTGGGGCCCACATGCCATTGGTTGTTTGTTTAGCGTGCTAATTAAACAGGTTAATTAGTTTAATTAGTGGTTAGGTTAATCTAATCTGTTTAATTAGTTTAATTAATTAAATAATTAATTAATTATCATTTTAGTTAATTTTAATTATTATTTATTAATTCATTTTTCATTTTTTTCACTTCTTTTTTTTTAAACAGGGGGCTGGGCCCCGTGTGGCAGTGGCTCAAGGGCCTTAGTGGGGCAGGCGAAATGGGCACCGGGCGTGGGCACCCGTGTGTGCCCGAGCCACCATGGGGCGTCGATGCCGGCCACGACAAGAAGGTTTGCCACGCGCGCTGCCAGCAAGCAGTCGGGCGGCATGGCGCATGGGCGCAGCGGGCTAGCAGCCAGAGCGGATGGGGAGTACGGCGCCCAGGGTGCGGCGAGGCCAAGGCGAAGCGAGCACGGCGGGAGGGCCGTGGACGTGCAGCAGAGCGCAGGGGCGCGTCGTGCAGCAGCGCGGCCCGCGTGCACGACGGACGGCATGGGAGGTCAGAGAGCGGGAAGAGGGGGCGCAGCTCACATCAGAGCCGTAGGGGAGCGGCAATGGGCTCGGGGAGGTCCGGCGAGGTAGAGGTCGGCAGGCCAGCTCCGGCGATGTGCGGCGGTGGAGTCGGGCCGGATCCCCACGATCCATATCGAGAGGAGGCAGATGGAGTCCGGCGGGGAGGGCTGCGAGGCGGCGTTCCGGCCGACGGGATCTAGGGGCGACGGGGTCGGGCCTCTCCCCGATCCAGATGGGACCGAGAGGAGAGGGGGGGGGGGGAAGTGGAGGAAGGCGAGGCGTCCGGCGATGGAGAGGCGGGGCAGGGTCGAGGCGGCACCAGGCGGCGGTGTACGGCGTGGTTGACGGCGGCATGGGCGGACCCAGGCGGCGAGGTGGTGCAGAGCACGACGAGGAGGAGTCGAGGACGGATCGATCCGGCGGGGAGGCGGTTCGGCGAGGGCGGGTCCGAGCGACGCCGGCGGGTGAGGTGACGGGGCGCGAGCGTGCGCCCCCAATCCAGAATCGGGATGGGAGGGGGAAGAGATCGTGGGGGATAGTGGGGAGCGTGGGGGGGTTAGTGGCTAGGGTTCGGGGGAGCGGTGATAGGATAAGGGAGTGGGGGCGCGGCCGGTTGGGCCGGCAAGGCGGCCTGGTGGGCCGAAGCCCAGGGGGGGGGTGGGGTTCTACTTTGTTTTAGTTTAGTTACAGTTTTCTATTTTCATATTTTCTTTTATTTATTTATTCTCTTGTTTCTGTTTTCTTTTACTTATGTAATATTTTATAGTTTTACAAAAAGTGAAACCCACACCTAAAATAGAGTTACAATTATAACTACTGCCACAAAAGGTTTTAACCCTGAACAAAATAGTATAGTATTTTATAAAATCCAAAATGCATTTATTTAATTGTTTTACCTACTACTTTAATTACTTAAGTGCATTTAAACCTTTTATAAAAATGTGGTTTCTCCATCATAATTACCTATGCATTATTTAACACAACCCAAAAAATTTAGTTTTAATATTTCAAAACTTTTGTCGTTTGCCTTTATTTTGAATTTGAATCTCGAATCGGTTTTGAACTAACGCGAGTTTTAACAACAGTAACCGAGGTGACGTGGCATCATTAGTAGAGGGTTACTGTAGCTTAATTATCCGGGCGTCACAGTAGGTCTGAGGTAAACTACTCGCGCTTCATCTGAAGGGTAATAGAGTTGATGTAGAAGCCCTCCATGATCGAATCCTCCTCCAGCAGGATGCCGGAAAAGGCCCCAAGATGGGATCTCACGGGAATAGAAGGTTGTGGCGGTGGAAAATTATTTTCGTGGATGCTTCTGGTGGTTTGGGAATATATGTGAATATATAGGACGAAGAGTTAGGTCAGGGGGTGTTGGAGTAGGCCACAAGGCAGGAGGGTGCGCCACCCCCCTAGGGCGTGCACTCTCATGGCTTGTCGTCTACTCCAAGGTTTTCTGACTTGGAGTCCAAGTCCCATAGGTGTCTTCTGGTCCAAGAAAAATCAACACGAAGGTTTTATTCTATTTGGACTCTGTTTGGTATTTCTTTTTTGCGAAGCTCAAAAACAAGGAAAAACAGAAACTGGCACTGGGCTCTAGGATAATAGGTTAGTCCCAAAAATAATGTAAAATAGCATATTAATGCATATAAAACATCCAAAACAGATAATATAATAGCATGGAACAATAAAAAGTTATAGATATGTTGGATACTTATCAAGCATCCCCAAGCTTAATTCCTACTCGTCCTCGAGTAGGTAAATGATAAAAACAGAAATTCTGATGTGGAATGCTACCTAACATATTTATCCATGTAATTTTTCTTTATTTTGGCATGAATGTTCAGATCCATAAGATTCAAAACAAAAGTTTAATATTGACAAAAAACAATAATACTTCAAGCATACTAACAAGGCAATTATGTCTTCTCAAAATAACATGGCCAAAGAAAGTTTATCCCTACAAAATCATATAGTCTGGCTATGCTCCATCTTCATCACACAAAATATTCAAATCATGCACAACCCCGATGACAAGCCAAGCAATTGTTTCATACTTGGTGTTCTCAAACCTTTTCAACTTTCACGCAATACATGAGCGTGAGCCATGGACATAGTACTACAGCTAGAATAGAATATGGTGGTTGTGGAGATGACAAAAGAGGGAGATAGTCTCACATAAACTAGGCGTATTAATGGGCTATGGAGATGCCCATCAATAGATATCAATGTGAGTGAGTAGGGATTTCCATGCAACAGATGCACTAGAGCTATAAGTTTATGAAAGCTCAAAAGAAAACTAAGTGGGTGTGCATCCAACTTGCTTGCTCATGAAGACCGAGGGCAATTTGAGGAAACCCATCATTGGAATATACAAGCCAAGTTCTATAATGAAATATTACCACTAGCATATGAAAGTGACAACACATGAGACTCTATATCATGAAGATCATGGTGCTACTTTGAAGCACAAGTGTGGAAAAAGGACAGTAACATTGCCACTTCTCTCTTTTTCTCTCATTTTTTGGTGGCTTCTTTGGCCTCTTTTTTTGTTGGCTTCTTTGGCCTCTTTTTTTCCTCACATGGGACAATGCTCTAATAATAAAGATCATCCCACTCTTATTTACTTACAACTCAAAAAATTACAACTCGATACTTAAAACATAATATGACTCTATATGAATGCCTCCGGAGGTGTACCGGGATGTGCAATGACTCAAGAGTGACATGTATGAAAGAATTATGAAAGGTGGCTTTGCCGCAAATACGATGTCAACTACATGATCATGCAAAGCAATATGACAATGACAGATCATTCATAATAAAATGGAACGGTGGAAAATTGCATGGCAATATATCTCGGAATGGCTATGGAAATGCCATAATAGGTAGGTATGGTGGCTGTTTTGAGGAAGGTGTATGGTACCGTCGAAAGTTGCGCAGTACTAGAGAGGCTAGCAATGGTGGAAGGTTGAGAGTCTGTATAATCCATGGACTCAACATTAGTCATAAAGAACTCACATTCTTATTGCAAAAATCTATTAGTAATTGAAACAAAGTACTATGCGCATGCTCCTAGGGGATAGATTGGTAGGAAAAGACCATCGCTCATCCCCGACCGCCACTCATAAGGAAGACAATCAAAAAATACCTCATGCTCTAACTTCGATACATAACGGTTCACCATACGTGCATGCTACGGGAATCACAAACCTTAACACAAGTATTTCTCCAATTCAGAATTACTCACTAGCATGACTCTAATATCACCATCTTTATATCTCAAAACAATCATAAAGAATCAAAATTCTCATAGTATTCAATGCACTTTATATGAAAGTTTTTATTATATCCCTCTTGGATGTCTATCATATTAGGACTAAATTCATAACCAAAGCAAATTGCCATGTTGTTTAGAAAGACTCTCAAAACAATATAAGTGAAGCATGAGAGTTCAATAGTTTCTACAAAATAAAGCCACCGCCGTGCTCTAAAAAGATATAAGTGAAGCACTAGAGCAAAATTGCCTAGCTCAAAAGATATAAGTGAAGCACATAGAGTATTCTAATAAATCACGATTCATGCGTGTCCCTCTTAAAAGGTGTGTACAGCAAGGATGATTGTGGCAAACTAAAATGTAAAGACTCATATCATACAAGACGCTCCAAGCAAAACACATATCATGTGGTGAATAAAAATATAGCCTCAAGTAAAGTTACCGATAGATTTAAGATTTAAAGAGGGATGCCTTCCGGGGCATCCCCAAGCTTAGGTTCTTGGCTGTCCTTGAATATTACCTTGGGGTGCCTTGGACATCCCCAAGCTTAGGCTCTTGCCACTCCTTATTCCATAGTCCATCAAATCCTTACCCAAAACTTGAAAACTTCACAACACAAAACTCAACAGAAAATCTCATAAGCTCCGTTAGTATAAGAAAATAAATCACCACTTTTTGTACTGTTGTGAACTAATTCTTTATTTATATTGGTGTAATATCTACTGTATTCCAACTTCTCCATGGTTCATACCCCCCGATACTACCCATAGATTCATCAAAATAAGCAAACAACTCATAGAAAACAGAATCTGTCAAAAACAGAACAATGTGTAGTAATCTGTAAACTTCGAATACTTCTGTAACTCCAAAAATTCTAAAAAATTAGGACAACAGAGGAAATTTTTATATCAATCTTCTGAAATAAGAATCAATATTTTATCGCCCTTATGTGATTTTTAACAATTCTGGGACTGAGCACAAAAGTTTCTGTTTTTCAGCAAGATCAAATCAACTACCACCATAAGCTATCCCAAAGGTCTTACTTTGGCACAAACACTAACTAAAACACTAAAACACAATTAATACAGAGGTAATAATGTGTAATTTGTTCAAGAACAGTAGCAAAACAAAAACTCAAAAATAAAATTGGGTTGCCTCCCAACAAGCGCTATTGTTTAACGCCCCTAGCTAGGCATAAAAACATAGATAGATCTAGGTATTGTCATATTTGGTATGCAATCCATAAGTAGCCCTCATACTAGATTCATAAGGCAATTTAATTTTGTTTATAGGAAAATGTTCCATGCCCTTCCTTAACGGAAATTGAAATCTAATGTTTCCTTCTTTCATATCAATAATTGCACCAATCGTTCTAAGGAAAGGTCTACCAAGAATAATAGGCCATGTAGGATTGCAATCTATATCAAGAACAATGAAATCTACGGGAACATAATTCCTATTTGCAAAAATAATAACATCATTAATCCTTCCCATAGGTTTCTTAATAGTGGAATCTGCAAGATGCAAATTTAAAGAACAGTCTTCAAATTCACGGAAACCTAACACATCACATAAAGTTTTTGGAATCGTGGAAACGCTAGCACCCAAATCACACAAAGCATGCCATGCATAATCTTTAATATTAATCTTAATAGTAGGTTCCCACTCATCATAAAGTTTTCTAGGGATAGAAAATTCCAATTCAAGCTTTTCTTCAAAAGATTTCATCATAGCATCAATGATATGTTTAGTAAAAGCTTTATTTTGATTATAAGCATGAGGAGAATTCAACATGGATTGCAACAAGGAAATAAAATCTATTAAAGAACAATTATCATAATTAAATTCCTTGAAATCCAAAAGAGTGGGTTCATTGCTATTTAAAGTCTTGACCTCTCCAATCCCACTTTTATCAATTTTTGCATCAAGATCTAAAAACTCTGAATCATTGGGACGCCTTTTAACTAAAGTTGACCATCTCCAGTCCCACCTTTATCAATATTTATATTGGAAAAAAGATTTGATAGGAGTCACATCAATCACTTTAAGATCTTATTTTCACAAAAACTAGAAGAACAGACTTTTACAAACCAATCTCGTTTAGCACGCATCTTAGTGGTTCTTTCTTTGCACTTATGAATGGAGATTCTCATAGACTTTAGAGATTCATTGATATCATGCTTGGGTGGAATAGATGCAATTTTAAAAGAATCAACATCAATAGAAATTCTATCCACATTCCTAGCCAAATCATCAATCGTAAGCAATTTTTCTTCAATCAAAGCATTGAAACTCTTTTGCGAACTCATAAATTCTTTAACACAATTCTCAAAATCAGAGGACATCTTATTATAATGTCCATAAGAATTGTTGTAGGAATTACCATAATTATTAGAGGAATTACTAGGAAACGGCCTAGGATTAAAATTACCTTTGTATGCGTTATTACCAAAATTGTTCCTACCAACAAAATTCACATCCATAGATTCATTATTATTCTCAATCAAAGTAGACAAAGACATACCATTAGGATCAATAAGAGCACTCTTGCTAGCAAATAATTTCATAAGTTCATCCATCTTTCCACTCAAAACATTAATCTCTTCAATCACATGCACTTTTTTACTAGTGGAAGACCTTTCGGTATGCATTGAGAATAATTAACCATAATATTATCTAGAAGTTTAGTAGCTTCTACTAGAGTAATTTCCATAAAAGTACCTCCCGCGGCCGAATCTAAAAGATTTCTAGAAGCAAAATTAAATCCAGCATAAATGTTTTGTATAATCATCCACAAATTCAAACCATGGGTAGGGCAATTTCGTATCATCAATTTCATCCTCTCCCAAGATTGTGCAACATGTTCATGATAAAGTTGCTTAAAATTCATAATATCGTTCCTAGGGAGATGATTTTAGCGGGCGGAAAATACTTCGAAATAAAAGCATCTTTACACTTATTCCATGAATCAATACTATTTCTAGGCAAAGATGAAAAATCAAGTTTTAGTACGATCTCGAAGTGAGAACGAAAATAGCTTCAATTTAACAATATCATTATCCACATCTTTCTTCTTTTGCATATCACACAACTCAACAAAATTATTCAGATGGGATGCGGCATCTTCACTAGGAAGGCCGGAAAATTGATCTTTCATAACAAGATTCAGCAAAGCGGCATTAATTTCATAAGATTCCGCACTAGTGGCAGGAGCAATCAGAGTACTAATAACATCATTAGTATTAGTGTTGGAAAAGTCACACAATTTGGTATTCTCTTGAGCCTTTGTGATAAAGCAAGAAATCTAACACCTGAGCAAACAAAAGGCAACGAAAAAGACGAACGAAAGAGGGGCGAAGAAAAAGGCAAATCTTTTCGAAAATAGTTTTAGAAGTGGGGGAGAGAAAAACGAGAGGTAAATGATGAATAATGTAATGCAAGTGATGAGAGTTTTACGATGGGTACTTGGTATGTCTTGACTTGGCGTAGATCTCCTGGCAACAGCGCTAGAAATTATACCTGCTACTTCTTGAGCTTGCGTTGGTTTTTCCCTTGAAGAGGAAAGGGTGATGCAACAAGGTAGAGATAAGTATTTCCCTCAGTTTGAGAACCAAGGTATCAATCCAGTAGGATACAACGCACAAATCACCAATACCTGCACAAACAATCAAACACTTGCACCCAACGCGATAAAGGGTTGTCAATCCCTTCAGGGTCACTTGCAAAAGTGAAATCTCATAGAGATAGATAAAACTAAACAAAAGATAAAGTAAATAATTTTATGTTTTTTTGGTTTATAGATCGGAAAGTAAAAGATTGCAAAATAGTAGATCGGAGACTTATATGATGGAAAATAGACTCGGGGGCTATAGGTTTCACTAGAGGCTTCTCTCAAGATAGCAAATAATACGGTGGGTGAACAAATTATTGTCAAGCAATTGATAGAAAAGTGCAAAGTTATGACGCTATCTAAGGCAATGATTATGAAATATAGGCATCACGTCCGTGTCAAGTAGACCGACTCCTGCCTGCATCTACTACTATTACTCCACACATCGACCGACTCCTGCCTGCATCTAGAGTATTAAGTTCATGAAGAACAGAGTAACGCATTAATTAAGATGACATGATGTAGAGGAATAAACTCAAGCAATATGATGTAAACCCCATCATTTTATCCTCAATGGCAACAATACAATACGTGCCTTGCTGCCCCTACTGTCACTGGGTAAGGACACCGCAAGATTGAACCCAAAGCTAAGCACTTCTCCCATTGCAAGAAAAACCAATCTAGTTGGCCAAACTAAACCGATAGTTCAAAGATAATTACAAAGATATCAGATCATGCATAAAATAATTCAGAGAAGATTCAAACTATATTCATAGATAAGTTGATGATAAATCTACAATTCATCGGATCTTGACAAATACACCGCAAAAGAAGATTACATCAGATAGATGTCCAAGAACATCGAGGAGAACATGGTATTGAGAATCAAAGAGAGAGAAGAAGCCATCTAGCTACTAGCTATGGACACGTAGGTTTAAGGTAAACTACTCACGCTTCACCGGAAGGGCAATAGAGTTGATGTAGAAGCCCTCCGTGATCGAATCCCCCTCTGGCGGGATGCCAGAAAAGGCCCCAAGATGGGAGCTCACGGGAACAGAAGGTTGCGGTGGAAAAGTATTTTCGTGGATGCTTCTGGTGGTTTGGGAATATATGTGAATATATAGGACGAAGAATTAGGTCAGGGGGTGTTGGAGTAGGACATAAGGCAGGGGGCATGCCCACCCCCCTAGGGCACGCCCCTGTGGCTTGTCGTCTACTCCAAGGTCTTCTGACTTGGAGTCCAAGTCCTACAGGTATCTTCTGGTCCAAGAAAAATCATCGCGAAGGTTTTACTCCGTTTGGTATTCTTTTCTTGCGAAGCTCAAAAACAAGGAAAAAACAGAAACTGGCACTGGGCTCTAGGTTAATATGTTAGTCCCAAAATAATATAAAATAGCATATTAATGTATATAAAACATCCAAAATAGATAATATAATAGCATGGAACAATAAAAAATTATAGATACATTGGAGACATATCATGCAACTACATGGAGCGCTCTCCCTGGCAAGTGGTCGGGAGATTGCAGCTACACGGATGCTTGTGTGTGAGAGTTGCAATGGTTCGAACCCCTACCCGGCGCGCCAAATATTTCGGCGTGGAGCTGGTGATCTCTGGGGTGATGCAGCCCCTTTGCTGGTTCGGCAAGGGGAGATGATTGACGCAAAGAGCAAGGGCAACAAGGGACACTGGATTTTTACCCAGGTTCGGGCTTCTCGGGAGCGTAAAATCGTACTCGTGCCTTTGTTGTATTGGGTGGTGTTTGACCACAACTAGACGGAGCGCTCTCCCAGGCAAGTGGCTGGGAGAGAGCAGCTATATGGATGCTTGTGCGTGCGAGTTGCAAAGGTTCAAACCCCTTCCTTTGTTGCCTTGGTCATCCTTTTATAGCTCAAGGGGTCACCACAGTGACAAAAGGTTCATTGTAGGGGTGATTATACTGATGCTAAGCTATCATACCTAACTCTGTCAGTGAAGACAAAGAACATTAAATGCGCTGCTAGGTGTTATATGGAGGTTGAACCCCAGCAAGGCTGCCACGCCGCTTATCCAACCACCTCCTATTAGCATGGCACGCCATTAGGACGGGTGTCAATTAAGGTGATTTCTTCCCCCAATGAGTTTACACGCATAGGTTGCCTCCACCTAGCCACCTGCGGGCTCGACACCTCACGGATTGGCGACTAGCCGGCCAGAGAGGTGGAGTGCGGGCACTTGGTGGGGAGTCCATGCTTGAGGGGCTTGCTGGGCCTTTTCTTGCCGGTGTTGGGTGCTTCTGTTGTATCACTTGCAGCTTGCTCCAATGCTTGACCTTTTTAATGTCCTCCTTGATCTCACGAAGAGCGGCTCCTCTGGCTTTGTCGTTGTTCTCGCCAAGGCCTTTTGTGGGGGAGAGCTTCCACCATCTGTGCACAAGTATGGTGTACTAGGGCCCTCGTCCTAGTGCACCGACAAATCGTGACGTTATGCGCGAGTGGGATAACCAAAATCATTGATCATATCCCTGAAAAAATGGGGCACGATCTCCATATTGATGGGACGTGCCAATGGGGAAACTGCCTCAAACCGTGAATTGAGTTTTCACAATGTTCAGTGTTTGTGACTGGCCGTGACCTTTCGCTAAAAGTTGCCAGGCGAGGGCACTATTCACACTTGAGCGGTTGGCCTTCGAGGCTAAGCAATATCAACAGTTCAGATTCCGAATGAAACCCTGTTAAACACATGGCCGAACTTAGCTAAGCAACTTTTAGAGGCTTGCCTAAGGGGAATTACTCCGAACACACAGGGGGAGAAGAACTCGCCCCGCAAGCCGGAGACTTCAGGTGCACAAAGAACTTCAGGAGTTATGAGACACCGGTGTTGGAGGCTAGCTCGGGGGCTACTAAGGGAGTCGTGGACTAGGGGATCCTCGGGCTGCCGACCTATCTCTTATGAGCCGAACAGGTGGGCTCCTATACGACTACTGCAAGGCCGAGCTATAAGGTGACTCTGTGTCCAGACAGGAAACCCTCAAAGTCTTGGTGTGCCCTCCAAGTCAAGGTAAGAGAATTGGCATGTTTATTCCCTCATTGTAATTGACCATGTGTAACCCTAGTACCCCTGGTGCCAACATAAACCAGAGGGTTTAGTCCGTAGAGGCTAGAAAAACAACCATCATCCTACTCTTCTAGGGTTTAGTTCATTTGATCTCGTGGTAGATCGACTCTGTAATCATCCTATACACTTCAATATAATCAAGCACGACATGGGGTTTTACCTCCTCGAGAAGGCCCAACCCTGCATAAACATCATGTCCTTCGTCCCTTGTTCCCCATCGATCCAAGATCCACAACTTGGGACCCCCTACCCGAGATTCGCCGGTTTTGACATCGACAATCTCCATCAATGCCATCAAGGTCATCACCAACAAGGACACGATTGATTTGGTCAAGGAGACTCCCGCTGACATGGGGAAGTGCAGTTTCAGTAACTGCACTATCGATGATCCTTTCGAATAATCCGGGGAGATTGATCCAAGAGCGCGTGGGATGCACACCTGAAAGTGCAACTAATCCCCGGGTGGTTTTGGTAATTCATAACAACATATAGCTCACTGAACTAATATCCAATCAAGATAAATATTTTAAGATGTTCAATGGTTGGCATGGCATGGACTAGAGACGTGGACCCCTCAAAATGATAAGGACAAAGATTGGCAAAAGCTCAAGACTCTTCATTTCTATTTTAGTGATCCAAGATCACATTGAGTCCATAGGAAACCAATACTATTAAAAGGGGATGAGGTGTTGCTTAATGGTCTACTTGCTCAAGTCCTTAGTGATATTGCTCCAAAACCCTCAGCCACTTTCCCCATCCAAATATGTCCAAAACTGTTGGTGTACAAAAGTAGGGGCTCTCTTTTTGACCCCTTTACTTATGCACGGACAGTCGGAGCCACACCCGCGACCACTCCAAGCAGGGCAGAGGAGGAAGACGGAGTACAAGACAGCCAAAGCAACGCCAAGACCAACAGACCACGAAGAGCAAGAGGGCGAGGTGGACTCCCCCGGCAGGGCTCTTGCCAGGGCGGCCTCCACAGCCCCGGCAAGAGCCTTGCCGGGGCAACTTTCCTGACGCCAGCAAAGTGTGCCACCCTTGAGACCACAGGTTCCAACACCACCAACAACCCATATTGGAACCAAGGCTTGGGAGGCACCTCTGTGATGGCATGCAGATCTTTGTCAAGATCATAAACACACAAGATCAGATGAGGACCAGAAGACGACGACCCTCGGCGAGATCCTCGCCGAGGAGATCCACGAGACCCCTGGCAAGACCCTTGCTGGGGAGGACCGCAGTGCCGCGGCAAGACCCTTGACAGGGCCCCGGCAAGGCCCTTGCCGAGGGCATCAGCGGAACCACAACCAAGCCCGCGCCTGCCAAGACACCACCGCCGTCCCCATGCAGCTGCCAGCTCAACCAGCTGAGCAGGCACCTGCGTGGCGATGATCGGCCTCTACACCGACCCAGCAAGCACCTGCATGGTGACATGCAGATCTTCGTGAAGGCTCCACCACCGCGCCAGCCCAGCAGCCAGCCAACGTGGTGCCGCGACGCCTCGTCAGATCGGACGCGTGTCGAAGCTAGGCAAAGCAGCGACAGCTGGGACATGCTTCCTTGCCGTCCCCGATAAAGCAGAGGGGCACGTCGGCAGTGCATTAAATGCGTTTGTCCGACGGTGCCAGAGGATAGAATCATCCACTGTACGCCTTTCCACCTCCTGTGTGTCACTGTGGCAACCCCTTTTTGTCTATAAAAGGAGGCCCGAGGCGACCGGGAGAAGGATTCGGATCTTTTGGGAAAATCACACCCTGTAGCTAGCTCAAGAACACAAGAACACCCGAATACATCCACCAAAGCAGAACTAGGGTATTACGCGTCTCCGCGGCCCGAACCTGGGTAAATGACCCGTGTGCTTCCTATCAGACCCGCTCTTTGCACAACCCCGCGCCCGCCAACCGTAGAAGGGATCCCAGTGATTCCATAGGTGTCGATTTCCCCCGACATCTTTGCACGCCAGGTAGGGGGTGCGCAGTTTTGGGAATCTGGTCTGATCCGAGCAGCAGCCTCATCGTGGTCATCGTTCCAAGGAAGAAGACGACCAAGCTTGACGGCACCATATGCAGATACGATGGACGCTCGAGCAACGACAGAAAAGCTAAGTCATCGAAACTTTAAGCAATTTCTTTTTACATATAAGGCTATTGTCCTCAGAGATCCTGCCGTATGTATGGAAAACCTGCATGCAAAGGGGCCCTTCCGCTATTGGCAATGCCCTTGCTCTGTTTCGAGTCCGCTCAACAGCCCAAGCGGCCGCGTCGAGAACGGCTGGGTAGCCTTCCGCAATTGGCAACACCCTCAGTTCTGACTCGAGTCCAGCTCGATAGTTCGAGCGGCCGCGTTGAAAGAGGTAATGTGGTTTGCCTGGTAGCAAGCACACCCGGCAGGCCATTGGGGATCCGTCCTCAAGGCGTCGTGCCATGGGTTTACGTGCTGGCAAGCCTACCCGATTAACGTAGGGTGAACATACAAAGGGGGGATTGAACAGGAAAGTAACATGCATAATATCAAAAGTGCTGCAGAGTTATATTACATCAATTGTTGTTGCGGTTCTAACTAAATATAAAATTGTCTTGGTTGTGAACCTACAGCGGCGGTGAGAGACGGGGTGCCTAGTCCCGGCGCTAGCCCTCCACCCTCTGGATTCCGTCGATACGGCTGATGATGGGCTTGATACGCTCCTTGAGCACCGCGAGGTCCACATCCTCCGGCAAGCTCTCTAGCGCGGCGTCGAAGTAGAGGTTGGGATTCTAGTGTGCCACCTTGGTGAGGACCTTGGTCATGGCACCCCGGTAGAGCCTCCAGGCCTCATCGGCCAGCGAGGCCGCCCGATTGGAGTGGAGTTGCTCCAGGCCCCCGAAAACACCCTCGAAGAACAGGGTCAGCTTGGCGTTGGCGCTCACGTTGCGCTCCGGGGTATACCTCACATTTGGCATCCCCATGGTGGCCAGCTGCGTAGTGATCCTACCGGCGACATCTTCGAGGCGGCCGATCCAGTTGTTCTTGCCCTCCACAAAATCCCTGTGCTTGGCGGCTTCGTTCTTCCGCAGCTGCTTCTCGGCCTCCAGATCCTTGGCCAGGGTCCCCTCTCGGGCCTTGGCCTCCAAGAGCATCTCCTCAAGACCCTCCAGCTTCAGCTTCAGGTCTTTGATGGAGTCATTGGCCTCGGAGAGCTGCTCAGCCTTGCCGAGGACTGCGCCCTGTGCCTCCATTAGGGCACCGTCGAGCGTGTCCTTCTCCTCGACCAGCTTCAGGGCTTGATCCTTCAGCCCATCCTGCTCGACCTCCAGCTCTTTCACCTTGCCGGCATGAACCAGAGCCTGAGCATAGTGCCTCCTTGTGCCTCTGCTCCAGCTCCTGGGTCCGCTGCACGACAAGCTTCTCCACCTCCTCGTCCTTGCCACAGAGTGTGGCGGCAAGCTACTCCTCACGGGCGGCAAGATCCTCCTCCTGGGAGTTCAGTAAAGCCTGGTGTTGTTGTCGAGCGGCATCCTCCTTGGCGGCTGCTACGTCTTGAGCTTGCGTTGGTTTTCCTCGAAGAGGAGAGGGTGATGCAGCAAAGTGTAGCGTAAGTATTTCCCTCAGTTTTGAGAACCAAGGTATCAAAAGTCCCACACACCTACACAAATAAACTGAGAACTCGCAACCAACACAATAATGGGGTTGATCCCTTCACGGCCACTTGCGAAAGTGAGATCTAATAAAGATAGTATGATAAGATAAATATATTTTTGGTATTTTATAATATAGATGCAAAAAGTAAAGATGCAAATAAAAGTAGATTGGGAGCAAATATGATAAGAGATAGACCCGGGGCCATAGGGTTCACTAGTGGCTTCTCTCAAGATAGCATAAGTATTACGGTGGGTGAACAAATTACTGTCGAGCAATTGATAGAAAAGCGCATAGTTATGAGATTATCTAGGCATGATCATGTATATAGGCATCACGTCCATAACAAGTAGACCGACTCCCGCCTGCATCTACTACTATTACTCCACACATCGACCGCTATCCAGCATCCATCTAGAGTATTAAGTTCATAAGAACGGAGTAAAGCATTAAGCAAGATGACATGATGTAGAGGGATAAACTCATGCAATATGATATAAACCCCATCTTGTTATCCTCGATGGCAACAATACAATACGTGCCTTGCAACCCTTTCTGTCACTGGGTAAGGACACCGCAAGATTGAACCCAAAGCTAGGCACTTCTCCCATGGCAAGAAAGATAAATCTAGTAGGCCAAACCAAACAGATAATTCGAAGAGACTTGCAAAGATAACTTAATCATACATAAAAGAATTCAGAGAAGATTCAAATATTATTCATAGATAAACTTGATTATAAACCCACAATTCATCGGATCTCGACAAACACACCGCAAAAAGAGATTACATCGAATAGTTCTCCACAAGAGAGGGGGAGAACATTGTATTGAGATCCAAAAAGAGAGCAGAAGCCATCTAGCTAATAACTATGGACCCGTAGGTCTGTGGTAAACTACTAACAACTCATCGGAGGGGCAAGGATGTTGATGTAGAGGCCCTCCGTGCTTGATTCCCCCTCCGGCAGAGTGCTGGCAAGGGCTCCAAGATGAGATCTCGCGGATACAGAAGGTTACGGCGGTGGAAATTGTGTTTCGTGGTGCTCCTGGATGTTTTCGGGGTACGTAGGTATATATAGGAGGAAGAAGTACGTCGGTGGCCGCCTGAGGGGCCCACGAGACAGGGGGCGCGCCCTATAGGGGGGGCGCACCCTCCTATCTCGTGGAGGCCTCGGCTGCTTCTTGACTTGCACTCCAAGTTCTCTCGATCACGTTTGTTCCAAAAATCACGCTCCCAAAGGTTTCATTCCGTTTGGACACCATTTGATATTCCTTTTCTTCAAATATCAAATAGGCAAAAAGCAAAGAATATGGGCTGGGCCTCCGGTTAGTAGGTTAGTCCCAAAAATGATATAAATGTGTAAAATAAAGCCCATAAACATCCAAAAGGGGTAATATAAAGCATGGAACAATCAAAAATTATAGATACGTTGAAGACGTATCAGCGGCCTGCTCCCTCGCCAGCTCCTGGGCCTTCTCGAAACTGCTCATTGCAGAAGGAGCTCTTGCTGACGCTGGGCCAGCTCGCCTTGGATGCCATTCAGTTCTTGGTGGGCGTCGCGAAGCTAGGCGTCTCAGTAACGCGCTCCTTGAAATCTGCTTCTACCTTGTCCACCACGGCCATCCTGGATCTTATCTTGTCTTGGTGGGCGCAATAGAGCGCCCGGAGCTTCTGGAAGTTGGCACTCATGGCCTGGAGGAGCCTCTCTTCTTGGGAGCCGCCGCCACCGACGCTCGACTCGTCAACAACTTCGAGCCCAGCGGCAGTAAGCACCTCCTCGTCGAACACCTCGACATCAGTGGGCGCCCTAGTGCTCGCCGTCCCTGGGAGGTGGACAAACAGGTCGTCGCTCACCTTTAGGTACTTGCCCAAGCCAGAGGCAGCGGAGGAGGAAGGTTGGTCGTCCACCACCTCCTCCTCGGCAGCGGCCTTGCCGGCCTCCCCGGTAGGCCCCTTGCCGGCCTTCTCGGCAGCAGCCTTGCCGGACTCCCCGGCGGATCCCTTGGCGGCGTCCTCAGCAGCACCCTTGGCGGCCTCCTCGGTGGCGATCTTCTCGGCCTCCGCCACGGCATCCTTGGCGACATCCTCGATGATGGTGTCTATGTCCTCCCGGTCCGCCGAGGGAGGATCTGGATATCGAGAAGGGGGTGAGGCGAAGCCAAGACCAAGATTCAAAAAGGAAAAGAACAGGGACGGAAGGCGAGTGACTTACCCGTGCTAGGCTGGGAAGAAGAGGCCCCCTCCCCGCCAACATCTGGCGCCGAGGTGAAGCCACCAGCACCCGAGTCTGTCTCCTCCTCCTCCGTGTGCATAGCCTCGGTGCTTGGCGCCCTTGCCAGGGACGCCCCTCGGGGCGGCATGGTCGATGGGGGCGGTGTGTTGGGGGTGGCCCTCAGTGGCTCCTCCTGTTGCTGTCCTCCTCCTGCAACCACGACAAGGTCAGCGCCAAGAGATCGTGCCCCCAACACAAGTCGACGAGGGGTGAGTTATGAGCTTACGCTGGGGGCTGTGTCGGGGGCTGCTGTCCGGGCTGCTCAACACCACCAGCGGTGTACCGGAAGTACCTGCCGGGGGCTGGCCGCTCGCCGAAGCCCTGACCCTCTTCACCCTCTGGGCCAGTGTCTCCACATCCCTGCAAAGAAGGCAACAAATCAAGATAAGCGGCACAGTCCGAGGAGGCAGAGATGACAAAAAAAGAATAAGATACTTACTCGTCCTCCACCTCCTCTTCTGTTTCCTTCCTCTTCCTCCTTGGGCCGAGGGACCCAAAATCGAAGACAACCTCTGCGTCGTCATCTGCGGGAGGAGGGGAAGCAGATGGAGTCCGTCGAAGCTTGGACGAAGAAGAGGCAGTTGCCTTCCTCTTCACCACCATGGCCTTCACAACTTTCCTCGTCGCCGCGGCCCTCGTCTGGCGCACGGACGCCTCCTGGGTTTGCTACGGCTGCACGGCCCTGCCAGGCCGGACCAGCTCGCCAGAGCTGGCCTGCCGCAGACTCGCCCTCTCCCCGTTACCGGGGGGTCGACAGTCTCGACCTCCTCCTCCGATGACTCGTCGACCACATCTTTGATGAGAGGGGCCCCAGTGCAGGTGCTGCTGGCCTCCCCAGCGGCCTCCGCCCACTAGGCAAGCTCCTTTTCCTCCGCCTCCACCGCGGCCTTGTCCTCCACGCCGCCGGCGCTGCCGGCCTCCCTAGCGAGCTCCGCCTCCGCCGCCCTGGCGGCGATGTAGTCCAGCTCCGCATGGGTGGTGTCCTGGACGAGCCGTGGTTTGGCGCAGACGTACCTCTCCTCCAAGGTATCAAAGAACTCCTGCACTTGATCCTCTGGCGGCTCGGCCCAAGTTGAGACGAGGTCGTGCCCGTTGAACTCCGGCATCATGGCGATGATGTCATTTCGGCGTGAGTTATTGCTCAGCGGGACCACCCCCGCCGGCAACCCGAACAAGGGCCCCTTGGCAACCTTGCCGGTTTTGGCAGCCTTGCCGGACCACTCGACCTTGCCATCGCGGTTCACATCGAGCTAGAAGAGCCGCTGGCAGAAGTGGGCGTGCCCCATCACCGTGAGGTTGTGGTCGAGGCCGGGGCGAAGCCTCATGATGTCACCCGCGTTCGTAATGAGCCAGGCCGGCCTTCCCTTGTTGTGCGGCGGAGCGATTCGACGATGGATGAAATCCGCCCAAATCATCTCAAGGGTGAGCCCGACCTCAGTGAGGCGGAGAATCCTGGTGGTGGCAACCGTGAGCTTCACGTCGTCGGCGTCAACATTGCTCCAGTCATTTCTGCAAACCGGCGGCGTCTGGCGAACCCGACAGAAATCTTGTGGATCATCCTCCTCAATCCAGCACCACCGGCCCCGCCACTCCTCCCACCTCTCCTTCTGAGCGCCCTCCGGGTATGTCCCCTTGGACCTTGGGATCCAGGCGACACAACCGGAAATAGCGCCCCCCTTTTGGATCCGAGGGAAGAAGTAGTGGCGGAAGAGCGCCGTGTTGGGATGCACCCCGACAAAACCCTCGCAGAGGTGCGCAAAAAGAGCCATGCACGCCACGACATTTGGAGTAAAATCCAGAAGGTGGAAGCCGTAGGTGTGCATGACGTCATTGAAGAAATCAGAGAAGGGGGGCAGAGGCCGCAGGAAAAGTAGTCGACAAAGAATGGGTACCGATTTGGGCCAGCCGGAAAGCAATGAGGATGACGCGTGGGCGGATGCCCGTCTGCTCCCCGTCTTGCACCCCCACAGGTGCTTGAAGTAGTCCCGGAGATGGACCGCATCGACCTACATGGGGAAGTGATACGTCTCCGTCGTATCTACTATTCCAAACACTTTTGCCCTTGTTTTGGACTCTAACTTGTATGATTTGAATGGAACTAAGTCGATCGACGCTTGCCAAAGCAGAATTGCCATGATGTTGTTTTATGTGCGTAAAACAAAAGTTCTCGGAATGACCTGAAACTCCACGGGATGTATTATAAAAAATAATAAAAAATCCACGCCAAAGATGAAGACCAGGGGGCCCACACCCTGTCCACGAGGGTGGGGGTAGCGCCCCCCTAGGGCGCGCCCCCTACCTCGTGGGCCCCCTGGACACCTTCCGACGCCAACTCCAACTCAATATATTGGCTTTCGGGGAGAAAAAAATCAGAGAGAAGAAATCATCGCGTTTTACGATACGGAGCCGCCGCCAAGCCCTAATCTCTCTCGGGAGTGCTGATCTGGAGTCCGTTCGGGGCTCCAGAGAGGGGGATTCATCGCCGTCGTCACCATCAACCATCCTCCATCACCAATTTCATGATGCTCACCGCCGTGAGTGAGTAATTCCATCGTAGGCTTGCTGGACGGTGATGGGTTGGATGAGATTTATCATGTAATCGAGTTAGTTTTGTTAGGGTTTGATCCCTAGTGTCCACTATGTTCTGAGATTGATGTTGCTATGACTTTGCTATGCTTAATGCTTGTCACTAGGGCCCGAAAAGCCATGATTTTAGATCTGAACCTATTATGTTTTCATGAATATATGTGAGTTGTTGATCCTATCTTGCAAGTCTATAGTCACCTACTATGTGTTATGATCCGCAACCCAAGTGACAATAATCGGACCACTCCCGATGATGACCATAGTTTGAGGAGTTCATGTATTCACTATGTGCTAATGCTTTGTTCCGGTTCTCTATTAAAAGGAGGCCTTAATATCCCTTAGTTTCAATAGGACCCGCTGCCACGGAGGGTAGGACAAAAGATGTCATGCAAGTTCTTTTCCATAAGCATGTATGACTATATACGGAATACATGCCTATATTATATTGATGAATTGGAGCTAGTTCGTGTCGCCCTATGTTATGACTGTTACATGACGAACCGCATCCGGCATAATTATCCATCAGTAATCCGGTGCCTACGAGCTTTCCATATACTGGTTCTCGCTTATTTACTTTTCTGTTGCTACTGTTACAATCACTACAAAATACCAAAAATATTACTTTTGCTGTTTTTTACTTTTGTTACCGTTACCACCACTATCATATTACTTTGCTAATAAACACTTTGCTGCAGATACTAAGTTTCCAGGTGTGGTTGAATTGACAACTCAGCTGCTAATACTTGAGAATATTTTTGGCTCCCCTTGTGTCGAATCAATAAATTTGGGTTGAATACTCTACCCTCGAAAACTGTTGCGATCCCCTGTACTTGTGGGTTATCAAGACCTTTTTCTGGCACCGTTGCCGGGGAGCGTAGCTCTATTCTTTGAGTCACTTGGGATTTATATCTGCTGGACACTATGAAGGACTTGAGAGACCATAAGACAAAAATTTATCCCTCAACTACGAGGGGAGGTAAGGAACTGCCATCTAGCTCTGCACTTGATTCACCTTCTGTTATGAGTAAGCTAGCGACACCTAAACCTGCTTCGCTATTCGCTTACGATATGTCGCATGTTATTGATGATGCCACTTCTGCTATGCATGATACTTGTGATGAAACTACTTCTATGCTTGATACTACTTTGCCCCTTGGTGAATTTCTAGATGAACAAATTGCTAGGGCTGGAGAGAAAGAAATTATTGAATCTGAATACGATGATGATAGTGATGATGAAAATATGCCTGTTATTCCTGAGGGTTATGTTTTTGATATGGAATCTTCTGTAGCTATTTTTGCTTGTAAAGATAGATATGAACTTAAGAGGCTGCTAGTTAAATGGAACAAAGAATCTCTTAGAGACAGAATGAAACCTGACCCTGCTTTTGCTACTTCACCTATTTGTGTTCCCGATAAGGATTATGAATTTTCTGTTGATCCAGATATAATTACTTTAGTCGAATCTGATCCTTTTTATGGCTACAAATCTGAAACTATTGTGGCACATATTACTAAGTTAAATGATATAGCCGCCCTGTTCACTAATGATGAGAGATCGCGCTACTTTTATATACTCAAAATATTTCCGTTCTCATTAAAGGGTGATGCTAATATATGGTTTAATTCACTTGATCCTGGTTGTGTCGTAGTCCCTGTGATATGATTTATCGCTTCTCGCTAAATATTTCCTGCTCATAAGAAACAAGCTGCTTTGAGGGAAATATACAACTTTGTGCAAATTAAAGAAGAGAGTCTCCCACAAGCTTGGGAGGCTTCTCAAGTTACTTAATGCTTTGCCTGATCATCCTCTTAAGAAACCTGAAATACTTGATATCTTTTATAATGGACTAACCGATGCTTCCAGAGATTACCTGGATAGTTCTGCGGTTCTCTTTTCAGGGAAAGAACACCGGATGAAGCTGAAATTCTATTGAATAATATGTTGACAAATGAAAATAGTTGGGCACCTCCTAAGCCACCTCCTAAGCCAGCTCCTGCTCCAATTGCTGAGCCTATTCCTAAACCAACTCCGAAGAAGAGAGGTGTTCTATTTCTCAGTCCCGAAGATATGCAAGAGGCAAAGAAATCTATGAAAGAAAAAGGTATTAAAGCTGAAGATGTTAAGAATTTACCTCCTATTGAAGAAATACATGGTCTTAATTTACCGCCTGTTGAAGAAGTATATGATCTCAATTCTTTATTTATTGAAGAACCTCCTGATCCCAATAACCCAACACATGTAGTAAAGGTAAATTCTCTCTATAGATATGATAAAGCTGAAGTCCCTCCTACTAAAATTGCTAGTCAGTGCTTGGACGAGTTTGATAACTTTATGTTTAAGCAAGATGACTTTAATGCTTATTTTGGTAGACAATTAAAACAAGATGCTTATATGATTAAACGCTTGGGTGATTATATGGCTAATATTAGAAGTGAACTTAAACTTGTTAGCAAACATGCTTCTATGGTTACCACTCAAGTAGAACAAGTACTTAAAGCTCAAAAAGAAGTGCTTGATGAAATGAATAGTAAGAAAATGATTATGTCTGTTAGAGTGGCTACTAGAACTGGTAGAATGACTCAGAACCTTTGTATCCTGATGACACCCCATGAGAATCGAGCAAGATTCTCACAGAAATAATATTGATGTACCTAGTTCTTCTAAAAGGAAGAAAAGAAAAAAATGATAGGACTTTGCAAACTTCTAGTGAACCTATTGTGAACCACCGAGAATCCAAATGATATCTCTATGTATGATGTTGAAACACAATCTGGTAATGAACATGAACCTAGTGAAAATGTTAATGATGATGTTCATGATGATGCTCAACCTAGTAATGGTAAGGATGTAGAAATTGAACCTGCTGTTGATCTTGATAACCCACAATCAAAGAATCAACATTATGATAAGAGAGACTTTGTTGCTAGGAAACATGGTAAAGAAAGGGAACCATGGAGAAGAAAAAGGATGATGCGGAAACATGGTAAAGAAAGGGAACCATGGAGAAGAAAAAGGATGATGAGGAAACAACCTCAAGTTCATAGTATCAACTCTGTTGGAAAGATTCCATCGATTATATTTGGAGGTTTGAAATTTCCTCTCCCTACTGTCAAGAAGAAATATGATATACTTATTATTGGGGATGTTCATATCCCCGTTGAGGTAACATAGTGTTATTTGAAATTTCTCCGGTTTCATGTTAGTCTGAATGAGTTTGTTAACAAGACCTGATCAACCTTGTTAGTGGATTCCTTTTGACGAGCATGAGATGGATGAAACTAGAGGCACAACCTTCTGTACCTCTTTTTATTTTCTCATTATTTAGTAGAAATAAAGTAAAATAGTATTTTTCCGTCTGCCTCTCGACTTATCCGTGCAATATAAAAATATCCTGAAAATAAAAGTCCTCGTAATGTCATGCCAATTTAATATGATTTTTCGAATATTTGATGATTTATCAGCAAAAATTATCATGGAGGAGCTGCCACTGCCACGAGGGTGGAGGGCGCCCCCCCCCTGTGGTGCGCCCCCTGCCTCGTGGGCCCATGGTGGCCCTCCTCCACTTATCCCTGCACCCATCTTCTTCCTTTGCCTCACACAAACCCGAAAAACCAACTCAAGCACGAGTTCCAGCCACTTTTGCTGTGATTTTTGATCTCCTTGCTCAAAGCACCTCTCGCAAAACTTCTTGGGGAGATTGTTCCTTGGTATGTGACACCTCCATTGGTCCAATTAGTTTTTGTTCTAGTGCTTTATTCTTTGCAAATTTGTGCTGCATAGGTGACCATGTTCTTGAGCTTTGATGTCAAATTCATATGGTTCCAAGTAGTTCTAATGCTTGATATAGGCTCTAGGCACTTGTAGGAGTAGTTGCTATCAATTTTATTGAAGTTGGTTCACTTTTGTTTGAAGTTACTAAAAATTTCAGAAATTTTTCAAAGGAAACAATATGTTTAGGAAGATGTTCCAAGGTGGTTCTTCAAGGAAGCAAGGTCCCAGGCTTGCAATGCGTGATGCTGACGAGGAACCACCAAGAGACGCTCTTGTGAGGCCCTGTGAATGGCCTTCGGAAAATTTTATGGATCAAGCGGGAATCAAAGAAGAATTTAGTGCATATTTGCGTAATGCTGGTCTTGAGGACTTTGAAGCTGACAAATGCCCCTAGTATCATGATCTCACAAGTTCATTTGTGAGGAGGTTTGAGTTTTCATCTTCGCGTAATTCTCCTTCAGTCATGTTTGACCTTTATGACAAATCTTATACCATGGACTTAGAGGATTTCACTTTTGCTTGCAAACTTCCATCTTGGGGTAGTGTCAGGGATCCCCCTAAATCTGAATTTAGAGACTTTCTTGCTAGAATAACTGTGGGGGAATCTAGAGATATAACACAAGCCACTATAGGAAGCATTCACTTTCCTGCTATACATTATTTTGCTCTCTTCATAGGTAGATGCATAAATGCTAAGGATGAAGCATGTCACATGTGTGTTCTCGATCTCAAAGATTCTCGTAAGTGCTGTGTTAGGAGACCAATCTTATCATATGGGAGCCATTGTAGCTCGTAGGTTGCATCATAATAGACATAACGGAGATTTCTTTGGAGGAATTTAAGCAACCCGCTTAGCTAATTTTCTTGAGATAGACATTCGTGAGGGTGATATGGAGTTACCCCCTATGTCACAGCCCTGGAATTGCTTGACATTAGTTGCATTAGGGCATTCATGTCATCATGTTAATTTCCATGAAAATTGAAATGGGGATTTGTGAAACCCTCAGAATCACTTTTGGAAATGACCTAAATAAAAATCGCTCCAAAAAGGTCCAAGAAAATGCTCATGTGGCCCTCTGAAAATATTGGGCAGAGATAACAACCTAACCAATATTTTTAGGATCCCATAAGTATTTATTTTGGGCATTTGGAATTAATACATTAAATATTTGCCTTGGATATATATTATTATATATATATAATATTGTCCAAAATTGTGCCCTTTGTTGGGGAGCTCGAATAATATAGTAAGCTCCTGCAAAAATTGGCATAATTAAATAAATTAGTTTGGTATTTTAAATAAATCAAAACACATGTCAGAATATAGAAAACAGAAACAATTAATGGAAGAGAGAGAAGAGGCCCAGGCCACCCACCTGACTTACCTGGCGCCACTTGGCCCAGCACTGTGCGGCCTGGCTGGCCCAGCTGGCCAGCCCAGCCCGCCACCGCCACTCTCCCTGTCGTCTTCCTCCTCAAGGCCAAGAGGGCGGGGGCGGTCGACGCAGCTGCCGAGGCCTCCACCTCCTGCCTGCCTGGCCTCTCCCCTCCTCGTCTGGCTGCCCCGGAGACGCCATGCAGCCACCCCGCACCTTTCTCGCTCTCTCTCGTCCCTCCCCTTCCCCTGGAGCTCTCTCTCCCTCTCTTCACCGAACGCCACCGAGAACGCCGCCGCTCGCCGCCGTGACCACCGGCCCTTCCTCGCCTCGCCGACATGTCCATGGCCTCCGCCGTGACGCCCCCGTCCTCCTCACCAAGTCCCCCGACGCCGGAGCACCCCGAGGCGCCGCCCCCACCATTTCCCCTTCTCGACCCGCCGTCGCTGCCGCCAAATTAGCCGGCCCGGTGCCCACCCGAGCTCACCGACGGCCTCCTCGCAACCACGGTGAGCTCCCGAGTCGATCCCCTCTTCTCCGCTCACTCTCCCCTCTAGCTACCACTTCGCGATCAAACTCGCCGCCATCAAGACGTCGCCGGCGTGGCCACACCACGATGGCTCGGTTCCGAGCACGCCGTCGTCTTCACCGCATGCAGAGGAACTGTAGCACCCACCCTTTCGCCTGCGGTGCCCCTAGCGCCAACCCCGAAGCGTGCCGAGCTCCGGCGCCGCCAAGTTCGCCCGCCAAGGCCGATCCCGCCGCCCGAGCTCCAACCACCCCACCAAGAACTTCAGCGCTCCACTCTCAGAGGTACTCTCCTGCCCTTTTGGTGGCGGAATGGCCATCTGCACTTGCGCCGCCCGGCCGGGTTCGCTGGCGGCTAAACGCCGCGCCCACGACCATCGACCCTTTCGACCGGGGTTTGACCACCCCGGTCATCGACATGCGGGCCCCGCCTGCCAACCACTCTAGCTAGGTTTAAAACTAACTTAACTAACCCCTGTTAGTATTAATTAACTAGGTTAGTTAGTTAGTCACCGACGTGTGGCCCCACACGCCGATTTGACCTGGTCGGCGCCAGCTGATCACGACGCCACACCGACGTCAGTCGACGCAAGATATATTTTCTAGATTTAATTTAATTCAGAAATTCGAATATGTCCTAAACTTCTAAAAATCATATAAATTCAACCGTAACTCGGATGGAAATAAATTATATATGAAAAATGATCAGAAAATATGAAGAATCTGTTTATGCCATGATCATGCATGTTTGAACAAGTTAACATCACTGAATAGGATGAATCATGATTAGGTAACTTATGAAATAGCATTTTGAGTTGGAATTCAACCTTGTTTGAATTCCACTCCAACTAACTTGGATTATTATTGCATTAGGTGAATTCAGTACCTTAACATGATCATGCATCATATATGTGCATTGCATTGATTGTGTTCTCTCTTGTTTGCGGTAATTGTCCCCTCTCGATAGACGATGTACCGACGATGAGTTCGATGACACCGATGAAGAACTATATTATCTTCAGAAGTGCCAGGCAAGCAAAACCCCCTTGTTCATTCCGATACAATCCCACTCTCTCGCTCCTGCTCTATTTTATTGCATTAGGACAACAACGATTCAACTGTTACTTGCTGCGTAGCTGAACCCTTGATCCTTTGCATGACCTGTCATTCCACAAGAATTAGATGAAACCCACTAGCATGAGTAGGAGTTGTTTGAGCCCATGTTGTGCCTACTCATTTATGCTTGTTTGTCATGCCTGCTATCGCTTAGAGTTGAGTCGGTCCGATTCATCGGGAATGAATTGGAATTGTTATGAACATGTCCTATTGTGTGTGAGCTAAGTGTGTGAACACGATTTGGTAAAGGTAGCGGTGAGAGGCCATGTAGGAGTACATGGTGGGTTGTCTCATTGCAGCCGCCCTCGTGAACTGAGTTCTGTGTTTGTGATCCATGATACAGCTTATTACCACGCATTGGGCCCAAACCAATGGACCCTCTCGGCTTCTTAACCACCCCTGCTCATAGTCCGGAGTTGCAAGTAGTTTCGTGTTTGTAGCATGTCAGGGCCGCACGCAACGCTGACCTTAGGGGTGGGTTGTGTTGCGGTAGGCACTGTGGGTCTGGTGTACCGAGTGCCCGCTTGGTATCTCGGGAACCCTGCACACATCGCTCGGGCTGTATGGGAAACCTCGGCCGGACTCCTGCGGATGGAACCCGAATAGGCGATAAACCCGGACTAGGGACTTGAGTGTTTAGGTAGGCTGTGGCCGACACCCACGCTGGGCTTCCGCTGAAGGTTGCCGAGTACATGTCGTAAACGACGGTAAGTGGTGAGAGCGTGTGAAGAAGTACACCCTGCAGGTTTAATATGATCTATTCAATAGCCGTGTCCACGGAGAAGGACTTCGGGTTGCCTATATCAGTTCATAGACAAGTGAAAGTGGATACTCTAAAATGCGCAAGATAAGCGTGAGTGCTATGGATGGCGCTCTCGTAGGGAGACGGAGCGGATCCATAGTGGTGTATTGCCATGGTGAATATGTGGACTCGTGTGCCACCTCAAAAGAGTTACTTGCAAATGTAGTTCAGATAGCCACCGAGTCAAAGTTGGCTTGCGCAACAAACTCCACCACCCCTTTTGATAATGATGCATATGTAGTTAGATCTGATGTAAGTCTTGCTGAGTACAATTGTACTCACGTTTGCCTATTTTATGTTTTGCGAGAGACGTCAGTCTCACTAGTAGTTCCGCTTGGACTTCGACGCTTAGTTTGTTACCTCAGCTACGATCTTGTGCCTCGGCAGATCTGGTAGATAGTCGCTTCTCAGCCTTTTTCATTTATAGTTGTCTCGTACTCGGACATGATTAGCTTCCGCTTGTGCTTTGACTTGTATGTTTCGAGTGTTGGGTCATGAGACCCATGTTTGTAATATCTCGCTCTTCGAGCCTAATGAATAATATTTTGAGTCGAGAGTTATGTTGTGATGCCATGTTGTATCTACACATATTGAGCATATTGTGTGTATGTTTGAAATGCTTGGTATGTGTGGGATCCGACAAACTAGTTGTTTATCCTTGGCAGCCTCTCATATGGGGAAATGTAGTCTCGTGCTTCGAGCGATAGTAGTCCTGCTACAGCCGGTTCACGGAGTCCTGCTAGCCCAAAGACTACCGCTTGGACACTTGATCGGCGGCATGTGTTTCACTTCGTTCCTTATGTCCGTTCCTTCGGGAAATGTCACGCGTGTTATTCGAGTCCTGCCTAGCTCTGCTACAGCCCGGATACCGAGTCCTCATAGCCCAAGGCTACAGCCCAATACATACGTTGATGACCGACATGCTCGATGTGATTCATGTATGCCTGTCCCCATAGGTTAGCGCCGCTTTGGGTTCATGACTAGCCATGTCGGCCCGGTTCTTCGTCATATGGATGCTAGCGACACTATCATATACGTGAGCCAAAAGACGCAAACGGTCCCGGCCATGGTAAGGCGACACCTGTGGGAATACCGTGCGTGAGGCCGCAAAGTGATATGATGTGTTACATGCTAGATCGGTGTGACGAGGATCGGGTCCCGACAGCGTTGGTATCGAGCCCCGATCGCTCAGAGGATTACCAAGCCAAACTGGTCGGTTGTGTCTAGAAATGTTTTAGTTATGTAGGGAATTGATTGTGGAAGGAACGTAAGGCTCTTTTTACTCCTTATACCTCATGACCTTCGATCCGAGTCATCCTCTTCTCTTCTACGGGGTTTAAGAACTAGGCTTCTCATCTATCCATTAGGATGACGTGTTACTAATCCATAGACTTTTAAGATTGTTGGTTTTAATCCCCAGTTCAGTTCCTACTACCCCTGTATGATAACCGTTGATCTCAGAATCTTGTTATGATGTTGTTGAGTGGTTATGCCACCGTTTTCTGCAGGATGTCTCAAATCATTTTGAGCATTTACAGCCGTTATGCTGTCCGAGTCATCCCAGGTCCCTAAATAGTCTGATGCATTTGCAAATTCCTTTCTTCCGTTCCGATGTCCTTTTGGTCAGAATAAGCACACTAATCGGTGAGTTGAGGTATTTTGTTACCTCGACATATATGTTGGAACTACTATTATGACCTTAGGTGTTTAGGAAGTCACCTAGCAATTTAGCTATGCTTTTGTACCCCCAGTGTGATGATTCTGGCCATCATTTTCGAAAGCATCCCGTGATGCTATTTAGTAGTAGGCATTCTACTCCTGGGTTGTTGAACCCGAGATTCATCCTACCTCATGTTGTTAGTATTTGCTAGTACCTTTAGGATATTAGTAACCTTGCGGTAGCCCTCGAAGTCCGTGGTATTTCCTTCTTCCAAATACTACGAACCGCTTATGGCAGAAGTTTCTTTGAGCCAAAAGATCACAACAAGAGTGCTCTTGAGGAGTTCTCCATTCATAATTGTGAATCTGCCAATTCTACCTTTCTGCATGGGTTATCCGGAAGAAATGTTGAGTTTGCTCGACATACTAACCTGTGCATCCACAACTCAGAAAATTATATGTTCCTTTGAGTTGTTCTCTTAGATGCCTTCTGACCTTCATCTATCAATTGATAGCCAAGGGTATGTGTGCATTTGTGTTCATCGATGCATTTTATCCTTGTGGTCCGTCAAGCCATTCTATTCCGGAATGACTAGGAGAAACAAACTCCAGTACCTCATCCATTTCTAGGATTGGGTCGAAATAGTTGTATCCCGCAGATCAAAACGCCAATTCAGCTTTTGATTCTGTTCTACCTTGGAGTGTTACCATCTTTATGTCAAGAATGTCATGGAAATTGCACCTCCTCTTATGCATTCTTGATGCAGTGATACTTCTTACCATCATCATTCATTCCTCGGTCTTCGTGTTGTTGTGACCGGAATGCCGACAAGTGAATCGTGATGTGTGAAATCAAAACTCCGAGCAACTTGTTGCTTGGTAGTGAATGGACCATATTCTCATTCTTAGCGTGTTGGTTATTAAACCATCATCCTAAGATTGATCGTGCTACCTAGTCCTTATTTCTGGTGCACACTTCGATTGATGAGTTAGGATTGTGTCAAGTCCTCACCCATTTGATCATTTCGTCTTGCCCTGAAAAGCAAGATTGCTCTCGAGCTTAGTAACATACGGTAGGTCGTGACTTTCCAAATATCTTCTTGGAAGTGTTACCGGGTTGTTCCCTGACTGTTATGTTGAGCTCGTGATCAAGTTGGTTTCTTGTGAACCACCCCTTCTCCAAGAACCTGTGTTGGTTATCCCTGAGCTAGTTGGTTAAGCTAGACAACAACTTGGAGAGTTGGAAGATAAAAACTTGTCCAACTTAGCTCGATCCAAAGGGATATTCTTGGGTAGTGTGTGTTGAGGATGGATGATATCTTCATCGATTGGTCCCTGTCATCAGTTGCTGGACCTATTGTCCTACCAATTCTTTGATTTGAGTATGGGCCATTGTCAAGACAAATCAGAACCAACGATATTCGTAATGTTGTCTTACTCGTGGTTGATCCCTCGAGCATACACCATTATATCTTATGGTCTGACCAATGCTATCACCGTGTTCACATGATGGTGGAAGTCCAAAGATATGGAAATTCCGATGAGCTATTGTTGAGCCCATCAAGAGAAATTGTCTCCCCATGAGTCATGTGGAACACCAACGTAGTATTGGAAACTTGTGTAAGCATTTCTTCGTGTTTAGTTCATGAAGCATATGTTTGGATGAAAGTAGTGACTTCCTCTAATTCATGTGCATCTGATGTAAGTTGCCGCCATGAATTTGAGAAAGGTTTGTTCTGTTCCTTTGGAATCATCCCAAGTCACCATGCACGCATGAAGTATTCTATGGTCCGATAGATGATCATCTTCATTCCATATGGATTCCATAGCACACTAAGCCACTGATTGAATTGTTCAAGGAGAAGGAGTTCCTTCATAACAACTAGTCATGACTTATGATAGGACTTCGTTATCCTCGATGATGGTTCCCAACCGAACTCGGTAGTGTTTATTATAAGACTACCATGTGGTCATGCTTGTCTAGGACAACGTGTTCACATGTTTGTAGCAAAACCAGCTCATGTTTTGGAGCTTGCTATCGTAGTTCATGTCCCGAGAATCTCGCAACGCCATCTCGTCGAATTGTGTTGCAACCTTTCCTTTTCAGACATGCTAAGTCTGAAATATCCTAACACCAACCAGATCTGAATCTCAGGCAGATATGATGGTTGGAACTTTCGAACAGTTGCATTTCGTTCCAAGCTTGCACCATCCCTGTGCTATCTCGCTATAGACTGTCTTCTCAGCAATCCTTGTCCAGGTTTATCTTTAAAAGTGGATTTACCATGGGTTCTTCCCCCCCCCCCACCTTCGATGATAAGCAAATCATCCATTGCGTTGTCTTCAACAAGGTAGTCCACATCATCCATTCTAGTCCGGGTATACCATTCCTTTGCACTCCACCAAATGATCGCTTGTGATTGCCTTTGGCTGGTATAAAAAGTTCCAATGATCTATGGATCAAAAGTAATTCTTTTTGCCACTTAAGGAAATAGTTCTTGGCATCACCTATCTCGAGGTGTCCCGTTACGGGATCATGGTAAATATTTCCTCGCCACCTTGACACCATCCACCATCTTCCTAAAGCGTGGAATTGTTGCCACTAATCAAACCTCGTTGTTGTTCTTCCATCCCCCTCGATGCATTTTGTGTCTCAACTCGAGATGTGACACCGTCTCAGTCAGTGAGTTGATCATGGTTACCTGATCTTCATTAAGACCGAATCATGTAGGGTTTCCCCTCCTTTCTGTTGTCGAGTCGGGTGAAGATCTCGAAGACGTCAAGATCAAGAAGATGGAGTGAACCAACATCTTCGAAGAAGCAATTGGATCATGGAGATCGTAATAGTTTGTGACCTCCCTTTTCCTCTTACCTCACGTCTTGAATCTCGGGGCGAGATTCTTGTTTAGTGGGGGTGAGTTGTCACAGCCCTGGAATTGCTTGACATTAGTTGCATTAGGGCATTCATGTCATCATGTTAATTTCCATGAAAATTGAAATGGGGATTTGTGAAACCCTCGTAATCACTTTTGGAAATGACCTAAATAAAATCGCTCCAAAAGGTCCAAGAAAATGCTCATGTGGCCCTCTGAAAATATTGGGCGAGATAACAACCTAACCAATATTTTAGGATCCCATAAGTATTTATTTTGGGCATTTGGAATTAATACATTAAATATTTGCCTTGGATATATATTATTATATATATATAATATTGTCCAAAATTGTGCCCTTTTGTTGGGGAGCTCGAATAATATAGTAAGCTCCTGCAAAATTGGCATAATTAAATAAATTAGTTTGGTATTTTAAATAAATCAAAACACATGTCGAATATAGAAAATGAAACAATTAATGGAAGAGAGAGAAGAGGCCTGTGCCACCCACTGACTTACTCGGCGCCACTTGGCCCAAAGATCAGGCGGCTTCTGGCTGGCCCAAATGCCAGCCCAGCCCGCCACCGCCACTCTCCCTGTCGTCTTCCTCCCCGCGCCAGTAGGCAGGGGGGGCGTGTCGACGCGCGCGCGGCCGAGGCCTCCACCTCCTGCCTGCCTGGCCTCTCCCCTCCTCGTCTGGCTGCCCCGGAGACGCCATGCAGCCACCCCGCACCTTTCTCGCTCTCTCTCGTCCCTCCCCTTCCCCTGGAGCTCTCTCTCCCTCTCTTCACCGAACGCCACCGAGAACGCCGCCGCTCGCCGCCGTGACCACCGGCCCTTCCTCGCCTCGCCGACATGTCCATGGCCTCCGCCGTGACGCCCCCGTCCTCCTCACCAAGTCCCCCGACGCCGGAGCACCCCGAGGCGCCGCCCCCACCATTTCCCCCTTCTCGGACCCGCCGGTCGCCGTCGCCAAATTAGCCGGCTCCGGTGCCCACCCGAGCTCACCGACGGCCTCCTCGCAACCACGGTGAGCTCCCGAGTCGATCCCCCCTCTTCTCCGGCTCACTCTCCCCTCTAGCTACCACTTCCCCGTGATCAAACTCGCCGCCATCAAGACGTCGCCGGCGTGGCCACAGCCACGATGGCTCGGTTCCGAGCACGCCGTCGTCTTCACTGCACCAGAGGAATCTGTAGCACCCACCCTTCGCCTGCGGTGCCCCTAGCGCCAACCCCGAAGTGCCGAGCTCGGCGGCCGCCAAGTTCGCCACGGCCGATCCCGCCGCCTGAGCTCCAACCACCCCACCAAGAACTTCAGCGCGTCTCCAGCTCTCTGTAGGTACTCTCCCCGGCCCTTTTGGTGGCCGGAATGGCCATCTGCACTTGCGCCGCCGCGTCGGGTTCGCCGGCGGCTAAACGCCGGCGCCCGCTGACCACTGACCCTTTCGACCGGGGGTTTGACCACCCCGGGTCACTGACATGCGGGCCCCGCCCGGCTAACCACTCTAGCTAGGTTTAAAACTAACTTAACTAACCCCGGTTAGTATTAATTAACTAGGTTAGTTAGTTAGTCACTGACGTGTGGCCCCCACACGTCAGATTTGACCTGGTCGGCGCCCAGTTGACCGCTGACGTCACACTGACGTCAGGCTGACGCAGTATATATTTTCTAGATTTAATTTAATTCAGTAAATTCCAGAATATGTCCTAAACTTCTAAAAATCATATAAATTCAACCGTAACTCGGATGGAAATAAATTATATATGAAAAATGATCAGAAAAATATGAAGAATCTGTTTATGCCATGATCATGCATGTTTGAACAAGTTAACATCACTGAATAGGATGAATCATGATTAGGGTAACTTATGAAATAGCATTTTGAGTTGGAATTCAACCTTGTTTGAATTCCACTCCAACTAACTTGGATTATTATTGCATTAGGTGAATTCAGTACCTTAACATGATCATGCATCATATATGTGCATTGCATTGATTGTGTTCTCTCTTGTTTGCCGGTAATTGTCCCCTCTCGATAGACGATGTACCGACGATGAGTTCGATGACACCGATGAAGAACTATATTATCTTCAGAAGTGCCAGGCAAGCAAAACCCCCTTGTTCATTCCGATATAATCCCACTCTCTCGCTCCTGCTCTATTTTATTGCATTAGGACAACAACGATTCAACTGTTACTTGCTGCGTAGCTGAACCCTTGATCCTTTGCATGACCTGTCATTCCACAAGAATTAGATGAAACCCACTAGCATGAGTAGGAGTTGTTTGAGCCCATGTTGTGCCTACTCATTTATGCTTGTTTGTCATGCCTGCTATCGCTTAGAGTTGAGTCGGGTCTGATTCATCGGGAATGAATTGGAATTGTTATGAACATGTCCTATTGTGTGTGAGCTAAGTGTGTGAACACGATTTGGTAAAGGTAGCGGTGAGAGGCCATGTAGGAGTACATGGTGGGTTGTCTCATTGCAGCCGCCCTCGTGAACTGAGTTCTGTGTTTGTGATCCATGATACAGCTTACTACCACGCATTGGGCCCAAACCAATGGACCCTCTCGGCTTCTTAACCACCCCTGTTCATAGTCCGGAGTTGCAAGTAGTTTCGTGTTTGTAGCATGTCAGGCCGCACGCAACGCTGACCTTAGGGGTGGGTTGTGTTGCGGTAGGCACTGTGGGTCTGTGTACCGAGTGCCCGCTTGGTATCTCGGGAACCCTGCACACATCGTTCGGGCTGTATGGGAAACCTCGGCGGACTCCTCATGGATGGAACCCGAATAGGCGATAAACCTGACTAGGGACTTGAGTGTTTAGGTAGGCTGTGGCCGACACCCACGCTGGGCTTCCGCTTGAAGGTTGCAGTACATGTCGTAAACGACGGTAAGTGGTGAGAGCGTGTGTGAAGAAGTACACCCTGCGGGGTTTAATATGATCTATTCGAATAGCCGTGTCCACGGAGAAGGACTTCGGGTTGCCTATATCAGTTCATAGACAAGTGAAAGTGGATACTCTAAAATGCGCAAGATAAGCGTGAGTGCTATGGATGGCGCTCTCGTGAGGGAGACGGAGCGGATCCATAGTGGTGTATTGCCATGGTGAATATGTGGACTCGTGCGCCACCTCAAAAGAGTTACTTGCAATGTAGTTCAGATAGCCACCGAGTCAAAGCTGGCTTGCTGCACCAAACTCCACCACCCCTTTTGATAATGATGCATATGTAGTTAGATCTGATGTAAGTCTTGCTGAGTACAATTGTACTCACGCTTGCCTATTTTATGTTTTGCGAGAGACGCGTCGGTCTCACTAGTAGTTCCGCTTGGACTTCGACGCTTAGTTTGTTACCTCAGCTACGATCTTGTGCCTCGGCAGATCTGGTAGATAGTCGCTTCTCAGCCTTTTTCATTTATAGTTGTCTGCATACTCGCACATGATTAGCTTCCGCTTGTGCTTTGACTTGTATGTTTCGAGTGTTGGGTCATGAGACCCATGTTTGTAATATCTCGCTCTTCTGAGCCTAATGAATAATATTTTGAGTCGAGAGTTATGTTGTGATGCCATGTTGTATCTACACATATTGAGCATATTGTGTGTATGTTTGAAATGCTTGGTATGTGGGGATCCGACAAACTAGTTGTTTATCCTTGGCAGCCTCTCATATGGGGAAATGTAGTCTCGTGCTTCGAGCGATAGTAGTCTCTACAGCCGGTTCACGAGTCCTGCTAGCCCAAAGACTACCGCTTGGACACTTGATCGGCGGCATGTGTTTCACTTCGTTCTTATGTCTGTCCTTCGGGAAATGTCACGCGGTGTTATTCGAGTCCTGCCTAGCCTGCTACAGCCGGGATACCGGAGTCCTGTTAGCCCAAAGGCTACAGCCCGAATACATACGTTGATGACCGACATGCTCGATGTGATTCATGTATGCCTGTCCCCATAGGTTAGCGCCGCTTTGGGTTCACGACTAGCCATGTCGGCCCGGGTTCTTCGTCATATGGATGCTAGCGACACTATCATATACGTGAGCCAAAAGACGCAAACGGTCCCGGGCCATGGTAAGGCGACACCCGTGGGAATACCGTGCGTGAGGCCGCAAAGTGATATGATGTGTTACATGCTAGATCGGTGTGACGTAGGATCGGGGTCCTGACACCCTACTTATTTAGATTTTGATTCTATGGTTTCCCACCAGTTTGTTGAGAGGACTGAACCACCTCTCCAGTATCGACTAATCTTTAACAAACGACATGTTGTCCATATTACTCTTCCTGCTCCTGCCTTCTTTGATTCTCAGACAAAAGGAAGATATATTATTACCAGAGAGGAGGAAGATGAGTACGAGAGAAGAGCGGAGGCGGCTCGACGCCACGCTGCAGCTCAGGAAGCGATAGCCGCTGCATCGTAGTATGACCCCAGCTACACCTACGGGTATCCGCCAGGCTATCCCTGGCAATAGACCAACTTAGGCCAAAAGCCTAAGCTTGGGGGAATTCCAGCTTAGTCCAATGCACGTGCACTCTTATTATTATTCACATCGTTCGGTCGTGCAAGTGAAAGGCAATTATGATGATATATGATGGACTGACTGAGATGGGAAAAGCTGGTATGAACTCAACCTCTTTTGTTTTTGTAAATATGATGAGTCCATCGTTCCTGATTCAGCTTATTATGAATAAACATGTTTGCAATGACAATTAGAGATCATAGTTGCTTGTGCCATGCTTGATTAGCTACGAGTTATAATGGTTTACCTTGCGTGCCAACATGCTATTAAAATGGTTGTGATGTGGTATGATGAGGTGGTATCCTCCTTTGAATGATTTAAGTGACTTGACTTGGCACATGTTCACGCATGAAGTTGAAACAAATCAACATAGCCTTCACGATATTTATGTTCATGGTGGATTATATCCTACTCATGCTTGTATTCAATATTTATTAATTTTAATGCATGTTCATGACTGTTGTTGCTCTCTAGTTGGTCGCTTCCCAGTCTTTTGCTAGGCTTCACTTGTACTAAGCGGGAATACTGCTTGTGCATCCAATCCCTTAAACCCCAAAGTTATTCCATATGAGTCCACCATACCTTCCTATATGCGGTATCTACCTGCCGTTCCAAGTAAATTTGTATGTGCCAAACTCTAAACCTTCAAATAAACATTCTGTTATGCATGCTCGAATAGCTCATATATCAACTAGGGCTGCCCTCATCTTCCGTGCTAGGCGGTTTATTCTCAAGAGGAGTGGACTCCGCTCCTCACTCACGAGAAAATGGCTGGTCACCGGGATGCCCAGTCCCATGCTTTATGCAAACTAAATCAAAATAATTGCAAACAAAACTCCCCCTGGGACTCGTTGAATGTTGGAGGCACTCGTTGTTTCGAGCAAGCCATGGATTGATGCTTGTGGAGGAGGGGGAGTATAAACTTTACATTCTGTTTGGGAACCGCCTATCATTTGTTTAGCATGGAAGATATCGTCATCTCTTAGTTGTTATGTTGACAATGAAAGTATGCCGCTCAAAATATAATTTATCTCTATTTCAAAACCGAGCTCTGGCACCTCTACAAATCCCTGCTTCCCTCTGCGAAGGGCCTATCTATTTACTTTTATGTTGAGTCATCACCTTCTTATTAAAAGCACTAGCTAGAGAGCACAGCTGTCATTTGCATTCATTACTGTTAATTTATATCGGGTATGACTATGATTGGATCTCTTTTACCATGAATTACAATGTCTAGTCAGTCCTTGTTCTTTGAAGGTGCTCTGCATTTATGTTTTGCGGTCTCAGAAAGGGCTAGCGAGATACCATCTTGTTATATCGTATTATGATTATTTTAAGAAAGTGTTGTCATCCGAGATTTATTATTATGGATTGCTAGCTGATTATGTTATTGATATGAGTAAACATGAGACCTAGGAGTTATTGCAAATGTGGTTAGTTATGATCTTTGCTGAAAACCTGAATGCTGGCTTGACATAGGTACAACAACAAGAGCAAACAGAGTTTGTAAAAGTTTTTCTTTTTCTCTTTCAGTTTGTCAACTGAATTGCTTGAGGACAAGCAAGGGTTTAAGCTTGGGGAGTTGATACGTCTCCGTCAGATCTACTTTTCCAAACACTTTTGCCCTTGTTTTGGACTCTAACTTGTATGATTTGAATGGAACTAACCCATCGACGCTGTTTTCAGCAGAATTGCCATGATGTTGTTTTATGTGCGAAAACAAAAGTTCTCGGAATGACCTGAAACTCCACGGATGTCTTATAAAAATAATAAAAATCCTTGCCAAAGATGAAGACCAGGGGCCCACACTTCTGTCCACGAGGGGGGGGGCGACTTCTAGGGCGCCCCTACCTCGTGGGTCCCTTGACACCTTCCGACGCCAACTCCAACTCTATATATTGGCTTTCGGGAGAAAAAATCAGAGAGAAGAAATCATCGCGTTTTACGATCTGGAGCCGCCGCCAAGCCCTAATCTCTCTGGGAGGGCTGATCTGAGTCCGCTCGGGCTCCGGAGAGGGGATTCGTCACCGTCGTCATCATCAACCATCCTCCATCACCAATTTCATGATTCTCACCACCGTGCGTGAGTAATTCCATCGTAGGCTTGCTGGATGGTGATGGGTTGGATGAGATTTATCATGTAATCGAGTTAGTTTTGTTAGGGTTTGATCCCTAGTATCCACTATGTTCTGAGATTGATGTTGCTATGACTTTGCTATGCTTAATGCTTGTCACTAGGGCCCGAGTGCCATGATTTCAGATCTGAACCTATTATGTTTTCATGAATATACGTGAGTTCTTGATCCTATCTTGCAAGTCTATAGTCACCTACTATGTGTTATGATCCGGCAACCCTGAAGTGACAATAATCGGGACCAGTCTCGGTGATGACCATAGTTTGAGGAGTTCATGTATTCATTATGTGCTAATGCTTTGTTCCGGTTCTCTATTAAAAGGAGGCCTTAATATCCCTTAGTTTCCAATAGGACCCCGCTGCCACGGGAGGGTAGGACAAAAGATGTCATGCAAGTTCTTTTCCATAAGCACGTATGACTATATACTGAATACATGCCTACATTATATTGATTAATTGGAGCTAGTTCAGTGTCACCCTATGTTATGACTGTTACATGACGAACCGCATCCGGCATAATTATCCATCACTAATCCGGTGCCTGCGAGCTTTCCATATACTGGTTCTCGCTTATTTACTTTCCGTTGCTACTGTTACAATCACTACAAAATACCAAAAATATTACTTTTGCTGTTTTTACTTTTGTTACCGTTACCACCACTATCATATTACTTTGCTACTAAACACTTTGCTGCAGATGCTAAGTTTCCAGGTGTGGTTGAATTGACAACTCAGCTTCTAATACTTGAGAATATTCTTTGGCTCCCCTTGTGTCGAATCAATAAATTTGGGTTGAATACTCTACCCTCGAAAACTATTGCGATCCCCTATACTTGTGGGTTATCAGGAAGTAGGCGGACTGCGTCCGCCGCACCGCCAACTCGCTCTCCGGCGGCTCCTTCGCCCCGGCATCCTTGGCTACTCCCTTGCTTTTACTGGTTTTGGGTGCCATTGCGGCTGCGAGAGGCGAAGGGGGAAGGACGACGAAGACGCGGCGGCGGCGAGAAATGGCAAGAGCTAGAGAGGGAAGAAGGAGGGGACAGCGGAACCGAGATTGGAGAAGGTGCAGGGAGTAAATGAGCGGCGTGCCCGCGGTTATTCCTTTATACGGGGAAGGCGCGGGCTGCCTCCTTTCCCATTAATTGCGATGTGACGCATGCGTGTGGAGACCACCCCACGCATGACCCCCACGTCACGCAGAACCCTCCGCGTCGCGCGTTCAACGCGAGTCGTGGGGAAGCGCAGCGGACGGAAAAGTTACTGCGGTAAAATCCGCCCCACCTGCCCGCGCACCGTTCGGGGCCTGGCCCGAAAACGTGTCGTGCTTATGTGTGGCCCAGGCCCGGGGGCTCCTATCGGTGTACAAAAGTAGGGGCTCTCCTTTTGACCCCTTTACTTGTGCACGGACAGTCGGAGCCGCACCCGCGACCACACCGAGCAGGGCAGAGGAGGGAAGCCGGAGTACAAGACAGCCAAAGCAACGCCAAGACCCATAGACCACGAAGAGAAAGAGGGCAAGGTGGACTCCCTGGCAGGGCTCTTGCCGGGGAGGCCTCCGCAGCCCCGGCAAGAGCCTTGCCAGGGCAACTTGCCCGACGCCAGCAGAGTGTGCCACCCTTGAGCCCACGGGTTCCAACACCACCAACAACCCACATTGGAACCAAGGCTCGGGAGCCACCTCTGTGATGGCATGCAGATCTTTGTCAAGATCATAAACACACAAGATCAGATGAGGACCAGAAAACAACGACCCTCGGCGAGATCCTCGCGACGAGATCCATGAGACCCCCAGCAAGACCCTTGCCGGGGACGACCACGGTGTCGCGGCAAGACCCTTGCCGGGGCCTCGGCAAGGCCCTTGCCGAGGGCATCAACGGAACCACAGCCAGGCCTGCGCCTGCCAAGACACCACTGCCGTGCCTATGCAGCTGCCAGCTCAACTAGCTGAGCAGGCACCTGCGTGGCGACGAGCAGCCTCTACACCGACCCAGCAAGCACCTGCGTGGTGACATGCAGATCTTCGTGAAGGCTACACCACCGCGCCAGCCCAGCAGCTAGCCAACATGGCGCCGCGACGCCTCGTCAGCTCGGACGCGTGTCGAAGCCAGGCAAAGCGGCGACAGCTGGGACGTGCTTCCTTGCCGTCCCCGATAAAGCAAGAGGGGCACGTCGGCAGCGCATTAAATGCGTTTGTCCGACGGTGCTAGAGGATAGACTCATCCACTGTACGCCTTTCCACCTCCTGTGTGCCACTGTGGAAACCCCCTTTTGTCTATAAAAGGAGGCCCGAGGCGACCTGGAGAAGGATTCGGATCTTTTGGGCAATCACAACCTGTAGCTAGCTCAAGAACACAAGAATACCCAAATACATCCACCAAAGCAGGACTAGGGTATTACGCGTCTCCGCGGCCCGAACCTGGGTAAACAATCCGTGTGCTTCCTGTCAGACCCGCTCTTTGCACAACCCCACGCACGCCAACCGTAGAAGGGATCCCAGTGATTCTATAGGTGTCGATTTCCCTTGACAAAAACCTAAATTTAAACTCGGCCCGACCGAATCTTCCTACTCGGAGCCACAGATTTTACTTGACATAGCCACTGCTAGAAATCCTAGCAATTCAATCTCACTGATACGGATCTCGGTCTCACCGAGATGGCCCTGCAAATTCTCTGTGACTTGTTGTAATTATTTCGGTCTCATCCAAATGTTGCAATCGGTCTCACCGAGTTTGCTTGACAGACTCTCTGTTGCTTATTGATTCACTTTGGTCCCACTGAGTTGATACAATTGGCGCCACCGAGATGACATTTGCCCTAAGCCCTAGCACATCGGTCCCATCAAGTTGTTCCAATCAGTCCCAGTGAGATTCCTAACATTCATATTTTTGGACAAATCGGTCTCACTGAGTTTTCCGATCGGTGCCACCCAGATGGGTCAAAAGTGTGCAGCGGTTGGATTTTGTGTGGAGGCTAAATATACCCCTCCACCCCCTTCTCAATTTGAGAGAGATTCATCAGAATGTGCCTAAACTTCCACCATCCATTTTCTGAGAGAGAACCACCTACTCATGTGTTTATATTAAGATATTCCATTCCATCCTTTTGAACCATAATTTCTATCCTTCCCCAAATTGCTTTCCACTCAAATCTCTCTTCCACCATAGACAAATCTATGAGAGATAGTTGATTGTTGGGGATACTATCATCTGAAGCACAAGAGCAAGGAGTTCATCATCTACACACCATCTATTACCTTTTGGAGAGTGGTGTCTTCTAGATTGGTTAGGTGTCGCTTGGGAGCCTCCTCATGATGTGGAGTTGAACCAAGAAGTTTGTAAGGGCAAGGAGATCGCCTACTTCGTGAAGATCTACCCGAGTGAGGCAAGTACTTCATGGGCGATGGCCATGGTGGGATATACAAGGTTGCTTCTTCGTGGAACCTTCATGGGTGGAGCTCTCCCTGGACTAGCGCAGACATTACCCTTCGTGGGTTGAAGTCTCCATCAACGTGGACATACGATAGCACCACCTATCGGAACCACGCCAAAAATCTCTGTGTCTCCATTGCGTTTGCCTTCTTCAAACCCTTCCTTTTACCTTCATATGCAATGTTTTACTTTCTGCTGCTATACACTTTGAATTGCATGTGTAGGTTGATTGCTTGACTTGTGCTAATTGTTAAAATCTACCAACAACTAAAATGGGGAAAAGGATATATTTTTATTTGGTCAAGTAGTCAAATCACCCCCTTTATACATACTTTCGATCCTACAAGTGGTATCAGAGCTTTGGTCTCCATTAGCCTTGATTTCCATAGCTTTGTTGATCATAGCCTTGGTTTCACAACCTAGGGGAGTATGGCGTCTAGCGAGGGAAACTATCACCGTAGAGGTCCTTATTATCATGGTACAAATTTTGCTAGTTGGAAGCTGATACGTCTCCAATGTATCTATAATTTTTGATTGTTCCATGCTGTTATATAATCAATCTTGGATGTTTCATATTCATTTTATACTCATTTTATATCATTTTTTGGTACTAACCTATTGACATAGTGCCAAGTGCCCGTTGCAGCTTTTTGCATGTTTTTTACATCGCAGGAAATCAATACCAAACGGAGTCCAAACGCAGCAAAACTTTGTGGAGATTTTTTTGGACCAGAAGACAACCAATGGGCCGAAGAAGCACCTGGGGGTGCTCCGAGGGGAGCACAACCCACGAGAAAGACGCCAGAGGCCAGCGCGCATACAGTGGGTTGTGCCCACCTCGGGTGCCCCCTGGACCGCCTCTTTACTCTGTAAATACCCCAATATCCCAAAAAATATGGCGAGAAAATTAAATCTTTTAGCACAATCATCTAGCCTTTCTTGCAACCTTTTTGTTTCTAAATATTTATGTTTCTTAAAAAATCTATCTTCCCTTTTTGTTGTGCATTTCCACTCCCATTTCACTCAACAAAAAATAAAATTCTTATAGGGGACATCATTATCATGACTAATGCAATTATCATTAACATCATGGATATTCAAAGAATTCATACTAGCAATATTGCAATCATGCCCATCATCCAACATTTTTATTCCATAAATTTTGTTGAATTCTTTTTCTAGCAATTGAGCACAATTATCAGAATCCTTATTCTCAAGATAGACATTATTAAGATAAAGACCAACCTGAGGTAACCCAATCTCCATTTTTTTGTAGGTTTATTTTATGAACAACACTAGTGAGAAAACAAGAAACTAAAAGATTCAATTGCAAGATCTAAAGATATACCTTCATGCACTCACATCCCCGGCAACGACGCCAGAAAAGAGCTTGATGTCTACTATGCAACTTTATTCTTGTAAACATGTGTTGGGCCTCCAAGCGCAGAGTTTTGTAGGACAGTAGCAATTTTCCCTCAAGTAGATGACCTAAGGTTTATCAATCCGTGGGAGGCGTAGGATGAAGATAGTCTCTCTCAAACAACCCTGCAACCAAATAATAAAAAGTCTTTTGTGTCCCCAACACACCAAATACAATGTTAATTTGTATAGGTGCACTAGTTCGGCGAACAGAAGGTGATACAAGTGTAATATGGATAGTAGATATTGATTTTTTTAATAGGAACTATAAAAAACAGCAAGGTAGAAACTAATAAAATGGAGCATAAAGGTATTTCAATGCTTGAAAATGAGGCCTAGGGTCCGTACTTTCGCTAGTGCAATCTCTCAACAATGCTAATATAATTGGATCACATAACCATCCTCAAAGTGCGATGAAGAATCACTCCAAAGTTCCTATCTAGCGGAGAACATAAGAAGTATTGTTTGCATCTATTCTTCCGATCGATCTTTCAAGAGTTCGTACTAAAATAACACCAAAGCAAAATCAGATTCATAATACTTAATCCAACACAAAGAACTTCAAAGAGTGCCCCAAGATTTCTACCGGAGAAACAGAAGACGAGAACGTGCATCAACCCCTATGCATAGATTGCCCCAATATCACCTCGGGAATCCGCGAGTTGAGTGCCAAAACACATATCAAGTGAATCAATATGATACCCCATTGTCACCACGAGTATTCATATGCAAGACATATATCAAGTGCTCTCAAATCCACAAAAGTATTCAATCCGATAAAATAAAATCTCAAAGGGAAAACTCAATTCATCACAACAAGATAGAGAGGGGAAAACACCATATGATCCATCTATATCGACAAAGCCCGTGATACATCAAGATCGTAACATCTCAAGAACACGAGAGAGAGAGAGAGAGAGAGAGAGAGAGAGAGAGAGAGAGAGAGAGAGATTAAATACATAGCTACTGGTACAAACGCTCAGCCCCGAGGGTGGACTACTCCCTCCTCATTATGGTGGCCATAGGGATGATAAAGATGGCCACCGGTGATGATTGCCCCCTCCGGCGGAGTGCCGGAACAGGGTCTAGATTGGTTTTTCGTGGCTACAGAGCCTTGTGGTGGTGGAACTTCTGATCTAGGATCTCCCCGAGGGTTTTGGAATATTTGGCAATTTATAGGGCGAAGTGGGGGTGCGGGAGGCCACCGAGGTGGGCACAACCCACCGGGGCACGCCTGGGGGCCTAGGTGCGCCCTGGTGGGTTGTGCCCCCTCGGGGCACCCCCAGGTGTTGCCCTGGCGCATTGGATGTCTTCTGGTCCATAAAAAATCCACAAAAAGTTTCGTGGTGTTTGGACTCCGTTTGATATTGATTTCCTGCAATGTAAAAAACAAGCGAAAAACAGTAACTGGCATTGGGCACTATGTCAATAGGTTAGTCCCAAAAAATTATATAAAGTTGCTGATTGTAAGACATCCAAGAATGATAATATAACAGCATGCAACAATCAAAAATTATAGATACGTTTTATACGTATCACGAGCAGCCAATGCCGCACATGCTCACCGGGAAGCTAGCCCTTTGACCTCCATCCACCAGCCGCCCGCCTCGCTCACAAATTCTCCATTAATGGCGGCCAAGCAACTGTTTAACACGCGGTTAATTAAAGCACCTGGATAGAGGGTGTTTGCTTGTGATCCCATGGCCCCGCTCAACGTTAGTGTTTGCTTTGTTCGTGTTTTAAACTCGTATTCCGGATAATTTAAAATGACACATAGGGCAATGGATAATACGATGACAAATAAAATGACAAAGGAAAATACGATGGCGCGGATAATAATTGTCTTACATATTCCGGATAATTTAAAATGCCACATGCGGCAAAGCCCGGAAGACATGGGGGCAAGAGAAGAAGGAAATCGTAGACAACGATCTGGGTAACTACTGTCTCTACTCCTCGATGGATCACCGTGCGACGAGATCCTCCAGCTCCTTCTTCAATTCATCATGACTTTGCTTGACAGCAGCCACAGATTCCTCCACCTCCTGCTCGCGCTCGATCTGGAGCTTCCTCAAGTCACCCATCAGTTCCACGATGACCGCTTTCAGCGTCATCCCCGAGGCACTGCTCTGCTCATGTAGCTTCTTCCAGCTGGCGGCCTCCTCCTCCGTCTCGGCGGGTGCCTTGAAGAGCTTTGCATTGTCACCCATGAGTTGCTCGACGAGGCCGATCCCTTCTCAACGGAGGAATCACTAATCTCGAGCAGCTTCAAAGCCGTCGACCATCTCCTGGTGCTTAATTAGGCCAGCAAGAATACCATCGTCGCTGGCCATGGACTTCAGCACCGCCAGCTCGTCACGGTCGCCGATGCGGCGAGTGCGCTTGTGAGAACCCTCGTGTGCCGGTGAGAGCTCGTTCGAGGGCTCTGCGGCGCGCCAGGGCATCTCTGCTGCAGCTGCTGCATAGCGGCAGGACCTCTCTAGTGCTTCCGTGGCCTAGGTCTTTCCTCCCTGGTTATATGTCGACCCAAAACTCCTCCTTCCGGTCATGGCAGGACGACTTGACAGGAAAGACATGTTTGTGGGTGATGAGGAGAGGAACTGTGAAGTAACTTTTGAGTGGGTAGTTTTTATAGCCCGGTGCTAAGTGTGAATATGTTTATGTTTGATCAGTGCGAACAGATTTGCAATTACTTAATGCGCGGTAATCTGGAATGTGACGAGAAATAAGCTCAAAATTTATTGATGGTTCTGGGCTCGAAGCCCGAAACACACCTTCATATGGCTGCCCGTTTCTGTTGTTCTGGCTCATCGCAAACATTTCTTAAGGATCAACTGTATGCCACGCATCGCACACGCATCCGAAGCCTGAAATGGTTCCCGGATGGCGTACGTGGGCCCGTGTTCTCGGATGTGTACATGTCTGCCCACTATCACACGTGGTCCAGATATCACCATCGTGTTCGATGGATGCGCCGTCGCGCCTCCCACGGGGTGCCAAGGCGTTTAGGCGGCCGCGGCAAGCTCTGCTCATGTCCCTCCGCATGCTCTGCTCGTTGTTTAGGCGCCAAGGCGTGCTCGGGTCGCGTCCCTCCGCGCGTGCTCTGCCGGCGGTTGGGGCGGGCCACGATCACGATGGGGAAGCTTTGGTTATTTGATCTGAGATTATGTTAATTAATTATACCTCCAACTCTGGAGGTATAATTAATTAACCTAAACTATGATCTTTGGTGCATGTTCCCGTCGCGCAACTCCATCCTATCGTCGACCGTTGGGAGTATGCTGGTAAGCGTAGGTAACTAGCTAGCACGTGGATCAGTAGCGAGTCGCCGCCGCTGGCCATTGTTGTGGTTATTTATAGCTAGGAGCTGGCTAGGTTATTAGGGATTTTACAATTCACCCATGTGGAGCACGGAAGCCTTCCCAGGAGCACGGGAAGACTAAGTGGAGCACACAACCCGGCAACCGTATGCGGTGTCACGTGTTAACATAAGCAAATGTATGTGTAACTTACTAATCATTGCACACGAGTACTCGCATATGCATCGTGTGCGATACTCCTAGCCACCGCAAGCAACTAGTTTGCATTTTTCAAAGTTTTTTATACACACAGAATCGCACACGAATTAACTATAGTAACCGTCTTTGTTAAATTTTCTCATCGCAAACAGTTCATCAGAGTGGGATGTTTTCCACGTATCACACACATCTTTTTTACACAAATCATTTGTGTTCTTTTGGCTCATCACAAATAGTTCATCTATGTGAACTGTATGCCGCATATCACACACATCTTGTTAAGTTGAACCATTTCTGTTGTGTTGCCTAATCGAAAACAGTTCGTCCGAGTGAACTGTATGCTGTATATCAGACACACCTTGATCTAGCTAACCATTTCTCTTACATTCCCTAATAGCAAACAGTTCAACTGAGCGAACTGTATGCCATATATCCCACATACCTTTTATAGCTGCCTGTTTCTGTTGTTCTGCCTCATCGCAAACAGTTATTGTGGATTAACCGTATGTCACACATCACACACGCAGCTGGAATATGAACCATGTTTGATGTATCCACCATCGCAAATGTTTTGCATCTTTTTGATGGTTTCAATACATCACCGTTTGCGATTAATGCATCGCACACAGTTTCGTCAAAGGGTCTTTGATTGTAGTGTCGCATTAGCAGCATCCTTCAGTAGTGTTTGCCCTAAGCCCTAGCACATCAGTCCCACCAGGTTGTTCTAGTCGGTCCCACCGAGATTCCTAACATTCATATTTTTGAACAGATCGGTCTCACCGAGTTTTTGATCGGTGCCACCGAGATGGGTCAAAAGTGTGTAACGGTTGGATTTTGTGTGGAGGCTATATATACCCCTCCACCCCCTTCTCCATTTGAGAGAGAGCCATCAGAACGTGCCTACACTTCCACCATCCATTTTCTGAGAGAGAACCACCTACTCATGTGTTGAGATCAAGATATTCCATTCCAACCTTTTGAACCTTGATTTCTATCCTTCCTAAGTTGCTTTCCACTCAAATCCCTCTTCCACCATAGCCAAATCAGTGAGAGAGAGAGTTGAGTGTTGGGGAGACTATCATTTGAAGCACAAGAGAAAGGAGTTCATCATCAACACACCATCCATTACCTTTTAGAGAGTGGTCTCTCCTAGATTGGTTAGGTGTCGCTTGGGAGCCTCCGTCATGATGTGGAGTTGAACCAAGAAGTTTGTAAGGGCACGGAGATCGCCTACTTCATGAAGATCTCCCGAGTGAGGCAAGTCCTTCGTGGGCGATGGCCATGGTGGGATAGACAAGGTTGCTTCTTCGTGGACCCTTCGTGGGTGGAGCCCTCCGTGTACTCGCGTAGCCGTTACCCTCATGGGTTGAAGTCTCCATCAATGTGGACGTATGATAGCACCGCCTATCGGAACCATGCCAAAAATCTCCATGTCTCCATTGTGTTTGCCTTCTCCAAACCCTTCCTTTTACCTTCATATGCAATGTTTTACTTTCCGCTGCTATACTCTTAGAATTGCATGTGTAGGTTGATTGATTGACTTGTGCTAATTGCTAAAATCTGCCAACAACTAAATTTGGGAAAATGTTAGATTTTTATTTGGTCAAGTAGTCTAATCACCCCCTCTCTAGACATACTTTCGATCCTACAACACCATTTGTGCCTGATGCGGCTTGAAGCTACGTCGGTATTTCCCCAAAGAGGAAGGGATGATGCAGCACAACAGCGGTAGGTATTTCCCTCAGTGATGAGACCAAGGTTATCGAACCAGTAGGAGAACCAAGCAACACAACGTAAATAACACCTACACACAAATAACAAATACTCGCAACCTGATGTGTAAAAGGGGTTGTCAATCCCTTTCGGGTAGCGGCACCCAAGATAGGCAAACAGACGTGAATAAATTGTAGTAGATTAATAGATCGAACGCAAAATAAATTACATAAGAATAAAATGCAGCAAGGTATTTTTTTATTTTTGGTTTAATAGATCTGAAAGTAAAAGCAAAGGAAAATAGATCGCAAAGGCAAATAATATGAAAAAGCGACCCGAGGGCCGTAGGTTTCACTACTGGCTTCTCTCGAGAAAAATAGCAAACAATGGGTAAACAAATTACTGTTTGGCAATTGATAGAACTTCAAATAATCATGAAGATATCCAGGCAATGATCATTACATAGGCATCACGTCCAAGATTAGTAGACCGACTCCTGCCTGCATCTACTACTATTACTCCACACATCGACCACTATCCAGCATGCATCTAGTGTATTAAGTTCATGGAGAAACGGAGCAAAGCAATAAGAATGATGACATGATGTAGACAAGATATATTTATGTAGAAATAGACTCCATCGTTTTATCCTTAGTAGCAATGACATGATGTAGACAAGATATATTTATGTAGAAATAGACTCCATCGTTTTATCCTTAGTAGCAACGATACATACGTGTCAGTTCCCCTTCTGTCACTGGGATCAAGCACCGTAAGATCGAACCCACTACAAAGAACCTCTTCCCATTGCAAGATAAATAGATCAAGTTGGCCAATCAAAACCCAAATATCGGAGAAGAAATACGAGGCTATACGCAATCATGCATATAAGAGATCAAAGAAACTCAAATAACTTTCATGGATATAAAATGATAGATCTGATCGTAAACTCAAAGATCATCCGATCCCAACAAACACACCGCAAAAATTGTTACATCATATGGATCTCCAAGAGGCCATTGTATTGAGAATCAAGCGAGAGAGAGGAAGCCATCTAGCTACTGACTACGAACCCGAAGGTCTACAAATAACTACTCATGCATCATCAGAGAGGCAACAATGGAAGTGGTGAACCCCTCCGTGATGGTGTCTAGATTGGATCTGGTTGTTCTAGACTCTATGGCGGCTAGAATTGATTTTCTTCGACTCTCCTAGGGTTTCTGGAATATTGGGGTAATTATAGAGCAAAGAGGCGGTTCAGGGGGCACCCCAGGTGGGCACAACCCATCAGGGCGCGCCTGGGCCTCCTGGCGTGCACTAGTGGGTTGTGCTCCCCTTGGAGCACCCCCCAGGTGCTTCTTCGGCCCACTGGATGTCTTCTGGTCCAAAAAAATCTCCAAAAAGTTTTGCTGTGTTTGGACTCCGTTTGGTATTGATTTCCTGAAACAACAACTGGCACTTGGCACTATGTCAATAGGTTAGTAGCAAAAAATGATATAAAATGACTATAAAATGATTATAAAACATCTAAGATTTATAATATAACAGCATGGAACAATAAAAAATTATAGATATGTTGGAGACGTAGCAGCATCCCCAAGCTAAATTCCTGCTCGTCCTCGAGTAGGTAAATGATAAAAACAGAATTTTTGATGTGGAATGCTGCCTAACATGTCATCTCATATTCTTTTCTTTATAGCATGGACATTTCACTACTAGGGAAAACCTTATACACAGAACTTCAGCAGTAACGCTTGTTAAAAAAGGGCGCTACTGCTAAATAGCAGTAGGGCGTGCATGATAAACGCGCTGCAGACACAAATGTAGCAGTAGCGCATCTACTTTTAAACACGCTATTACTAAAATTCTCACTACTAAGCCGATAGGCTACTATCGGATTTCGGGTTCCGGCAGACCCTCTAGGTTCGAACTCTAGGGTGCGCACGGAGATCTCGCCCCCTACCTACCTGCACCTCGTTGCCTCGCTAGGATCTAAACTACCAAAGAAACAACACAAGAGACACAAGGTTTATACTGGTTCGAGCCACCATTGTGGTGTAACACCCTACTCCAGTGTGTGGTGTGGTGGATTGCCTCTTGGGCTGATGATGAACAATACAAGGAAGAACAACCTCGCGAGGGTGAGGTGTTCTTGTGGCTAGGCTCTTGATTGGAGTGGATCAAGCTAAGATGAGGCGAGATGTCTGGATCTCTCTAGATTCAAGATGCCCCTACCCTGTGGGTGGCTAGTCCTATTTATAGGCAGAGGCCCTGGGCCTCTTCCCAAATATTGAGCGGGAAGGGCGCCAACAATTGGCCATTTTGAAGGGGAACATCTAGTACACTTATCCTGACTAAATTTGGTCCTCGCCTGTCAAAGGCTCTGGCGGTGACGCCGGCTTGGGCTCCACGATGACCTCCTTCCTGCCGTTCCGACGGTCTTGGTCTTGTTGCACCGAAACGGGTGCCTTTGCTTGATACTCTCGCCTGCGCTTGCCTCCTTTGCATCAAAGAGGAAATTAGGACCTCACAGCAGCCGGGCGCCCTTGGCGCCCTTGGTCGTCATGGCTTGCGTCATGGGCACCTCGTGAGGTAGCCCGCCTTGATCTCTCCGCCTCGCGAGCCAACTTTGACGAGGCCATGCACGAGGAAGCTTCTGTCGTTCGCCCAGCAGGCTTGCCCTCGCGAGGGTCTTGAGCTTGTCTTGATGAAGATGGGCGTCTTGGGCCACCCCTTGAGCCACGCCGCAGCGCCGCGAGCAAGTCTGGTACCCCTGTTCCCGAACGCCGACAAGAGCCCCGGGCCCAAAGCGCGCTGGACTTGGCTGAGCGAGAAGCTAAGGGGCAAGTCTGCGAGCGCCTGGCCCTAACAGCTCTTGGCCTTGGGCGCCGTGTGGCGGTTGATTGGGCGTGGGCGCCTTAGCAATCAAGCGAATCGACAAAAGAGCGACATCTGTCTAGGCTTTGCTTCCTTTGCCTCCTCCGGTCATTGCCCAGATCCCCTTTCTTGCGCCTTTCCTTGCTGCCTCCGAAATCTCCAGATCTACTTCTACCGCGTGCCCTAGCAAGACATGGTGCCTCGCCAGACTCCTGCCGGAGCTTGGTACTCAACCGCCTTGGACTCGCCGAACGTGTCGGAGAAGGGCCTTGCTCGGGCGCGCCGGATGGTGGCGGCGCAAGGCAACGACGGGGCAGCGGTGCTCAGGGCTGGCTCCGCCCTTCCCGGGGGCCAAGGAAGCACCTTCTATCCACTCTTCGTGAGCGCCATTGCTGCCGGTCTGGTGCCTCCCATTTATGAGTTCTTCTTTTCTGTCCTCCGCCATTACAAACTGCAAGCTCTGCACCTCCACCCCAACTCTGTTCTTCTTCTGGCGATCTTCACCTACTATTGTGAGGCTCATGTCGGGGTGGAGCCCTCAGTGGCCTTGCTGCGCCACTACTTCTACCTCCAGACCTCTCGCGGGCCCATCTCCGCATGCGCGAGCTTTGTCGCGTATGGCAGCTCCAACGCCATCTCGAAGCCCGGGAAGAGGATTGAGGGCTTCAGGAGCAAGTGGGTCATGGTAGACGCTGGGCGCATCCATCCTCGATTGATTCTGCCCACGGAGCAGCCCACGACCTCCGACGATTGGTCTCGCACGGAACTCGTGGATCCCCGCGCGAAGCCGGTGCTGGAGAAGATGAACGCGGATCTATGGCCGGGCAACATGGCGACGGCGAAGCTGACCGTGGCGTCGCTCCTGAGGGAGTTCCTGGAGCACCAGGTGGCCCCGCTTCGTCGATGATTGCCTTCTTATGGAGGCCCGCCCGAGCCCGCAGTCTTGGCCGACGAAGATCTGGCGCGGTCCTCAATCTTTGGTCGGGGAGGCGTGGCGAGGCTGGAGGCGTTCCTGCACCCCTGTTCCTTCGAGATGATTGGGAGCAGGCGGTGGAATCCATGCCCGTCTTCAATGGGGACGGGCCCGTGCCCGCGGAGGTTCCCGAGGACCCGGCGGCCCTGACGACGGTGAACGTGTCCTCCGGCGACTCCAGCGGAGAGGAGGAAGAAGAGGAGCGGGAAGAGGGGCTTGACTCCGAGGCGACCGACAGGGAGTCGAGAGTGCCCCTCCCCCAGCGCAGGTCCCGCGCTCTCCGCCTCTTGCCGAGCAACGACGAGGATGGCGATGAGCGGGGCAGCGAGAGCTTGCCCCCAATCCCGAAGAAGGACAGGACTGGGCTGGTCCCCCGCGGGTCTGCCCCGGCTCCGAGGCGATCCGCAGACGTGCCTCCTGCTCCCGGGCCTCTTGAGGCTGATCCCTGTAGCCGGCTCTCGGGCTTCAAGTATGGCCGGAGGTTGCTCGAGCCCGTGAGTGATGACCAGTAAGTGCTTGATTCTTGTTTTATTCCTTGCTTTGTCGCTGAGGCTTGACATCTGTATCCCTTGGCTAGGCTGGCGCCTGCGGCAAAGAAGCTGAAGGGGGCTCCTGAGGCTTCGTCTGGGACAGTGCCTCCGCCCGCGAAAGAAGGTGACGGCAAGACACGGGCCTCTCCTGCCCGGTCATCCTCGCGAGGCCTGGCAGAGCTAGCTGGGGCGAGCTCAACCCCCATGGCCCAAGCGACTCCTGAGGTATCCTTGCCTGATGCCACCACCGCAGCTGTTGGGGCGCAGAAGGTCCCGCCTCAGGATGTTGTGGTTACGCTGCCGTCCTCTCCTCCTACTCCACCAACTGTTGTCTCTCCGACTCCTCCCACTGTCCTGGATCGTGCTGCTGCTGAACTGGACCGGCTGCGGCAAGATCTTTTGGGCGCCGACCCTCGCTTGGTGGCCGGGCGCTTGGAGCTGGCCTCCGGCTGGGTTCGCTCTGACGCTTCGATCCGAGCGGCGCTGGTTCAGGCCGCGACGGCTTGCGACGAGGAGAAGTAGGCCGTCCTTGGGGCGAAGGCTGCTCGCGACGCCGCCTTGGGGGAGGTAGCCGATGTCCGAGGTTGCTGCAAGGCGCTGGAGAGCGAGCTGCAGAGCTTGCGTGACCAGCTTGCCAAGGAGGCCCGCATTCGCCAAGAGGAGGAGGAAGACATGAAGGCTCACAAGGCGGCCGTCAAGGATTGGGACGCCAAGCTTAACAAACACCGTGACCGCCTGGGTGCGCTGGAGCAGGAGTTGGAGGCGAAGAGGGTCGAGCTGGACGTCAAGGCGCGGGTCCTCGCTGAGGACCGCGTGGCCTTCGCGGAGATGGACGTGAAGGCTCGCACCTTGCTGAGGTCGCTTTACGACAGCGGCCTGGAAAGCCCGCTGGCCGGCGCCGAGGACGGCCCTGCCAAGCTGCTTCCCTTCCTGATCCTCGCCCTTGAAGATGTCACCCTTGGCCTCGGCCCTACGGCTGAGGCCGAGGCGCATGTCCTGTCTTCTACAGCGTTGACGCGCGTCCTTACCCACGTCTACCTTCGCGATCCCGACGTCGACCTCGACAACTCTTTGGATCCGTGGCGGCGAGCTTGCCGCTCTTGAGGCCGTGAGGGGTCGGCGGAGGATCTGCTTGGCGGTTCGGGCCTTGACACCAAGCGAAGCGGCGCTGCGGTCTGAGGCTTCACAAAGCGAACCGCCCAGCGCAGCTCGCCGCCAACAAGTGACTCCTTTGTGGCTCTGTTCGCTTTTAGCTCCTGCAACATGCATCATTCCTCGGGGCGTTTAAACTTCGCGTTTGGCGTTGTGAAAACAGTTGGACTGTAATATTTTCATTTGAATTCCTTGAGATTTATTTTTTCCTTCCTACTTGCTTATGTTCTCGCCGCAGAGCCGGCCCTTGCAAGATACCTCAGCCGCCATTAGCCCCGACCGGAAACCAGGGCGGGACCAAGGAGTGAGGGCTACGTGACAAGTTAGGCTCTGAGTCGCGATGCTCGAGAGTCCCCTTAGCGCCTTAACAACAAGTAGGGAGGTGAGATGTATGGGTGAATTTGCCATTCTACGTCTGCAGAGCCCGACCCCGCGCATACCTCAACCGCCGTTAGCCTTTCGGAACTAAGGAGTGAGGGGCTACGTGACCAGTTAGGCTCTTGAGTCACGATGCTCAGGAGTCCCCCTTGACGTTCAAACGGCCTTCGTACCTTGGCTCCGCTCGGGGAGGGATGTGCGACGAACCAGGCCCGAGGGGCCTGGCTAGGTGGCGTGCGTCTGGGCGTGACCCAGGCATAGCCCCCGTGCCCAGCCCCCTCGCGCGGCACTCCCGAGGGGAGGCGTTGCGATGAGGCTAGACATTGAGATCTGGGCTCCCTGAGGTTGATGCTGCCGGGGGGCACCCTCAGTTGTTTATCACCAGCGCGGAGCATAGCGCTTCCGTATGTGTACGGGCATAACCGCTCCTCGGCGGTGTCGTCGGCCAGTACGAAGCATGGTGCTTCCAGCAGTGCGTGGGAGGGCTCCCCTCGGGAGGAGCCCACAGGCGTGTACAGCCCATACGACACGTGGTCTGGCACGGTAGGGCTGACGAGGTGTATCTGGGCACCCGTCAGCCAGCGCGGGACTCACGGGGCCCTACCTCAAGGCGGGATGCGCCTGGCACTGGGCCTTAACTTGTGATGTGTTCCTGCAAATTTGGTTAGATGTCGACGCTCTATGTCCTCGGGTCCCGGCCCTCGAGCGGGTCTCAGCCGTCGCTGGTATGCCAGGTTGCGATGCCGTGGACAAGGCCGTAGGGTGAGGGCTGGAGAGCCAGTAGGAGCCCATGAGTCGCGATGCTCAGGTACCCCCCCTTTAACGTGCAAGCGGCCGACATGAAGGAAGAATGGGTGCCACGGACAGGCATCAAATAACAATCATGATGGGTCGAACACATGACCCGAAATAAACGCAAGAGGGGTACATGCGGCTGGAGTGCCCCGGCGACTTGGGGATGATGCAGCCGAGGGCCCCCAACAAAGTAAGCTAGGAACATGAAGTAAGAGGATACGCGCGAGGATGGACCCACGCGACACTGGGAATGATGCAGCCACAGGCGCTCCCAGTGGAAATGAAACTTGAAGGATGTCACGATAGCGTTGAAGAGGAAGGGATGCTGAAGTATTATGCGTCGTGGGCTGCGGAAGCCGATCTTCCACGAGCACCCGGGCCGGGAGCCTCGGGAGGCTCGGGGCGCTGTGGCTCCTCGACCATCTCCATCTCCGCCAGGACTGCGGGAGCCTGGCCTCTTGAGCCTCGGGATGCTCCCCATGAGGCGCGGCGGGTGGCGGCCGCGTTCGGCACGCCGTAGGGCATGCGAACGTAGCTGTGGGGTGGACCTTCGCAGCGCCCCACGCGTGAGGGCCAGAAGCGCTCCTGAGAGGCGGCTCGGTTGAGCCATGGTATGTCGATGCAGACGCGCAGCCCACCATCCTCGCCTGGATGGGGAGCTACGGCGGGTAAGCGGCGGCTGCACTCATGACTCTTGACTCCTGCAGCTCCTGAATGATCTGGCTAACGAACTCCTAACGGTTTGGCCCTCCTTGCCTTGCTCCTTCCTGATGGAAACGTGCTTTGAAACACGCCTCCAAGTGGTGCCCAAGCACCTCCCTCGTGACCTTAGCAAGGTCGGTGGCCCTCCAGGAGAGAGCCCCCGAGCCTTGCTTGAGGAGGGCGCCGGGCGTGCCTTCCTATGCGACAGAAGGAGGTGCCCCCTGAACAGGCGCGGACCCTGAGGGGCCTGCCTCCCGATGGGTCGGGCCTGGCAACATCTTGTTCTTCTTGGGAGCAGTCTCGGGGAGCCTCCCGCTCCCGCTCCCGCTCCTCCCGCCTCCAAGTGACGCAGCTTGAAAAGCTCGCTCCAGGGAGCACACTGCGTCTCTTTCTTCACAAGGCACCGTGTTGACTCCGCCGCTTCCTAGCATCTTGAGGACGTTGTAGCCGTGATGAGTCACGACCATTAACTTGGCCAGAGCTGGGTACCCGAGGATGGCATTGTATGGCAGGCAAATGTGGGCGACATCAAAGTCAATGAGCTCGGTGCGGTAGTTGTCGCGTGCCCCGAAGGTGATGGGGAGGCGGACCTGCCCAATCGGAACCATGGAGCCATCGGTGACTCCAGAGAAAGGCTTGGTTGGCTGAAGCTGATTGTAAGGAACTTGGAGATTGTTGAATGTCTCTACGGACAGGACATTGAGCCCTGCTCCGCCATCGATGAGGTCTGGTGACTTGCGTTCTGCGATGATTGGGGAACAAAGCATTGGGAGGACTCGGCTGTGGCCACGCACTTGAGCTGATCTGCTGAGCTGAACGTGATGGCGCATGTTGACCACCTGAGAGGGCGCGTGGCTTCGAGCTTGGGGAGGACTGCATTCACTTCGCGGGCGAACTGCTTGAAGATGCGTTGAGAGGCTGGGGCTTGAGCTCCGCCCAGGATGCAAGCGATCGCGCGCGGCTCATGGAAGCCCCCAGCCCCCTCGTCCTGATGATGGTCCTCATTTCTCCTTGGCTGCGACGGTAGAGGAGGGAGGCCTGCGTTTCCTTGCGGGCGATCCTCGCGAGGCTGATCCCTCCAGGCTCCCTCGCGAGGCTGATCCTGCCAGCGATCCTCGCGAGGTCGGTCACGCTACCCTTGGCGAGGGCCACGGTCTTCCCAATGTCCCGCATTTCTTCCTCCTCGGCCGTAGCCTCGATCGTTGCGGTCGGGGCGTCGACCGATTCTCCCTTCTCGCACGGCTCGGAGCTCTTGACATTCGTTGGTGTTGTGGGTGTGGAGGTCGTGGTACACACAGTACCGGCTGGCCTTGGAAGACTCGGGCTGATCTCGCCTCGCTTGGTATCTGGTTACTCGCCACAGTACGGCAGCCCCTTGCGCTTCCGTCCACGGCCTTGGGCTTCTTCTCTTACAGGTCTGCGGCTGGCAGCTCGAGGAGGAAAGGCGTCCTTCCTCAGCCACTGGTGCACTTGGTCGCCAGTTGAACAGCTCAAGGATGTGCACAGATCTTCATACATCGCCAGCTCCTCCTTCATCTTGACGTCACGCACACCATCGGAGAAGGCTGAGATGACGGCCTCCTCGGTCACCTTGGGAATCTTGAGGCGTGCATTGTTGAAGCGCTGGATGTACTTCGCAGGTCTCCCCGGCTGCTGCTTGATCTGGCGCATGTCGCTCCGGTAGGAGGCGGTCGCGAGTACCTTGGAAGTTGGTGATGAAGCGGGTGCGCATCTCGTCGAGAGGAGATCGTGCGAGCCGAGTTCAGGAGCGATCGGGCCCGTCATTGAGTGCCATGGGAAACCAGTTCGCCATGACCTTCTCGTCCCCGTTGGCGGCTTCGATGCCCAGCTCGTAGAGCTGAAGGAACTCCGCTGGGTCGGTCGTGCCGTCGTAGCAAGGAGGCAGGTCTGGTTTGAACTTGCCGGGCCACGCGACGTTGCGCAGCTCAGTGGTGAAGGCGCGGCAGCCTGCTGTGGCCACAGGAGGCCTTTGGTGACGAAGAGCCTGGTCTTGCGGGTCCCCATGCGCTGCCGCTGGGAGCAGCGCGGGGTCTTGGCATGCTGGAGCAGGAGCGCGGTCATGACGAGCCGGTGCAGGGAGCACTCGGGCAGCTTCTTGGGGGCGAGGGACCTCTTGACAGCTCTGCTCTTGCTGCGCTGGCGCCGGACGGAGTGTGTTTTGCCTAGGGACCACGCACCTTGGGGCCAAGGCGCCTTCTTGAGGGGGAGGCGGCTGAGGCGCCCCTAGAGCTTCATCGCCCGCGCATGGCGGGGTGCGGTGCAGCGAGAAGGACGGCGCGGGGGAGCCCCCTGCGGCGCGGACGAGCTCGGCGACGCGGTCGAGCCACTCTTCATAGACGTCGTCGATAGGGCGGTAACACAGGAGCTCGTTTGCCGCGATGAGCGCGGCTTGAGCCTCCATGGGCGCGCGGAGCGCGCGAGACGAAGAACCAGCCGGGGCGAGCGAAGGGGTAGTAGTACGGCCGTCTCGCCTCACGGACGGATGCTGGGACGATGCTTGCTGCTCGTTCCCCACCGGGCCGGTGGCGGCGTTGACGGCAAAGCTGACGAAACGGCGAAGCGGCCGCCCGGCAGGGGCCGTCTGGCGGCGCGGCAGCGAGGCGGCTCGGCGCTTCGGTGCGGGCCCGACAGTGTCTGACATGGATGCAATGGTCGGCGAAGAACAGGGCGGCGGAAGACGAATTCCGGCGGACCCCTACCTGGCGCGCCAAATGTCAGATTTCGGGTTCCGGCAGACCCTCTAGGTTCAAACTTTGGGGTGCGCACGGAGATCTCGCCCCCTACCTACCTGCACCTCGTCGCCTCGCTAGGATCTAAACTACCAAAGGAACAACACAAGAGACACAAGGTTTATACTGGTTCGGGCCACCATTGTGGTGTAACACACTACTTCAGTGTGTGGTGTGGTGGATTGCCTCTTGGGATGATGATGAACAATACAAGGAAGAACAGCCTCGCGAGGGTGAGGTGTTCTTGTGGCTAGGCTCTTGATCGGAGTGGATCAAGCTAAGATGAGGCGAGATGTCTGGATCTCTCTAGATTCAAGATGCCCCTACCCTGTGGGTGGCTAGTCCTATTTATAGGCAGAGGCCCTGGGCCTCTTCCCAAATATTGAGCGGGAAGGGCGCCAACAATTGGCCATTTTGAAGGGGAACATCTAGTACACTTATCCTGACTAAAGTTGGTCCTCGCCTGTCAAAGGCTCTGGCGGTGACGCCAGCTTGGGCTCCACGATGACCTCCTTCCTGCCGTTGTGACAGTCTTGGTCTTGTTGCACCGAAACGGGTGCCTTTGCTTGATACTCTTGCCTGCGCTTGCCTCCTTTGCACCAAAGAGGAAATGAGGACACTTCTTGGTCTGGCGCCCTTTGGCGCCCTTGGTCGTCATGGCTTGCGTCATGGGCACCTCGTGAGTACCCGCCTTGATCTCTCCGCCTCCTCGCAAGCCAGCTGACGAGGCCGTGCTGAGGAAGCTTCACATCATCCGCCCGTGAGGCTTGGCCCCTCGAGGGTCTTGAGCTTGTCTTGATGAAGATGGGCCGTGCTGGGCCACCCCTTGAGCCACGCCGCAGGCAGGCAAGTCTGGGTACCCCCGTTCCCAGAACGCCGACAGCTACATATAGTAGTAGCAGTCTTCTAGAAAGAGCGCTACCGCTAAGTTTATTTTAGCAGCACGTTTACAGTGAAACGCGTTACTGTTAATGAAAAGAAAATTAAATGAAAAACAAATAGAAAAGTAAATGAAAATGAAAGAAATAAAAAAAGGAGAAAGGAAAAAAATGTAAATAAAATTAAATGAAAAAGGGAAAAAGGAGAAAGGAATAGTAGTAGCGTTTGTTCATCAGAGGCGCTATAGATAACTTAGCAGTAGCGCTTGTTTAGACCCCGCTGTAGAAAGAGAAAATGAAATAAGAAAAGAAAAGGAAAATACATAGCTATAGCAGTAGCACGTTTACTGAAAAGCGCTATAGCTAACTTTGCTATAGCGCGTTTATAGAAACGCACTACCGCTAAGTTTGACTTAACCCAAAAGCGGTCCCCCCCCCCCCGGCCACCACTTGTCCCCCATATCTCTTGCCCCACTTCGCCGCCGTCTCCCCAATTAGTCGTCGCCCTACTTCGCCGCCGTCAACGCCCCCGGAGCCACCAGAGCTGCGCGCCGTCGGCGTCACCGGAGCCGCGCGGCCTCATCAACGCCACCGGAGCCGCCCTCGGTGCCAGCGGAGCCACCCTCGACGCCCTGCCTCCCTCGCACGACCGACGCCATCCTCTGTAAGCCCCCACCCTTCCTCTCTCTCTCATGCATAGAACAAAAATTGGACAGAGAACTAGCTAGATAGGTTAACTTGTTTAATTAGGTTAATTATCTAGGTTAGTGCAAAAATTTAGTTAGGGCTTTGACGGAGAACTAGTTAAGTTAATTATCTAGGTTAGTGCAAAAATTTAGTTAGGTCTTTGACAGAGAACTAGCTAGGTTAACTACTTTAATTAGGTTAATTATCTAGGTAAACTAGGTTAACTAGCTGGGTTAACTAACTAGGTTAAATAGCTAGGTTAATTAGGTTGGTTAGGTTAACAAGCTAGGTTAACTAGGTTCGCTAGGTTAGAGGAAAAAATTATTTTAGAGCATTAGGTGAGAAGGGTTAGAGAAGGGATAGAATTTGGGTTCTGTCCTAGGCAAAGAAGTGTTTAGTGAGGTCATTTTGCAAAGGTTTTTCATTTTTGAAAAGACCACTATTTTTCTAGGAAAAGAATTTAGGCAAGTTTTATTTTAAAGATGATCCTTCATAGACTTTTATTGTTGATTTTATCTTTTCATTGAAGTGGTCATGTTATATCTTTTCATTGAAGTGTGGTTCGATTGTGCCCATGTGGCCTTTTGTTGTTTCCAGGGAATGAAGCGCGGGTGGCCTATGTTTTGCCGGAATGTTGATTCATTTTCGTTCCGGCAAATTTCTGGTGCTCGATTTTTCCACGTTTTAGCAAAGGTCAAGCCGAAATTTTCCGTGAATTTCGGCATGACTTGTGCTACAAACTAGGACATATCGAGTGCCCGCGACTTGCCGCACCGGGAAGGAGTTAACGTTCCTGCAAAGCATAGGCCTTTTTTATGTCATTATTCATTTTATTAGGTCTAGAATTAATTGACTAGATTTAATCATAGGAAACATGGCTAGCAACGATGAAGGACAGGGTTACGGTGATCTGCGACAACGCTCTACCGGCGGCGAAGAATTTTTAGGAAGCCGACGATCAAGAGTTGATGTTGCTGGGTCCACCTGTCACATCGGATATTGAGACTGACATCGAGACCGGCGCTGAGACTGAGACCGGCATCAAGACCGACGCTCAGACTGAGACCGGCGCCGAGACTAGCGGAGCCGGTATAGAACCGAAAGCAAAGAGGCAACGACTTCCTAACAAGCTCAGGACTACTAGACTGGTGGTCACGGAGGTGGACGACGGCAATTTTGAGCCAACCGCGCCCGAGGAAGCGCGCGTGTGCTACGGGTATTAAATAGGCTGCATCATACAGACAACCGCCACCATCAACGATGAGAAACTACAGAAGATAGATAATATGAGGCCCTTCCTCCTAAAGAAGCTGCACCAGATATTCTTGTTCCCGGGCCGGAATGAAAAGGGTTATAAATATCCAGATAAGGACCCGGCAATGAAGAAGATAAACAAACACGCCATGACCAAGTTTAGCGATGCGTTGGCCGCCTAGAAATCAAGGCTGAAATATCGGATCGTGAACAAAAAGGAACCCTACTCCGAGATTGTAAAGGATAATCCGACAATCACGGCAGAGCACTTTGAAATATTCAAGGTGGCTTGCGAGGCCGAAGCTGTAAAAAAAAGTCGAAGTACATGAAGGGGCTTCAACAGAGGATCATTGGGTGCCACCACCTCGGAAGTCGTGGTTACGGCGAGAAGAGGTCCATATGGGCCAAGGAGGACGCGGAACCCACGAGTATGGGCATCCCAGACCCCTTGGCGGAGTTCACCGTCCCGCAGTAGCGTGACGTCCTCAGGGCCCGGCACCGTTGGGACCCAGTGAAGAAGATTTTCGAGACGAACGCGGTCACGACGGAGTTCATGAGACTGCTGGTAATTTTAGTTTCTGATCAATTCGACTGCACGTTAGTCATATTTGTAAACGATCCTTGTGCCTTTTGCAGAGAGAGCAGCACAGGATTATGACCGAAAGAGACTCGCCGTCTGAGGCGTTGGCGAGGCCCAAGTGGGACACTCCATTCAACCAGGCGTTGAACATATTGAAATGACTCCCGGTGGAGACTTGACCGTCATATGGACGCGTGCACGGTGTCCGAGACGGCGCCACGTGGAAGAAGTACTACTGTGAGACCACAAAGGAGATAAAGGAAAGACGGAGGTTAACTGAAGAAAACATCGACAAGAAGGTTGAGATTGCGGTTGAGAAGAAATCATCTGAGACAGTTGCAACAGCGGTAGCTGCCGCAAAACAGGTGCTTGTAGATATGTCTACTTCCTTGGTTCCGGCCGTTTTCAATTGGAGCAGGCAAAATCCAAAAAAAGGCTGCAGACTTTCCCCTTGCTGACTTCTTGGGGGGCAGCTCGAGTAGCATTGCACCATGCAGCTACACCTGCTCCCGCATCGGCTCCTGCACCTGCTCCCGCACTGGCTCCGGCACCGGACGTGCTCGACGGTGCTTCATCTTTGGCTGAGCTCGACGCCCTCACGGGGTATCTGCCACACCGGCCCCCTTCAATAAATGTATAATATCACATTTTTGTTGCCTTTCGGATGTCTCACGTCGCAGACTTTTCTTTGCAGGCCGACGAAACCCCATGCACCATATTGTACACCATCGGCGGCAAGAAGGTGGACGTGGGGAAGGTGACGATAATGGAGCCGAAGGAACCATTGTTCCGCAGCTGGCCGATCCCCCTGGACGTCTTCAAGGTTTCCGTGGCCAGTGTCAAACAGGACCACGAGAATTTGCCTCCTCTGGTACTAGTGGGGGATGACGACGAGACCCCGCGGGGGCTTGGTGATTGTTGCAATGGGTGGGTCCTGTTGTGGCCAAAGAGTCTGCTTCGTCTGGAGGCGGCCGGGAAAACACCCACGAGCACGTAGTTAGGTATGAACATCAACACCTCACATACCCAATTAGCGTCGGATGTCGTGCTGGGTGATAGCGGAGGGGGTGAGGAAAAGGCTCCATTAGTCGCTGGTGACGTCGCCATAGATGAGGATGACGATCATGATGACACTCAACAGTATGTCAATGAGTCGGTGCCTGAATTGCCGTCTCCGGAGGCTGAACGTATTACGGACGATCTTCCGGTAGTAAAGAAGTCTAGGAAGAGACCGAGGAAAGGCAAAAAAGCTGCTTCTATGATCGAGCCGCCTCAGCAGCCTCGGCTTCAAGACCGTATAGATATCCCCGGTGCGGAAAAATGGCATATCCCCGGTCAACCAATCCTACCTGAAGCAGCGCTAGGGGCCAGATTCGGCGATCTAAGGAGACTTCATGATGATGTGCTGCGGATAGAGAAAGGCCTCATCGCCTCGAAAGATCTAGGATACCCACTCTACATCGTTAACGTTCTGCGGCAATTGTCGTACGTCGACACATTCCCTGCGGAGAAGTTCTTCCTTGGATTCGATTACATATTCGACATGTTTCACATGAAGAAGCTGGACTTTACGTTTGTCCGCCTTTATGCCTTGCACATGAACTACCTCATCGGGGTTGAGCAGATAACTCATATCTGTGTCGATGACCCGTACTTCATGCACGAGGGCTTCTTCGGAGTCTGCCCAAAGCACCATGAATACGCGAGGGAATACATCGTCAATTTCATGCTCACCAATAAGGACAAGGAGGCGATTCTAGTGCCTTATCATCCCCAGTAAGTCATCCGTGCGGATATCCTTCCTTCGATTTCAATCATTCATTTGCATGGTGGAGGCTAATTAATTTGAGGTGTACTTATTTTGCGCAGCGGCGGGCGTGCCGTCCTCATCATCCTCTACCCCCGATACTCCCACGCTCTTTACTTGGACTCGTCGAAGAACATTAACAAAAAGGATTACACCCACATCAAGGATGTTCTCGACAGTGTTATGTTTTACTACGACGCGCGGGGTGGAGAGGTCAAGGACAAGAAGAGAAGGGACGGCAGGCCCGCGTTCGGCCATAAGACCGACTTGTGCTGCATCCAGCAACCGAGTGATTCTATTAATGATGGATTTTATGTCCTACACCACATGCTGGAGTACAGACGGGATCACCAGAACCTTCGCATGTCACCTACATCCGGCGATGCCCATATTCTGCAATGGGCAAAGAACGTAGGAGATATCGAGGATCATCGACTTCGAGCTGAGTTCTATCACATCCAGCGCGAACTTGCCCAAATCATCATGAAGGAGGTCGTCGGAAAAACAGGGATGTTCTACAAAGAAGGACAAATGTCGCGGGAAGACGTTCGAACATGGGTAGCCGCTCAGCGTCTTGACCTGAAGCCTTTCACTAGGCTCGGGGGACTATCTCCCTGACTTGGATGGATGGCACTACATGTAGGAGTGATTGTCGATATATGACAATGTGTCCATTTAGTCCATACCTTCTGTATGACAAAACTTTGAGTTATGCACGATGAAACTTTATTTGTGATGTAATTAAACCATCCTCCTCGACTAGCGACGATCACTCTAGTTAGGGCATTTTGGGTACGATCAACTTTGTTATTTATGCTTATGATAGGTTGCTTCTATTTTTGCCAAGTCAGTCTCTTTCTGTTGCTGAACTATATATGTTGCATATCATCGACTCATGTGACGATGCAGGTGCATAGACAATCGATGGTGAAGAAGTGCTACGCCAGAGTATATATCTGACGAGTGGCGGAGTGTCGAGCCAGTGTACGGTTTCCGGTTTCGGCGACGTGCAGGTTAGTTTAGGTTCACGCTAATGCGAGAGGGATACGAACTCATGTACTGCATAGTTCCGCTCTCACTCAAAGTGATAGATCTTCTCACGTATATCATTGTTTAGATGGATGACGATGTAGTTGCAAGTAATCGAGACTTGTATCGCTATTTTCGAGATGATGACGAGAGACCACTTTGTGTTGGATGATGATTATGATGATGACATGATTTGATGAGACTATTTGTATGTATATGCTATGATTACATTTGTATGTGTATGATATGCTAAAGATTATTGTATAAAGCCTATTCAAATACAAAACAAATATGCAGAAAAAAACATAAACTAATAAAACTAGCGATAGCGAGGAACAAATTTAGCGATGGCGCTGCCTTACCATGGCGCTTCTCGCTAAAAGGACTGCATATATTAGCGGCAGCACTCTGCACTAAAGCGCCGCTACTGCTAGCCATGTATAGCGATGGCGTGGGACGACGACGCCATCTTGCTACACGTTAATCAGAAGCGCCTTATCGATGGCGTCGTCGTCAAGCTCTTGATAGGAAAAATATCCGCGCTACTGCTAGGGTTTTCCCTATTAGTGTTTGGACTTTTATATTGTTCAAAGCAATAGTCTAGTTTTGACATGATAACTTAAATACTCAAGCATACCAACAAGCAACCATGTCATTCAAAATATCAATGCTAAAATAAGTTATCCCTAGCCCATCATGCTCAATCATTGATCCATTCATGAAACATACTCGCATATTAACTTCACCCAATACTCAAGCACGATCATAGTGCCTCCTAGTTGGTGCTTTTATAAGAGAAGATGGAGACTCAAATTCAATTTTTTTTTGCATAAAGTAAAAGAAAGGCCCTTCGCGGGGGGAAGTAGGAATTTGTAGAGGTGCTAGAGCTCAAAGCGAAAAATTGAGAGATAAAAACATTTTGGGAGGTGTGTCTTTCCCACCAACGAAAACGACTTAGAGTTCCCACCACTTTCCATGCTAGATATATAATAGGCGGTTCCCAAACAGAAAATAAAGTTTATTCCTTTTATCACCATACTTTCACTTTCCATGGCTAACTGTATCCACGGGTGCCCTCCACACCAACACTTTCCAAGGAATTTATTATTTGACAACATAAAGTAAATTCATTTTTCATTTCGGGACTGGGCATCCCTAATACCTTTGCCTTACTCTCGGGCAATGATAAGTGAATAAACACTCATCGTGAGAATAACACATCTAGCATGGAAAATATTAGCCACCCCTCATCGCTCCGCGAGTGGTACAAATACACAAAAGAGAAGTTTATTTTGAATATTAGAGATGGCACATACAGATTTGCTTAGAACGGCAAAAGAATACCGCATATAGGTAGATATAGTGGACTCATGTGGCAAAACTGGTTTAAAGGATTTTGGATGCACAAGTAGTGATCATACTTAGTGCAAAATGAAGGCTAGCAAAAGAATGAGAAGCGACCAACCAAGAAACGAATAATCTCATAAGCGAGCATTAAGCATAATTAACACCGAATAATGCACCACAAGTAGGATATAATTTCATTGCATGACTATTAACTTTCGTGCTTGCATAGGGAATCACAAACCTTAACACCAATATTCTTACTAAAGCATAATTACTCATCAACATGACTCACATATCGCATCATCATATCTCAAAACTATTACTAAGAATCAAGTTTATTTTGTCCAATGATCTTCATGAAAGTTTTTATTATATCCATCTTGGATATCTATCACTTTGGAACTAATTTTCATGTCATGCTTTTGATAAGCTCAAACAAATATAAGTGAAGATCATGAGCATAATATTTCTTTCTCTCAAATTAATTTAAGTGAAACACGAGAGAATTTCTTGAAAATTTTACTAACTCTCAAATAAATCTAAGTGAAGCAAGAGAGCATTTCTTCAAAAATACTAAAGCACACCATGCTCAAAAACATATAAATGAAGCACTAGAGCAAATCCATAGCTCATAAAAAAATTAAGTGAAGAATAGAGATAAATTCTAACAAGTCATGGCATAATTTTGGCTCTCTCAAATAGGTGTGTCCAGCAAGGAATCAAGACTTAAAACACAAAATAAAACAAGCAAAGACTCATATCATACAAGTCGCTCCAAGTAAAACCCATAGTATGTGACGAATAAAAATATAGTTTCGAGTAAAATACCGATGGTTGTTAGAAGAAAGAGGGGATGCCACTCGTGGCATCCCCAAGCTTAGTTTCTTGCTCTCTTTGGATAATATCTTGGGATGTCGGGGCATCCCCAAGCTTAGGCTCTTCTTACTCCTTATTCCTTCATCCATCGTAACATAACCCAAAACTTGAAAACTTAATTATATCACACAAAACTCAACAAAACCTTCGTGAGATCCGTTAGTATAAGAAAATAAATCACTACTATAAGTACTGTTGCAACCCACTCATATTTTATTCCTGCATTATATCTATTGTATTTCAACTTTTCTATGGCAAAAACTCATAAAAAAACCATAGAATCATCAAAACAAGCACACAACGCAAATAAAACAGAATCTGTCAAAAACAGAACAGTTTGTAGCAATCTGAATTGTTCGAATACTTCTGTAACACCAAAAATCCTGAAAAATTAGGAACACCGGAGAACTTTGTATATGAATCCATTGTAAAAAAAATCAGATTTTTTGTCACTTCTGTGAATTTTAAATTTTTTTAACTCTGGAAGCAAAAGTTTTTGTTTTTCAGCAAGATCAAACAACTATCACCCAAGAAGATCCTAAAGGCTTTACTTGGCACAAACACTAATTAAAAAACAAAAAACACAATCATAACAGTAGAATAATTGTGCAAACACTCAAGAACAGAAGGAAAAAGACAAAAATAAAGTTTATTCATTGGGTCGCCTCCCAACAAGCGCTATCGTTTTACGCCCCTAGCTAGGCATAAGATTTCAATGATGCTCACATGAAAGATAGTAATTGAAACACGAAGGGAGCATCATGTAGCATGTGAAAACACATTTAAGTCTAACATACTTCCTATGCATAGGAATTTTATAAGCAAACAAATTATCAAAACAAGCAAAGACTAGCATATGCAAGGAAGAAGAATAAAACATAGACAATCTCAACATGAAGAGAGGTAATTTAGTAGCATGAAAATTTCTACAACCATATTTTCCTCTCTCATAATAAATATAAGTGGGATCATATTAAAATTCAACAATATATATATCACATAACATATTCTCTATATGATCCACATGCATGCAACATTGACACTCTTCCAAAATAGTGGGATTATCATCAAATAAAGTCACAACCTCTCTAAGCCCACTTTCATAAAAAAAAATCATAAAATTGAACACTCTCCAAATATGTGGGATTATTTTTACCTAAAGTTGACTCTCTTCCAAACCCACTTTTAATATTATCACAAGCATATTCATCATGAGGTTTAAATAAAGTTTTAAGATCATCAGAATCATTGTCACCCCAATCATGATCATTGCAATAAGTAGCGGACATAGCAATATTAGCATCCCCAAGCTTGGGGTTTTGCATATTATTAGCACAATTGACATTAATAGAATTTATAATAACATCATTGCAATCATGCTTTTCACCTAAGGAGCTATCATGAATCACTTTATAAATCCCTTCTTTTACCACTTCATCACAATTTTCAGATTCATGAATCTCAAGCAAAACTTCATAAAGATAATCTAGTGAACTCAATTCACTAGCAATGGGTTCATCATAACTGGATCTCTTGAAAAGATTAGCAAGTGGATGAAGATCCATATCAATTGATTTTTAGCAAGCGAAGGTGCAAGCAAATAGAAGACACCTGGCAACACAAGAAAACATGAGATCTGATGAGAAAACGGCGAACGAAAAAGAGGGCGAATAAAAGGGCAAATTTTTGTGAAGTGGGGGAGATGAAAACGAGAGGCAAATGGCAAATAATGTAAATTGCAAGGAGATGAGATTTGTGATTAGGAACCTGGTAGATGTTGATGATGTCTCCTAGGCAACGACACCAGAAATTGGTGCATGGCCGGGAGACTATCTTGACTTGATCCTCCCCGGCAACGGCGCCAGAAATTCCTTTTGATGCGGCTTGAAGCTACGTCGGTATTTCCCCAAAGAGGAAGGGATGATGCAGCATAGCAGCCGTAGGTATTTTCCTCAGTGATGAGACCAAGGTTATCGAACCAGTAGGAGAACCAAGCAACACAACGTAAACAGCACCTGCACACAAATAACAAATACTCGCAACCCGAAGTGTAAAAGGGGTTGTCAATCCCTTTCGGGTAGCGGCGCCCAAGATAGGCAAATGGACGTGAATAAATTGTAGTAGATTAATAGTTGAACGCCAAATAAATAAATAAGAATAAAATACAGCAAGGTATTTTTGTATTTTTGGTTTAATAGATCTGACAATAAAAGAAAAGGAAAATAGATCACAAAGGCAAATAATATGAGAAAGAGACCCGGGGGCCGTAGGTTTCACTAGTGGCTTATGTCGAGAAAAATAGCAAACGGTGGGTAAAAAAATTACTGTTGGGAATTGATAGAACTTCAAATAATCATGACGATATCCAGGAAATGATTATTACATAGGCATCATGTCCAAGATTAGTAGACCGACTCCTGCCTGCATCTACTACTATTACTCCACACATCGACTGCTATCTAGCATGCATCTAGTGTATTAAGTTCATGGAGAAATGGAATAATGCAATAAGAACGATGACATGATGTAGACAAGATCTATTTATGTTGAAATAGACCCCATCGTTTCATCCTTAGTAGCAACGATACATACGTGTCGGTTCCCCTTCTGTCACTTGGATCAAGCATCGTAAAATCGAACCCACTACAAAACACCTCTTCCCATTGCAAGATAAATAGATCAAGTTGGCCAAACAAAACCGAAATATCGGAGAAGAAATATGAGGCTATAAGCAATCATGCATATAAGAGATCAAAGAAACTCAAATAAGTTTCATGGATATAAAAAGATAGATCTGATCATAAACGCAAAGTTCATCCGATCCCAACAAACACACCGCAAAAAGAGTTACATCATATGGATCTCCAAGAGACCATTGTATTGAGAATCAAGCGAGAGAGAGGAAGCCATCTAGCTACTAACTACGGACCCAAAGGTCTACACAGAACTACTCATGCATCATCGGAGAGGCACCAATGGAAGTGGTGAAACCCTCCGTGATGGTGTCTAGATTGGATCTGGTGGTTCTGGACTCTGCGGCAGCTGGAATTGCTTTTTGTCGACTCTCCTAGGGTTTCTGGAATATTGGGGTATTTATAGAGCAAAGAGGCGGTTCAGGGGGCACCTGAGGTGGGCACAACCCACTAGGGCGCCTGGGCCTCCTGGCGCGCACTAGTGGGCGGTGCTCCCCTCAGAGCACCCCCCAGGTGCTTCTTCGGCCCACTGGATGTCTTCTAGTCCCAAAAAAATCTCCAAAAAGTTTTGCTGCGTTTGGACTCCGTTTGGTATCGATTTCCTGTGATGTAAAAAACATGCAAAAAACAGCAACTGGCACTTGGCACTATGTCAATAGGTTAGTACCAAAAATGATATAAAATGACTATAAAATGATTATAAAACATCCAAGATTGATAATATAATAGCATGGAACAATAAAAAATTATAGATACATTGGAGACGTATCAGTGCCCGCATGCAAGTTGGACCTCCTAGGAAAAGGCGTAAGACCGCTCCAGTGCAACCAACTCCACCCCAGGTACAAGTCAATAATTCAGTAGTTGAGATTAAAGCTATGACTGATAAGATCAAAAAGATGGAGGTTTCCTTGGCTATCAAGACTCGTGAGGCTCTTGACACAAGCTTGAGAATCATCGCCAACCAAGATGCAACCCTTCGCATGTACCGTTCTTGCATCACGGATTTGGAGGTTGCCAATAAGCTCTTGATTGATGCCCTCACCGGTGTCACCGCTCCACCTTTAGAATAGAACAACAGTACCAATATAAAGGAGACTAAATGAATCCAACAGGCTTAGCATGTTAAGCTTGGGGGGATTTTAAGCCCTTTCTCGTTTCCCTTGTCATTATTATTTTCAGTTGAGCTTTGTTTGAAAGAGTTCATTTAGTTCGAGTAATAAAAGTACTATCATACCTTTTGGTGAAGAGGGAAGAGTCTTATCCGTTGAGTCATGGATAGTTTGATGAATAGCCCATAATGATCTTGACGAATTTGCTAGTATGGTTTTACATCTTTGTGTGGTACACATCTTTGCTTTTAATGATGATTATAAGTCTTCCACATCTTTAGTATCAACCGGGAATGAGAAGTTAACAACTTGATGTGATGCATTGGAATTGATTTCAATTTATTTAGTGATTACTTAGTGAGGTTTCACCGGTGAACCAGGTATGAAATGTTGGTAAGTTCTTGTACATAAAAACAAAACATTATTGATTCAAGAAACTTAGAAATTCCCAATAATTGAACTTGGATGATTAAGCATACCCTTCATATCACATCTCAAAAAGAGAGAAAACCTCGAGTGATATGGGGCAGGCTTGGAAATTCATGAAATAAAATGGGGAGTGAAGATAGGAGGAGTCTCATTAATGATTGATAATAAGGTGTGGAAGCCTTCATACTCATTTAATGGAAATTAGGATGTGATGGTGCACAGTGCAATTAATCATATGACGTAAATTCTGAAGTTTTACTTTGGACCCTTTCATTTGATTCATCTGCAGCTCATAACCAAGATGATCTCTTCATCAAAAATTTAAGCTTAGGGGAGTTGATGAGTCCAAATTATGGGACCTTTTTACTGATATTTTTGTGCCTACTAGGTAGGCTTTGTGGAATTTTACCGCATTCGTGCACTTCTTTTTGTTGAGAATCCTTCGAGTAAAGGTTTTTGGAGCAATATTCATTGAATAGAGAAAATCCCTTAAATTGGCAGTGGAATCACGTATTAAAGGTGATAAAACACTTTCCATAAAAGAATATAGCAAGAAGGCTAAAGAAACAGCCATCGTCGCGCTTCCAGGGTGAACGACGGCGCTCCATGCGACCACGTGCACTCGCTTGAGCGATCGTTTGGTGGGCCACCATCTCTAGGAGATCAGCTATTTTCACCCCATGGAAGCAGATCATGGATCAGACGTGCAGAGACTCCAGAAACTCATCCAGAAAGTAGAACCCTAGCCACCAGAGCCCATCCGGTGGGAGGATCAACAAGGAGAAGGAGGGTAAATTCCACTCATCGCGAGGAGAACGAAGTCATTATCACAATCTTCATCATCACCTCCTTCATCGCCATCATCATCCACATCCTTATCATGTGTTACATCAAGAACCCTAGTGGATCCTTTGGTGTATCGGTTAATCCATTCATCCATGTATCCCATTACGATTACCATGATGATTGTCATTCCTATGTGTGAGTAAACCCGTTGTTCCTGGGGTTTGGATGAACCCTAGTGTGTTATAGGATGTTGATATTAGGATTTAATATCCTCTTTGCATGTTTATGTTGATAATCTTCTTGACGTTGGGTGAAGTCGACCATCCAACATATGCCAACTCTGGATGGAAGGTTACTACTGTTGGCTAGTTGTGTGCTTGTGGAGTTGGGTGACGTGAGAGGCCCCTTCTCCCTTCGTAGTGGATAGTTGCAATAGAGGGTAAAATGGAGTCCACTTTGGCTGCATCCACGGGGACCTCTTTCCCCTTAATCACCGTTTGATAACCGGAGTGGGGAAAAACGGTGGTGGCGTATGGGATACAAAGATATCACGAGTATACACGTATCTGTACCGGCTTCTCCCTCAAAGAGAAACATGTAAAGTGGCTTAGGAATCCGAAATAGCTTTGTGTTTAGGCACCGCCGTAGATGCACACTAGTGGGGATTCCGGACCCCTGGAAACTCTTTTAATCATTTGTCTCAAGTCTAGTCATTCTACTTGTTATTTATTTCAGCTCATTTATTCACCTTTATACTTGCAACCTTATTATTATCATCACTACTATTCTGGATCACTTACAATTTCTAGGCACATTATTCGCACCTTGCAAAGGATCAAAGATTGGTTCCTGTGCTCCCTGTGGGATCGATACTCTTACTTCAAATAGGCTATAACTAAACCATGTGCACTTGCAGGCTATCAGTAGAGAGCTTGCATACACTTATAGCTCTAGTGCATCCATTGCTTGGCAATCCCTACTCCTCGCATTGATATCGATTCGAAGGCCTCTCCATTGCCTAACGATCCGCCGAGTTGATGCGAGACTTTCTCCCCTTTTTTTGTCTTCCCTTATAAACCCCTACCAACATATTCAATTCCACCTGTGGTGCAAAGTCCATGTCTCACGTTCGTATATTGAGTGAAGTTGAAAATGCTGAAACAAGAAAATGTACGGTGTAATTGCTTGGTTTGACACTGGGGTGCTCATGATTTGTACTTATGTGAGGAAGACGATGTCATGCCATGCTTACATAATTCAATGAGTAGGGGTAACATTCGTTAAGCATCATATATTTTGAAGAGTAATGACTATATTCTAGTATTCATAGATATTATTATGTTGATATCAATTACTTCACCATTTCTCAGTTTTCATAATGTAAAATAGATTACATTATAAGACATGTTAAGTAGCATTCAACATCAAAATTTCTATTTTATCATTTACCTACTCGAGGACGAGCAGGAATTAACCTTGGGGATGCTGATACGTCTCCGACGTATCCATAATTTTTGATTGTTTCATGCTATTATATTATCAAACTATATGCTTTATACATCATTATATATAATTTGTCGGAACTAACTTATTAACTCACTGCCAGTTGATGTTTTCTGCATGTTTTTGGTTTTGGAGAAAATCCATACCAAACGGAGTCCAAACACGATGAAACTTTGTGACGATTTTCTCTTGACCAAAAGAGAACCAGCAAGCTTTGGGGGAAGTCCAGATGAAAAACAAGATGACGACAAGGCAGGGGGTGGGCCCAGGGGGTAGGCATGCCCTTCCCCCTTATGGTCCCCCTGCTGCTCCGATTGACCTAATTCTTGGCCTATAAACTCACATATATTCGGAAACCCCCAAAGCGAGACCCGAAACAATTATTCTGTCGCCACAAGTTTCTGTTCTTCCACGATCCCATCTGGAGGCCTTTTTCGATACTCTGCCGTGGGGGGAATCGATCACAGTGGGCCTCCACATCAACCATGCTGCCTCTCCGATGATGCGTGAGTAGTTCCCCACAGGACCTATGGGTCCATAGCAGTAGCTATCTCTCTCTCTCTCTCTCTCTCTCTCTCTCTCTCTCTCTCTCTGATCTTCAATACAATGTTCTCTTCAGAGATCGAATCAATGTAATCTTTTGTGGTGCACTTGTTGGGACCCGATGAATTGTCGGTATATGATCAGATTATTCATTGAAAGTAATTGAGTCTTTTATGAACTTTATTATGTGTGATTGTTATAGCTATGTAATGCTTTCCGATCTATCCACTTAGTTTGGACAACTAGATTGATTTATCTTCAGTGGAAGTGGTGCATAGTAGTAGGTTCAATCTTGCGGTGTCCTCACCTCATGACAGATTATCTATCACAAGCAAGGCATGTATTTGTATTATTTCTATTAACGGTAAAACCACGGGGGTTCAATTATATTGATTGATCTTATTTTATAGAATATGTCATCATGCTTCAACCATTAATCTGTTTATTATGAACTTAATACCTAGAGAGGCAAGCATAGAAACACTCTCAAAGTGCAGTGCAGTAAAGTAGGCGTCAGTAAGTTTAATAGTCTACTTGTCACGGGCGTAATGCCTATTGTGTACCCACAGTTGTAATGTTCTTGAGAGAGATGCCTCTAGTGAAAGCTATGACCCCGAGGTCCATTCACATCATATTACTAAAACCCTAAATAGCTTGCTGCAATTTATTTACTTTTATTTAGTTTGGCAATTTATATATCTATCACTATCAGAATTAATCCTTACAATTAACGAGTACAAGGGAAATGACAACCCTCTTGCCTGTGTTGGGTGCAAGTATTTGTTTGCGTATGTGCAAGTACTATTGATTGTTGTTTGCATGAATCTCCTATTGGTTCGATAAACCTTGGTTCCGCTTTGGGGAAATCCCAACGCCTATCACAACTAGCACTATCCAGCGTGCATCTCAAAGTATTAACCAAAGGAAATATGCCCTAGAGGCATTAATAAAGTTGTTATTTGTATTTCCTTATATCATGATACATGTTTATTATTCATGCTAGAATTGTATTAATCGGAAACTTAGTACATGTGTGAATACATAGATAAACAGAGTGTCCCTAGTATACCTCTACTTGACTAGCTTGTTTATAAAAGATGGTTATGTTTCCTAGCCATAGACATGTGTTGTCATTTGATGAACGGGATCACATCATTAGAGAATGATGTGACAGACAAGACCCATCCGTTAGCTTAGCACTATGATCGTTTAGTTTATTGCTATTGCTTTCTTCATGACTTATACATGTTCCTCTGACTATGAGATTATGCAACTCCCAAATATCGGAGGAACACTTAGTGTGCTATCAAACGTCACAACGTAACTGGGTGATTATAAAGATGCTCTACAGGTGTCTCCGATGGTGTTTGTTGAGTTGGCATAGATCGAGATTAGGATTTGTCACTCCGATTGTCAGAGAGGTATCTCTGGGCTCTCTCGGTAATGCACATCACAATAAGCCTTGCAAGCAATGTGACTAATGAGTTAGTTGCGGGATGATGCATTACGGAACGAGTAAAGAGACTTGCCGGTAACGAGATTGAACTAGGTATGGTGATACCGACGATCTTATCTCGGACAAGTAACATACCGATGACAAAGGGAACAACGTATGTTGTTATGCGGTTTGACCGATAAAGATCTTCGTAGAATATGTAGGAACCAATATGAGCATCCAGGTTCCGCTATTGGTTATTGACCGGAGATGTGTCTTAGTCATGTCTACATAGTACTCAAACCCGTAGGGTCCGCACGCTTAACGTTCGATGACAATTTATATTATGAGTTTATGTGATTTGATGTACCGAAGGTTGTTCGGAGTCCCGGATAAGATCACGGACATGAAGAGGAGTCCCGAAATGGTCGAGACATAAAGATTGATATATTGGACCATGTTATTCGGACATCGGATGTGTTCCGGATGGTTTTGGATAAAACCGGAGTGCCGGAGGGGTTACCGGAACCCCCCGGGGAAGTAATGGGCCTTAGTGGGCCTTATGGGAGAGAGAGGGCAGCAGCCAGGAGATGGCGCCCCCCCAAGGGGAGTCCGAATAGGACTAGGGGAGGGGCCCCGGCTCTTCTTTCCCTCTCCCTCTCCTTCCTTCTTCTCCGACTTGGACTAGGAAAAGGGGGGTGATTCCTACTTGGAGTAGGACTCCCCCCCCTTGGGCGCACCCTCTAGGGCCGGCCGGCCTCCTCCCTCCCTCCTTTATATACGGGGGAGGGGGGCACCCCATAGACACACAAGTTGATCTTTAACCGTGTGTAGTGCCCCCTCCACAGTTTTACACCTCGGTGATATGTCATAGTACTTAGGCGAAGCCCTGCGCCAATAACTTCATCTTCACCGTGACCATGCTGTCGTGCTGACGGAACTCTCCCTCGGCCTCAACTGGATCAAGAGTTCGAGGGACGTCACCGAGCTAAACGTGTGCAGATCACGGAGGTGCCATGCGTTCGGTACTTGGATCGGTTGAATCGCGAAGACGTTCGACTACATCAACCGCGTTACTAAACGCTTCTGCTTTCGGTCTACGAGGGTACATGGACACACTCTCCCCGCTCGTTGAGATGCTTCTCATAGATAGAACTTGCGTGATTGTAGGATTTCTTTTGAAATACTACGTTACCCAACAGTGGCATCCGAACAAGGTCTATGCGTAGATGTTATATGCATGAGTACAACACAAAGAGTTGTGGGCGATAATAGTCATACTGTTTACCAGCATGTCATACTTTGATTTGGCGGTATTGTTGGATGAAGCGGCCCAGACCGACATTACATGACCGCGTTCATGAGACTGGTTCTACCGTTGTGCTTTGCACACAGGTGGCTAGTGGGTGTTTATTTCTCCAACTTTAGTTGAATCGAGTGTGACTACGCCCGATCCTTGTTGAAGGTTAAAACGACACACTTGACGAAAAATCGTTGTGGTTTTGATGCGTAGGTAAGAACGGTTCTTGCTAAGCCCGTGGCAGCCACGTAAAACTTGCAGCAACAAAGTAGAGGACGTCTCACTTGTTTTTGCAGGGCTTGCTGTGATGTGATATGGTCAAGACGTGATGATTATAAATTGTTGTATGAGATGATCATGTTTTGTAATAGTTATCGGCAACTGGCAGGAGCCATATGGTTGTCGCTTTATTGTATGAAATGCAATCGCCATGTAATTGCTTTACTTTATCAGTAAGCGGTAGCGATAGTCGTAGAAGCAATAGTTGGCGAGATGACCACGATGCTTCGATGGAGATCAAGGTGTCAAGCCGGTGACGATGGTGATCATAACGGTGCTTTCGAGATGGAGATCAAACACACAAGATGATGATGACCATATCATATCACTTATTTGATTGCATGTGATGTTTATCTTTTTATGCATCTTATTTTGCTTAGTACGACGGTAGCATTATGAGATGATCCCTTACTAAAATTTCAAGGTATAAGTGTTCTCCCTGAGTATGCACCGTTGCGACAGTTCTTCATGCTGAGACACCACGTGATGATCGGGTGTGATAAGCTCCATGTTCACATACAACGGGTGCAAGCCAGCTTTGCACACGCAGAATACTCGGGTTAAACTTGACGAGCCTAGCATATGAAGATGTGGCCTCGGAACACTAAGACCGAAAGGTCAAACGTGAATCATATAGTAGATATGATCAACATAGTGATGTTCACCATTGAAAACTACTCCATCTCACGTGATGATCGGACATGGTTTAGTTGATATGGATCACGTGATCATTTAGATGACTAGAGGGATGTCTATCTAAGTGGGAGTTCTTAAGTAATATGATTAATTGAACTTAAATTTATCATGAACTTAGTCCTGATAGTATTTGCATATCTATGTTGTAGATTAATAACTCACGTTTAACTTCCCCATTTTGTTTATGATATGTTCCTAGAGAAAACTAAGTTGAAAGATGATATTAGCAATGATGCGGACTAGGTCTGTGATATGAGGATTATCCTCATTGCTACACAGAAGTATTATGTCCTTGATGCACCGCTAGGTGACGGACCTATTGCAGGAGCAGATGCAGACATTATGAACGTTTGACAAGCTCAGTATGATGACTACTTGATAGTTTAGTGCACCATGCTTTACGGCTTAGAACCGGTACTTCAAAACGTTTTGGATGCCACGGAGAGATGTTCCAAGAGTTGAAATTGGTCTTTCATACTCATGCCCTTGTTAATAGGTATGAGACCTCTGACAAAGTACTTTGCCTACAAGATGGAGGAGAATAGCTCAACTAGTGAGCATATGCTCAGTATGTCTGAGTACTACAATCACTTGAATCAAGTGGGAGTTAATATTTTAGATAAGATAGTGATTGACATAATTCTCTAGTCACTATCGCTGAGTTACTAGAACTTCGTGATGAACTATAATATGCAAGGGATAACAGAAACGATTCCCAAGCTCTTCGCGATGCTGAAATCGACGAAGGTAGGAATCAAGAAAAAGCATCAAGTGTTGATGGTTAACAAGACCAATAGTTTCAAGATAAAGGGCAAGTGAAAGAAAGGGAAACTTCAAAAGGAATGATAAGAAAGTTGCTACTCCCATGAAGAAGCCCAAAGCTAGACTCAAGCCTGAAACTGAGTGCTTCTACTGCAAAGGAAATGGTCACTGGATGTGGAACTGCCCTAGATACTTGGAGGATAAGAAGGATGGCAAAGTGAACGAAGGTATATTGGATATACATTTTATTGATGTGTACTTTACTAGTGTTTATAGCAACCCCTCGGTATTTGATACTGGTTCAGTTGCTAAGAGTAGTAACTTGAAACGGGAGTTGCAAAATAAACAGAGACTAGTTAAGGGTGATGTGATGATGTCTGTTGGAAGTCATTCCAAGGTTGATAAGATCACCATCGCACACTCCCTTTACCTTCGGGGTTGGTGTTGAACCTAAAATAAATGTTATTTTGTGTTTGCGTTGAGCATGAATATGATTGAATCATGTTTATTGCAATACGTTTATTCATTTAAGTCAAAGAATAATTGTTGTTCTATTTACATGAATAAAACCTTCTATGGTCATACACTCAATATAAATGGTTTATTGAATCTCGATCGTAGTGCTACACATATTCATAATATTAAAGCCAAAAGATCCAAAGTTAATAATGATAGTGCAACTTATTTGTGGCACTGCCGTTTAGGTCATATTGGTGTAAAGCGCATAAGAAACTCAATGTTGATGGGCTTTTGGAATCACTTGATTATGAATCACTTGATGCTTGCGAACCATGCCTCATGGGCAAGATGACTAAGACTCCGTCTCCGGAACAATGGAGCGAGCAACTCTTATTGGAAATAATACATACTGATGTATGCAGTCCGATGAGTGTTGAGGCTCGCGGCGGGCGTCGGTGTCAAAACCGGCGGATCTCGGGTAGGGGGTCCCGAACTGTGCGTCTAGGATCGATGGTAACAGGAGACGGGGGACACGGTGTTTACCCAGGTTCGGGCCCTCTCTATGGAGGTAATACCCTACTTCCTACTTGATTGATCTTGATGAATATGAGTGTTACAAGAGTTGATCTACCACGAGATCGTAATGGCTAAACCCTAAAAGCCTAGCCTATGAATATGGTAATGAATCTGTCCTTTCCGGACTATGCTCTCCGTTTTATATAGAACCGGAGAGATCTAGGGTTACATCGGGTCAGTTACATAAGAAGGAATCTTCATAGCTGGTCGCCTAGCGTGCCTTCCACGCCAAGGAAAATCCAATCCGGACACGGGTATAGTCTTCGGCCTTCGTATCTTCATAGCTCCTCAGTCCGGCCCAATGAATAATAGTCCGGACGCCCGAGGACCCCTTAGTCCAGGACTCCCTCAGTAGCCCCTGAACCTGGCTTCAATGACGAGGAGTCCGACGCGCAGATTGTCTTCGGCATTGCAAGGAGGGTTCCCCTTTCTCCGAACTCCGAGATAGTCTTCGGATGTAGTAGATATATCCGGACCTGTATATATAGTTGCAGAAAATACAATATTCCACGAGCCTAATTTATTGGTAACTGTTTATGACATCACGCCTGCCCGGTCACTATTTCCAAACGTTGGCTGGCGCGTCGCCCCACGTATCGGGACACAGTTTTACTGGCTTATCTTGCCAAGGCAGAGATCGTGTTCCCTTATTCACGGGATTTTCATTAATGCAGGCATGGGTAACCCAACCGTCTCCCGGGTACAATTCTCTGGAGATTGGTAAGTTTCGAGACCCAGGTGGATACACTTAGTACTTGGTCTTTATATAGGGTCCCAGACTCGTCTTCTTCCTTTGCGCTCGCTTCTTGATCAACCCTAGCCACACCAAGTTCCAACCGTTGGGTTCCCATCGCTACGAGCCCCAATCATGTCCGGATCCAGCCGTCCAGGCTGGTGGGTGGCTTCTTCTGTCATAGAGGAGGATATTGCGAAGCTCCGCGCAGCGAGGTATCTAACCCCGGAAATCCTCCATCAGCTTCCTGCACAGGTGCAGGTTGTTCCTACCCCCAAATCCGGCGAGAGGGTAGTGTTTGTGTCACACTTCCTCCATGGGTTAGGGTTCGCGCTTAACCCCTTCGTCCAGGGGATCATGTTTTACTATGGGCTAGAATTTCACGATCTGGCCCCGGACTCTATTCTCCTCATCTCGACATTTATTGTCACATGTGAGGCCTTCCTCCAGACTCCTCCGCACTTTTGTTTGTGGCTCAAGACCTTTGACATGAGGCCGCAGGTGACAGAGGAGGAGCAGGCAGAGTGTGGCAGTGTCACAATAGGCAAGCTTGCCAGCGCGGTTTGGTTTGAAGGATCTTTTGCCAAGTCTTCCGACCTATGGCAGCAGGGGTGGTTTTATATCAACGAGCCGCGGGGCTCCAAGTGGGCAGCTACGCCTGCGTTCCGACCCGGCCCTCCACTTCAGCTTGCTTCATGGATCAATAAGGGATTAGACTGGGATCCGTCAATGAAGTGCAGACTCTGCAAGGTCGCATCCGAAGCCTTACCGAGAAGGGCATCGGTCTTGTGAACGTCGATCAAGTAATGCTGGTCCGCCGGACCCTGCCATGTCAGCGGCGGCCTCTCCGTATGTGGGAGTTTAATCCCGAAGGACGGCGGACTCTTCAGCACTTCCTCGGCACTACGCACGAGGGAATGTGAAAATTATATTTCGGGGAACGAGAGCAATGGCCGGACACCACCGAAGATGTTGGCCTCGACTGTAATCATCCGGACACCGCGGTAAGTATTCGATCTCCGCACACCCTTTATTCGAGTATCTCTTGGTAAGATATTGAACAATCCGTCCCTTCATAGGACTAGATAAAGAAAGCGGTATTGATCTGGTGTCCGGTGCCCCTTCCCGAAGACTCTGCGAGCGCCCTACTAACGAGGATGCTGACTCCGACACCGTACCAGGTGTCTACGGAGGAGGGAGAGAACAGGGAGGCCGGAGGTGGTCTCTGCCCCAAGGATAAATCAGGCGTTGTGTTCGGGGAAACCGAAACCCTCTTGCCCGAGGGCAAAGGTGCAGAGGAGGCCTTCCATGGCAAGAAGAGGGCCGCTTCTGAAGGTCAGGAGGGGAAACCTTCCAAGAAAGGGAAAACGCCATCAATGGGCGGCTTGCGCTGGGCAAGCGATGTTGATGTGGAGCTTTATGATGAGGATAAACCTCTGTCCAAACCGTAAGTGCAGCAGGGTACTTTAACCATACCTCCTTCCTCTTTTATTACTGAAGTAATCCTCCGACATACGTATGTCTTCGCATGTTAACGCCTGGGGTTTCCCAATCATCCTCCTCCTCGGGAGACCTTCTTCCAGAGATGATGGAGAGTGACACGCCTTCTCCGGCCCCCTCGCCCAACAAGGCGGATGATTCTGAGGTATTGTCCCGGGGGCCTCCTCCTGGTCGACAAGCAGTGCAGGAAACAAAGAGGGCATTACCCGAAGGTGGTGCCTCTGTCACTAAGGGTTCAGGAATCAAGCGTGGTGGCCCCGCCCTATCCGGTTTAGAGCCGGAGACGATCCCGGGGGCGAGTGGGCGTATTCCTTCAAAGGAATGCCGTACTCAGGCGGCGGCTTCCGAAGACCCAGAAGCGCCGGAAATGCTGACGGACATGCTGCGGCAAGCGTCCGTTTCGGAGGAACACCATGCCTTGATGGTTATGGTGATCGAAAAGGTTCTATTCGCGAAGAGCGGGTTGAACGAGGCCTTCATGAGCCTCCTGAGGGGTTTCGAGGTTTGTGATGTAGTTTTTCCAATTGAATAATATTGACAGAATGCTCCTGTTGTATATGCAGTAGCCCCTGAGACTTGGATTGCCTTCCAACAGAAGCGATTGGAGGATAAAAAAGATATGCTCAGTTGCTAACCTTGATTTAACTTGGAATACAGGCTGCCTCCCCTCCTGCGGCTACCCGAAATACAGAAGTGGCCGAACTACAGCGAAAGCTGGATATTGCGGAAGATGACATTGCATTGATCAACAGGCGTCTTAACGATTTGCAAGGTATATGTGTCAAGCATTCCTTACACCAATGTGCTTGTAATGTAGGCCTGACGCCGAAAAGGGTTTATATGAAATGTGCATGATTGCAGATGGTGCTGCCGCCGTTGAAGCTCTTCGGGCGGAGCTAGCCCGGGCCAAGGAGCAGGCCCGGCGTAGTGATGCGGCTGCCGAGAAGGCATCGGCTGATCTAAGAGCCGAACAAGCAGCTCGGTGCCAAAGTGAGGAGAAAATATCCGCACTAGGCTTGAATTGAAGAATACTGCCAGCCGCTGTGAATTCCTTGAGAAGGAGAATAAAGCCAAAAAGGCTGAGCTTGATAAGGCCGTACGAGAGGCGAGTGAAGCTCGTTCTGAATCTAGGGCAGCTCGTGAAGAGATTCGGCAGGCTAAGGAGATAGCGGCCGGTAAGCCCTTTTTGCTTCAGACCAAGTTTGGTGATCCGTACTATGCTCAGCTAAACCAGGTCTGGAGTTCTCCGGCTGAATTTTTGGACTTGCCGAAGAGTTCTTCCGATGCGGCGCAATTTTACCACGTGCAAGAGGGGTATGCAATGGAGAAGCTTTTCTGGTCACAATTCGGCGCATCGAAGCGCCCTCTGTTGCTCAATGAACATATGTCCCAGTGGGCCGAGCTTCATAGGATATCGGGCGACGCCATGAAGAACGTTATAATCCGGTTGTGGCCAAGTGAGCCTATTCCGAGTAGTTATTTTGGCCTGGTGCGGCGGCTTGTTGATGCGGTGCCACATATCGACGCTGTGAAGCGGTCGGCGTGCATTGAGGGTGCACGGATGGCCTTTGCCCGAGTCAAAACATTTTGGGGAAAGATGAAGGCCATTGATGTTGCGGCGAGGAGGCTACCCAAGGGCCAGGACCATAATGAGCCGGAGCACTATTTTGAAGACGTCTTAGATGTCGCCCGCTTGATAGAGGGTCAATGCTCGAAAGATATAATGTTCGAGTGATTTATATGATGGTGTAACAGACAACTTTATAGTTAATCTATTTATATTTTCCTCAAAAGCTTGAATTCCTCCTTTGTTGCCGTTTTAGTATAATCTGAAAGTTTTCCAGTCGTCGGCTTCAGCCCCCTCGTAGGAAGTACGGGGGTGCCCGGAAAAGCATTTAATCACTCTTTATCCAACGTCTTGGTCCATAAAGGAGGTGATAATGCGGCGAACCAGGCAATCAGACTATAAGGCGTTAACACTTTCACTTAGCCATAGGAGTTTTATGGTGGGGCTACGACATAGCCCCTAGTATGTATACGGTGCATAGTGCCTTACATATGTTGATCTAAAAAAGATCCCTCATGTGACACGGAGTATCACTAAAGATTCGAATAAGTCGTCAAGTGGTTGACCAGATCTTGCCGCATCATGACAGTCCGTTTTCGTCTTTCTGTACTGAGGTGCTTATCCGGTCTAGGCCAGGGCACAATCACAGTAGTTCTCCCTTTACTACCCTAGCCGATAGAGCGGAACGTAGGGTAGAAAGCACAGGAGCCGGGCAACCCAACTATTGACCAAAGATAATGATTTGGAGCTGATGCATATAAGGCCAAACTTGCGACGCCGAAGTACGCTATAGAGTTGTTCAGACTTTTACTGGCGACTTGTTTGTTCCCATTTCAGGCCCTTGGCAAGTTATGCTGAGGCGCGTCTTGTAAGGCAGCTGAGGGAGTCCTGGATTAGGGGGTGTCCGGATAGCCGGACTACTATCATCAGCCGAACTATCATTGGCCGGACTATCATCATCGACCGGACTCCAAGACTATGAAGATACAAGATTGAAGACTTCGCCCCGTGTCCGGATGGGACTTTCCTTGGCGTGGAAGGCAAGCTTGGCGAAACGGATATGTAGATCTCCTACCATTGTAACCGACTCTATGTAACCCTATCCCTCTCCGGTGTCTATATAAACCGGATGGCTCTAGTCCGTAGGACCAGAAGAACAACAACAACCCTTACAATCATACCATAGGCTAGCTTCTAGGGTTTAGCCTCCTTGATCTCGTGGTAGATCCACTCTTGTAAACATCCACAATATCAATATCAATCAAGCAGGACGTGGGTTTTATCTCCATCAAGAGGGCCCGAACACAGGTAAACATCGTGTCCCTTGTCTCCTGTTACCATCCGCCTAGACGCACAGATTCGGGATCCCCTACCGAGATCCGCCGGTTTTGACACCGACATTGGTGCCTTCATTGAGAGTTCCTCGTGTGCGTCACCGATAGGCTTGATGGCCTCTTCAATCAACAACGACGCAGTCTGGGTGAGACTTTTCTCCCCGACAGATCTTCGTATTTGGCGGCTTCGCACTGCGGGCCAACTCACTTGGCCATCTGGAGCAGATCGAAATCTACACCCCTGGCCGTCAGGTCAGGTTTGGAAGCCTAAACTTCACGGCCGATATCCGCGGGGACTTGATCTTGATGGATCTGAGCCACGGCCGAAGCGTGCAGCGCTGTCACGATGGGCATGACCTAACTCGCCGCGGACAGCACCTTGGAGGTCGCACGAATCCGCTCCGACTCATAGTCCGGAGCCGATCGCTCGGATCGAGGACGGATGGCTGGACACCGCCGAGAGCTGCAACTTCTCGGCGATGGGCGAACATTTACCTTGTCCCGCATAAAGCTCATGACTCCGAGGTGCGGACTCTCGCGGACTCCGAACCTACAGCGCCCCCGGTCGAATCCGATTGGCGCCGATCATGGAATTCACCGCTGCGGACATCTTTCAAGACTTTCGCCCTTCGGCGATATCATAAATTCACTAAAGCATCTCTCGCTATCCGGAGAGCCGTGGCGAACTACGGCCGGGGCGGTTGGGACGCAGACGACGAAGAAATTCAGAGCCCACCCACCACCCACTTCATAGCCACCGTCGGCGATTTAACCAACGTGCTCGACTACGACTCAAGACATCGGCGGTATGGGCGGCGATGCGGAGACTACCAAGAACCAGTGCCTACGGGACATTGGAAGACCACCTCGTCATCGACATATACATGGTGGACACCCCAAAAGATGGGGACGGCGAAGAAGCAACGGAGGCCGATTCCTTAAAGAAACAGCCCAAGCGCCGACGCCAAGCGCCGCTCTAAATCCCGCCACGGCAAGAATGGAGATTCCGCACGGGAGATAATAACACCCCGAAAGTGCGAAGACAACTCCCTCCAAAGACGATCCAGCGCGGAGGAGGCGAAGCAAGCCCTCCCGAGAGGGTGGCGACGAAGAGGTCGAGGATGACAATCACTTACCTCCCTCCGGAGACGAGGCAAGCCTCGACGACGACGAATTCATCGTGCCTGAGGATCCCATCGAACAAGAGCGTTTTAGACGCAGGCTAGTGGCCATGGCAAACAGCCTAAAGAAAAAGCAGCAACAACTTCAAGCTGATCAAGACCTACTGGCCGACAGATGGACCGAGGTCCTCGCGTCAAGAGTATGAACTCGAACGCCCTCCAAAAGTTACCCAAAACGCAAGTTGCTCCCCGATTAGAGGAGGAAGCGTACAAACCTGCATCACCAGCGCTGTCGGCAGACCGACCACCTCGTGGCGCGATAGAGAGGTGCAAGCCCTCCACCAAAACCGTACCCCGGAATCGCTCAAAAAGCGTGAAGCCACGGGGGAACGCACCGGACTTGCGAGATATACTGGAGGACAAGGCAAGACAATCCAGATCCATCTATGGATCACATGGGCGCCCCAAGACCCACGACGAATACCGTCGCGCGGATACAACTACTCGGCGGGCGAACACAGCGCAACAACGCTCTCTCGAGCTACGTCGCGATATTGCTCAATACAGAGGCGCCGCACACCCATTATGCTTCACTGACGAAGTAATGGATCATCAAATCCCTGAAGGGTTTAAACCCGTTAATATCGAATCCTACAATGGCACAACAGACCCCGCGGTTTGGATTGAGGATTATCTCTTCCATATACATATAGCCCGCGGCGACGATCTTCACGCCATCAAATATCTCCCGCTCAAGCTTAAAGGACCAGCTCGGCATTGGCTTAACAGCCTGCCCGCAGAGTCAATTGGATCTTTGGGAAGACACGGAAGCCGCATTCTCGACAACTTCCGTGGCACGCGTAAGTGCGACCGGACGCAGATGACCTAAGCCACATAATCCAGCAGCCAGATTTAATCGGCCAGCAATTACAGACACGGTTCTTAACAAAGAAAAATCAAATCGTCGATCGTCCGGATCAGAGGCCCTCGCTGCCTTTAAACATAACATCCGCGACGAGTGGCTGGCCCGGCACCTAGGACGGAGAAGCGAAATCCATGGCAGCCCTCACATCACTCATGACCCGCTTCGTGCGGGAGAGGATAGTAGCTAGCTCGCAGCAACAACCTTAGCAAAAAACGCTGGCAGTCCGGATACCAAGGACCGCAATGGCAGGTTGCGTCGAAACAAAAAACACCACATTAACGGCGACAAAGAATGAGGATCTGCAGTCAGCGCCGGATTCGAGGCTCCAAGCCCGTCAACGGAAGAAGCCATTCAAAAGAACCACTCCGGCCCGTCCCAATTTGGACCGAATACTCGACCGCTCTGTCAAATACATGGAACCCCCGAAAAGCCAGCTAACCACACCAACAGAGATTGTTGGGTATTCAAGCAGGCAGGCAAATTAATTGCTGAAAACAGTGACAAGGGGCTACATAGCGATGACGAGGAAGAGACCCGGCCGCCGAACAACAGAGGACAAAAGGGATTCCCCCCTCAAGTTCGGACGGCAAACATGATATACGCAACGCATATTCCCAAGAGGGAGCAGAAGCGTGCACTAAGGGACGTATACGCGATGGAGCCAGTCGCCCCAAAATTAAACCCATGGTCCTCTTGCCCGATCACTTTCGATCGCAGAGACCATCCAACCAGTATCCGCCATGGCGGATTCGCCACATTGGTTTTAGACCCAATCGTCGATGGATTTCACCTCACGAGAGTCCGATGGGCGGCGGCGTAGCTGAACCTGCTTTATCGGGATACGGTCGCAAGATGGGCATAGACCCTTCAAGGATTAAACCTACAAAGACAACCTTCAAAGGCGTCATACCAGGTGTAGAGGCCAATTGTGCAGGCTCGATTACTGGAAGTGGTCTTGGATCCTGGATAATTTCCGAGCGAGGAGTTAATCTTGACATAGTTCCGTTCAGATGCGGCTATCATGCTCGCTTTCGGGACGAACGCGTTCATAAAAAATTCAACGCGTGCCGCATTATGCATACCTTAAGCTCAAGATGCCAGGCCCTCGTGGAGTCATCACGGTCAATGGAAACACGGGCGCTCCTCCGAGCGGAGGAACATACAGCGTTCTCGCGGAAGTCTGAGCAACCTTTTAAGGCAATTTTCGAGTCCGGCCGTTAAGCGACCGGACACGCCAAACGCTCCGAGCAACATCAACCAAGACCACGGCATGTTCCGAAACACGCATAGCAATGCGGCCTCAACCCCAGCCCTCGCAAAATTATAAGACAAACTCTCCGCGTACATAATTCGCCTTGGAGATACCATGGGCATAGGGGAAAGGCACAACCACAACAGACCAGTGCGGTTCGACCACACGGGGGCTCCCAAGTGTGTCGCTCTTTTTCTTTTATTTCTCTCTTTTTATACAGAACTCTGTCCGGTGGCTAACCTGCGAACTCATGATGCAACAGCCAGGGAAGGACAAAGGCGCGGCGAACACTCGGTGGTCTCCATCACGAGCATTAAATTTGTTAAATACAACATTCATGGCCTACCCTCGAGAGAGATGCCTTTAATTCGTCCAATCCCTTGCTTTCCGCACTATTTGTATCATTCCGCACTCATAGCATATCCTCTCGAATAAAATGCAGCACTTTTTGCCCATAATTGCATTACCTATATATATATATATATATATATATATTCATTTACTTACATGTTGCACCCGTACATTTTGGTACAGCCAAATACACCAGGGCTTATGTTCTCCGCATTATGGTGTGATAAAGTCCGAACACTTTCACAAGTGCGGCACCCGAACTTATAGCATTATATGAATCGGCTCGAATCATGTCTTGGGTCAATAGTTGGGTTTGCCGGCTCCCATGTTTGGCACCTTACGTTCCGTTCTATCGGCTAAGGTAGCACTGGGAGAACCACTGCGATTGCGCCCGGTTGAGCCGGTTAACGCCTCGATGGAAAGCTAAAACTGATCGTCATGATAAGGCGAGAGACTGGTCGCTGTTCGAGAGGTCCTTCGGGTCCTTAAAGACCTCGCCGCTTGCGAAGTTCGGATAATGTCCGACGAAGGCGTGGATAGCGCCCCAATTCGGTCCTCCGAATACTAGGGGCTTCACGAAATTTAAAATTATAGAATTCTATGGCTAAGTGAGAGTGTTCAAGCACTATAAGTCCGGTTGTCTTGTTACGTTGTGTTGGCGCCTCCTAGATGGACCCAAAAAGGGAACTAGAGTGCTCAAGTTTATCCCGAACACCCCAGCACTCGTGGCATGGGGGCTGAAGCCGACGACTTGCCATCTCTCAGATTTAATAAACGGCCGCACAGAAGGTAATATTTTAAATTAACAAGCATTGCTTAGCGCATATGAACAAAGTTTTCAGCGCACAGGATAACACATTGCGAATTTACTCAATAATTACATCCCTGGGGCACTCATCCGCAATCTTGCGGGCGCCCTTCAGGACAGTCTTATAGTACATCTCGGGCGTACAATATTCCTTGCCCGCTGGTGGCACGTCAGTGATTAGCTTCTCCGCATCCAGCTTGCCCAAATGCACCTTTGCGCGGGCAAGGGCCCGACGAGCACCTTCAATACAAAGCGGGCGCTTGATAACCTCCACCCGAGGCACGCATCCACCAAATGCCGTCGACGACGGCCGAAATAGCTCCTGGCATGGCCTCTCCAGCCACAACCGGACTATGAGGCCCTTCATGGCCTGCTTGGCCACCTTGTGAAGCTCGACCAGCTGCTTCATCTGGTCGCTAGGGGGCACGGATGGCCGGCCTCAGCATACTGAGACCAGAAGACCTTCTCCGTTGAGCTCCCCTCCTCGGCTCGGTAGAATGCGGCGGCATCAGACACGCTGCGAGGCAGATCTGCAAACGCCCCTGGAGAGCTCCGAATTCGGGTAAGTAACACGTAATTTACATTCACATGCTTGCTTTGCATGAAAAATGCCTTACCCGCCGCTATCTTCCTCATCAACTCAATCTCCTGAAGGGACTTATGGGCATCGGCCTTGGCAGTTTTGGCACTTTCGAGAGCCGAGGCAAGCTCGGACTCTCGAGTCTTTGAGTCACGCTCCAAACTCTCATGCTTTTCCATGAGAGCACAGGAGCTCTTGCTGAACCACCGCCACCCGCCTCCTGCTTTCTCGCTCTGCCCGTTCCGTGGCACGCATTGCGTTCGGCGCGGACACGGCCTCCTTCGTGGTCGCCACCTCGTTCGTGGCCCTGCCGCAGTACCCATGTTATCCTTGTTATTTTTGTTGCAACCTAAATCCTTTTACAGTAAGGTACAAGTTCAAAGTGGTGTTACTCACCTTCTTTGTCCCGAGCTGCTTCTGGCGGGCCGAGCTCTTGCTCGGACCGCTCGAGCTCTGCTTCAAAGCACCGACCTCCATGATCGGTCGGCAGAGGTCAGCAGCCTGCCTGCAACCCATATTGACATATTTTTTAGCAACCCTGCGTATATCTTTTTTTTTCAGATCCTCGAGTCCGGCTTTTCTTCCCAACACTGAACCGAGCATCGGGGCTACTGTCTATCTTGTATTACATTGCATATTTTTAACTTCTTACCTCAAAGCCCGATAGAAGGCTCTGCAGGCTTCGGTCAGCCCGCTCTTGGCGAGCTGCACCTTGAATCACCGCACTCATAATAGTGCAGTGTTCTTCCTCGATGGAAGCGCTGCAGCGCCTCAACAAGTGCCCGGCGCCTCGGTTGGGCGGAAGCCGCCAAGGCGTCGGTCTTGCCCTTCATTCAAGGGACCGCCGGCGGACTCCGAACCACTGCGGGTTACATTGTGGAGTCCGGCGCAAAGTCCGGAGGACGCCTTGTGGCGCCTCGAGCCTCCCGATGGGTCCCTTCTTGGGATCCCACCTCGGCGTCCTCGGCGTCGCGAGGTGGAGGCGGTCGGGATGGAGTCTACATCCGACGGAGCCAACGACCCGCTTCGATGAAGCGGGGAGATCATCACCGGCGGACTACAGGCAGCATGCGGCATTAGAATGACACTATGTGACGCAGAAAAAGAAATTATAAATCATTCAGGAATCCGGATACTTACGATCTCGCGGAGGCCTGGCCCTTGAAGGCCATTCTTCCTCGCTAACGTTGATGTTGGCGGGCTGTCCGGGGAATAGTCCTTCCCTCTTGACCCTTCGGCCTCCCCGTTGGGGAAGCCTTCCTCTTCCTCTCTCCCCCTCTAGGAGAGAGTCCTCTTCTCCTCCTTGTTTTCGGGAGGAGTCCGCCCGAGTCGTCGGACACCTGAAAACGGAACTCTTTTGAGCACCGTGGCCTCCTTCTTGGCCTTCTTCTCGGCACCACGTGCGTGCGGAACCAAAAGCCCGCTAGACGGGCGTCTACTGGATTTTCTGGCATAGGAGCCGGGCAGATAATCTGCTCCGCCTTCCTCATCCAGTCCTGTCAAAGGAAAAGGGGAAATTAAAACCCGCATAGAGTCAAACTATGAAAAGCAAGTGTCCCGTAAAGGGGTAGAATCACTTACCTCGTTGGCTTGGCGCTGCGAAGCGAAATCCGCGATCTTGATCATGCGGATGCGGGAAACCAGCGCCCTTGAACAACACCCTCCAAGCGCCTTGGTACGTCGTGTCGAAGAGCCCGCTCAGCGCCTGGTGCTGTTCCGGATTGAACTCCCACAGATTGAATGCCCGCTCTTGGCATGGGAGAATCCGGCGGACGAGCATGACTTGGACCACGTTAACCAGCCTGAGCTTCTTCACCAGCTTCTGGATACAGGCTTGGAGTCCCGTCAGCTCCTCCGAACTACCCCACAAAAGCCCTTCTCTTTCCGGGAGGTGAGCTGCGTGGGGATACCAGATCTGAACTCGGGGCCGCCGCCCATGTAGGGTCACGCTGCTCGGTGATATAGAACCACCCGATTGCCACCTTGACGGATTCCACGAAGGCCCTTGAACTAAAGGACATTGGGCATCTTGCCCAACATGGCGCCTCCGCACTCCGCTTGAGTGCCCTTCACTACCTTCGCTTGACATTGAAGGTCTTGAGCCACAAGCGAAGTGGGGCTGGATGCAAAGGAAGGCCTCGCACACGACGATAAACGCTGAGATGTTGAGGATGAAGTTGGCGCGGATCATGGAAATCCAGCCGTAGTAGAACATGAGCCCCGGACAAAGGGGTGAAGTGGAAAGCCCAGTCAGCGGAGGAAGTGGGGAAGGAAAACGACCCTCTCATGGGGCCTGGGGTGGGGATGAGCTGCCCTCGTCGGGCAGCCGGTGCTTGCGATGTCGCGGAGAGGTATCCGGCCGCGCAGTTTGGCGATGTGCTCCTCCTTAACGGTGGAGGCCAACCATTTACCTCCGCTCCGGACATGGTCGGAGAAGGTTGAGACGAGATCTTGCGAACTTGGGCGCTGGAGCTCGAAAAGCGGAGATGGATAAGCAAAGGAGGAAGAAGGCGTAGGTGAGAAGGTGAATCCTTATCCCTTATGGGCGGGCGAAGTCTACGCGTCCCCCACCGGCCTGGTAAAACTCGCTTATCTCCCAAGCGTCACCATCAATGGCGCGGTTGGGTTACCCACGCCCGTATTGATGAGAATCCTGGATTAAGGGGAAACACGATCTCTGCTTCGACAAGACGTGCCAAGGAAACCGCTTTGCTAAATCTTGTTGAGGTGGTAGAGTAAAAACGATTTAAATAATGGCTTGGTAGTGGCGTGATGTCATGCCGCAAAAAACGTCAGCAGATTGAACTTGTGTATATATTATTCTCTCTACGGTGGAATGTGGAATTTATTTTGCAGAGTCGGACACTATCCTGCTGTTCACAATCTTCTATCATTCGGAGGAGGAACCCGCCTTGCAATGCCAAGCAATATACACGCCGGACTTATCGTCATTGAAGCCTGGTTCGAGAGCTCTTGAGGAGTCTGGATTAGGGGTGTCCGGATAGCGGACTACCATCATCAGCCGAACTATCATTGGCCGGACTATCATCATCGACCGGACTCCAAGACTATGAAGATACAAGATTGAAGACTTCGCCCCGTGTCCGGATGGGACTTTCCTTGGCGTGGAAGGCAAGCTTGGTGATACGGATATGTAGATCTCCTACCATTGTAACCGACTCTATGTAACCCTAGCCCTCTCCGGTGTCTATATAAACCGGATGGCTCTAGTCCGTAGGACCAGAAGAACAACAACAACCCTTACAATCATACCATAGGCTAGCTTCTAGGGTTTAGCCTCCTTGATCTCGTGGTAGATCCACTCTTGTAAACATCCACAATATCAGTATCAATCAAGAAGGACGTAGGGTTTTACCTCCATCAAGAGGGCCTGAACCTGGGTAAACATCGTGTCCCTTGTCTCCTGTTACCATCCGCCTAGACGCACAATTCGGGACCCCCTACCCGAGATCCGCCGGTTTTGACACCGACAGCAGCCGTTACGGCTGGATTCATTGTAGAAAGAGCATGAAATATTAGTTTGGATAAAGTTTACTGGGAGCGGAGCAATATGCCAATGATAAATATATAAAGAGTAAAAACCACAACCCAGCTATTTGACATGCTCAGGGTTGGGAACAGAGGAAAAGGGCATGGTACAGGCTCAAAAGGAAGAGTGCGGTCTACAAAAGCTTATTTTGGACCTCCTGTCACACGTCTGCGCCGCCCGTCCCCGGGGAGGGGAATCCTTAATGGAAGTGGCCCCTTAGGTGAGTGTGCAGATCCGAACTTCGAGAGAGTCCGATGTAGATGATGTCCTGATGGTCACCTGTTTTTTTAGAAATTATACAGAAAAATAAGAAAGACGGATAAAAATGTTACGGGGATTCTTGCAGGGTTGTCCATATTGTGCTTCCGCCGATGCCCATGGTATCTTGAGTGCGTAGTTATGTACGCGTGGTGTAAACTTTGCCAGTACAGTAGGTGGGCGGCGGAAGCCGAACTGCTATTTCCGTTCTGGGAGTGGTCGAACTTCAAAGGGAAAGTGTTTCTGGCCCCTGGTGTTAGGCTGGCGGGCCGATCCGTCGTCTCTATTGCCTGGTGGCCTCCTCCCCTTGTGATCGGCGTTGAGCTTGCCTACCTGCTTAAGGACCCAACAGTTTCTGTTGGTATGATTAGCTGGCCTATCTGGGTGACCGTGAATCTGACAAGGTCAGTCCAATATCCTGTCAAGGGTGGATGGTCCATCCTGGTTTTCCTTTAGTGGCTTCTTTCGTTGACTTGGCTTCGGATTGTGAAATCCGGCGTTCACCGCTGTGTCGCATGTGTTACTGCGACTGTTGTGTTCGGTTCGTCGTGGCTTACCGTTGCTATCTCGAATTTCGGAAGTGCCCCGGTCGCTGGCGTTGTTGCTTTTACGAGCGAGCCAGTTGTCTTCTCCCGCACAAAGGCGAGTCATTAGAGCGGTGAGGGCTGTCATGGACTTGGGTCCTTCCTGGCCAAGGTGACGCGCTAGCCATTCATCCCGGACGCCATGTTTGAAGGCTGTGAGGGCTTCTGCGTCCGGATAGTCGACAATTTGGTTCTTTTTACTAAGAAACTAGTCCAGAGCTCCCTGACTGACTCACCGGGCTTCTTGACAATATGACTTAAGTTAGAGGCATCTAGAGGCCGGACATATGTTCCTTGGAAGTTGTCTCGAAAGGCGTGTTCCAAGTCTTCCCAGCTACCAATGGAATTTTCTGGTAAACTATTTAGCAAGTAGCGAGCTGGCCCTTTAAACTTGAGAGGTATGTATTTAATGGCATGAAGGTCGTCTCCGCGAGCCATGTGAATATGGAGGAGGTAATCCTAAATCCATACCGCGGGATATGTGTTCCATCGTATGATTCGATGTTAATGGCTTTGAACCCGTCTGGAAATTCATGCTTCATTACCTTGTCAGTGAAGCAGAGAGGGTGTGCGGCTCCTCTATGTTGAGCCACACTATGAAGCACTTCCGGAGGACTCCATTTACGGAGTTTGGACCGGGCGTGGTCGGCTCTGCAGTGTCCGAATGGGTGACCATCATAGTCGGTCAGGGTGTACCTCCGTGATCTGTACATCGATCTTGTGCGCCATGCTCTATCCTCCGGGTCTTGGTTGATGTCGCGAGTGTTCCCTCGAGCTGTTTTTCTCTTGATTTGACGGCCGGATGGGTTGGTATGTTGCTCTATTTGGGATGCTGCTTTGTCTGGACCGAACTGTGGCTGGCCTGCCGCATTGTTCGATGGTGGTGTGGGCTCCAGTGCCCTGCCATCGTATTGAGGGAGCCACCTACCCTTTGGGTGGCTTTTGTCTGGGCTACTAAGGCCGTATTCTTCGGCGGCCAAGACCTCGGTCCATCTATCATTGAGCAAAGCTTGCAGCTGTTCTTCCTTGAGCTCCTTGCAGTGGCTATAAGCCGGTGTTTGAAATGCTCCTGCTCGCGAGGTTCCTTAGGCACGATAAAATCCTCGCTGCCGAGGATCTCCTCTTCCTCGGGGGGGTGGGAGATAATTGCTGTCCTCCGAGTCTCCATTGTTCCTCCTGTTCAGATTCTACCTCAACAGGGCCTTCATTGTTCGGAGTGTTGTCTTTTCTGGTGCTAGCAGTGTTTTCTCTTGGGCGGTGTGGCTTGGAGCGGCGCCGTGGGCGCCGGTGTTCGGATTGTGTACCAGGAGGTTATTCTTGACTGGATCCTCCTCATCATCGGGTGTGTTATTTTTGTTGTTTTCGGCGTCGCATGGAGTGTTATTTTCTCTGGTGCCAGTGTTGCCATCTTTTGGGCGTCGAGGCTTAGAGCGACGTTTGGCGGGCCGGCGTTTGGACTGTGTCGCAGAAGGCTTATTCGCGTCTGGCTCTTCGTTGTCGTCGCCAGATTCTTTAGGTGTATCAACCATGTACACGTCGTATGAAGAGGTGGTTGTCCAGCGTCCAGTGAATGGCGGGTCTTGGCCATGCTACATATCGGCATCGTCGTCCATACCGGTTATGTCTTTGGAGCCATAGTCAAGCACGTCGGTTAAGTCATCGACAGTGGCTATGAAGTTGGTGGCGGGTGGGAAGCAAAATTCCTCGTCATCCATCTCTAGCTCGACCTTAACATAGTTTGGCTCTGAGTCCCCCTCCAAGGATAAGTTCTTTAAAGAATTTAGCATGTCACCAAAAGGTGAGTGCTGGAAGAAGTTTGCGGCGCCAAATTCGAAAATCGATAACCGATCCAGCTCGGTGTCTGCAGGCGCGCCTGATCTGGAACATGTAGCCGAAAATGAGTCCGGAGTTCCATTGACGCAAGTACTGCAGGATGTCAAGTCCGTGTGCGGCTCCAACACCGTGGACTTTGTGGCCTCGAAGGGCATGATATGCTTTGGTTCTGAGGTTGTTGCAGCAATAGGATCCATCTCCTGGGTGTGATCCGATGAAAGGTTTAAGTCATGTGCATCGGAGAGAGGGGGAGTGACTGCCGCAGACTTGAATCCATCAGAGATCAAGTCTCTGCGAGTATCCGCGATGCAGTTCAAGCTTCCAGATCTGCCCTGATGGCCAGGGGCATGACTATCGACCTGCTCTAGATGGCCAAGCGAGTTGGCCCGCAGTACGAAGTTGCCGAACACAAAGGTTTGTCTGGGGAGGAAGGTCTCTCCCTGAACGGCGCCATTACTGACGATCAAAGGGGCCATCGAATCCTTTGCCGGCGGCACAGTGGAACTCTCAATGAAAGCACCAATGTCGGTGTCAAAACCGGCGGATCTCGGGTAGGGGGTCCCAAACTGTGTGTCTAGGATCGATGGTAACAGGAGACGGCGGACACGATGTTTACCCAGGTTCGGGCCCTCTCTATGGAGGTAATACCCTACTTCCTGCTTGATTGATCTTGATGAATATGAGTGTTACAAGAGTTGATCTACCACGAGATCGTAATAGCTAAACCCTAAAAGCCTAGCCTATGAATATGGTAATGAATCTGTCCTATCCGGACTATGCTCTCCGGTTTAGACACTGGAGAGATCTAGGGTTACATGGAGCCGGTTACATAAGAAGGAATCTTCACAGCTGGTCGTCTAGCTTGCCTTCCACGCCAAGGAAAATCCAATCTGGACACGGGAATAGTCTTTGGCCTTCGTATCTTCATAGCTCCTCAGTCCGGCCCAATGAATAACAGGCTGGACGCCCGAGGACCCCTTAGTCCAGGACTCCCTCAGCGGGTATCATTATTTTTTGACCTTCACAGATGATTTGAGCAGATATGGGTATATCTACTTGATGAAACATAAGTCTGAAAACTTTTTAAAAGTTCAAAGAATTTCAGAGTGAAGTGGAAAATCATCGAAACAAGAAAATAAAGTTTGCAAGATCTGATCGCGGAGACGAATATTTGAGTTACGAGTTTGGTCTTCATTTGAAACAATGTGGAATAGTTTTGCAACTCACGCCACCTAGAACACCACGGCGTAATGGTGTGTCCGAACGTCATGACCGTAATTTATTAGATATGGTGCGATCTATGATGTCTCTTACCAATTAACCACTATTGTTTTGGGGTTATGCATTAGAGACAGTTGCATTCACGTTAAAGAGGCACCATCTAAATCCGTTGAGACGACACCATATGAACTGTGGTTTGGCAAGAAACCTAAGCTGTCGTTTCTTAAAGTTTGGGGCGGCGATGCTTATGTGAAAAAGTTTCAACCTGATAAGCTTGAACCCAAATCGGATAAATGTTTCTTCATAGGATACCCAAAGGAAACTATTGGGTACACCTTCTATCACAGATCCAAAGGCAAGATATTCGTTACTAAAAATGGATACTTTCTAGAGAAGGTGTTTCTCTCGAAAGACGTAAGTGGGAGGAAAGTACAACTTGAAGAGGTAACTGTACCTTCTCCCGAATTGGGAAGTAGTTCATCATAGAAATCAGTTCCAGTGGTTCCTACACCAATTAGTGAGGAAGCTAATGATGATGATCATGAAACTTCAGATCAAGTTACTACCAAACCTCGTAGGTCAACCAGAGTAAGGTCCTCACCAGAGTGGTATGGTAATCCTGTTCTGGAAGTCATGTTACTAGACCATGATGAACCTACGAACTATGAGGAAGCCATGATGAGCCCAGATTCCGTGAAATGGCTTGAGGCCATGAAATCTGAGATGGGATCCATGTATGAGAGCAAAGTATGGACTTTGGTCGACTTGCCCGATGATCGGCAAGCAATAGAAAATAAATGGATCTTCAAAAAGAAGACCGACCCTGACGGTAATGTTACTGTCTACAAAGCTCGACTTGTTGCAAAAGGTTTTCGACAAGTTCAAGGGGTTGACTACGATGAGACTTTCTCACCCGTAGCGATGCTTAAGTTTTTCTGAATCATGTTAGCAATTTCCGCATTTATGATTATGAAATTTGGCAAATGGACGTGAAAACTGCATTCTTGAATGGATTTCTAGAAGAAGAGTTGTATATGATGCAACCAGATGGTTTTGTCGATCCAAAGGGTGCTCACAAAGTGTGCAAGCTCCATCGATCCATTTATGGACTGGTGCAAGCCTCTCGGAGTTGGAATAAACGTTCTTATAGAGTGATCAAAGCGTATGGTTTTATACAGCCTTTTGAAGAACCCGTATTTACAAGAAAGTGAGTGGGAGCTCTGTAGCATTTCTAATATTATATGTGGATGACATATTGCTAATTGGAAATGATATAAAATTTCTGGATAGCATAAAAGGATACTTGAATAAGAGTTTTTCTATGAAAGACCTCGCTGAAGCTGCTTACATATTGGGCATCAAGATCTATAGAGATAGATCAAGACGCTTAATTGGACTTTCACAAAGCACATACCTTGATAAGATTTTGAAGAAGTTCAAAATGGATCAGTCAAAGAAAGGGTTCTTGCCTGTGTTACAAGGTATGAAATTGAGTAAGACTCAAAACCCGACCACAGCAGAAGATAGAGAGAGAATGAAAGTCATTACCTATGCCTCAGCCATAGGTTCTATAAAGTATGATATGTTGTATACCAGACCTATTGTGTACCTCACCATGATTTTGGCAAGAGGGTACAATAGTAATCCAGGAGTGGATCACTGGACAGCGGTCAAAATTATCCTTAGTGGAATAAGTATATGTTTCTCGATTATGGAGGTGATAAATAGTTAGTCATAAAGAGTTACGTCGATGCAAGCTTTGACACCGATCTGGATGACTCTAAGTCTCGATCTAGATACATATTGAAAGTGGGAGCAAATAGCTAGAGTAGCTCCGTGCAGAGCATTGTAGACATAGAAATTTGTACATACGGATCTGAATGTGGCAGACCCGTAGACTAAAACTTATGTCACAAGCAAAACATGATCACACCTTAATGTTCTTGGGTGTTAATCACATAGCGATGTGAACTAGATTATTGACTCTAGTAAACGCTTTGAGTGTTGGTCACATGGCGATGTGAACTATGGGTGTTAATCACATGGAGATGTGAACTATTGGTGTTAAATCACATGGTGATGTGAACTAGATTATTGACTCTAGTACAAATGGGAGACTGAAGGAAATATGCCCTAGAGGCAATACTAAAGTTGTTATTTATATTTCCTTATATCATGATAAATGTTTATTATTCATGCTAGAATTGTATTAACCGGAAAATTAGTACATGTGTGAATACATAGACAAACAGAGTGTCCCTAGTATGCCTCTACTTGACTAGCTTGTTTATCAAACATGGTTATGTTTCCTAGCCATAGACATGCGTTGTCATTTGATGAACGGGATCACATAATTAAATAATGATGTGATGGACAAGACCCATCCGTTAGCTAGCACTATGATCATTTAGTTTATTGCTATTGCTTTCTTCATGACTTATACATGTTCCTCTGACCATGAGATTGTGCAACTCCCAACTACCGGAGGAACACTTAGTGTGCTATCAAATGTCACAACGTAACTGGATGATTATAAAGATGCTCTAGAGGTGTCTCCGATGGTGTTTGTTGAGTTGGCATAGATCGAGATTAGGATCTGTCACTCCGATTGTCGGAGAGGTATCTCTGGGCCCTCTCAGTAATGCACATCACAATAAGCCTTGCAAGCAATGTGACTAATGAGTTAGTTGCGGGATGATGCATTACGGAACGAGTAAAGAGACTTTCCGGTAACGAGATTGAACCGGGTATGGTGATACGGACGATCGAATCTCGGACAAATAACATACCAATGACAAAGGGAACAACGTATGTTGTTACGTGGTTTGACCGACAAAGATCTTCGTAGAATATGTAGGAACCAATATGAGCATCCAGGTTCCACTATTGTTTATTGACCGGAGATGTGTCTCGGTCATGTCTACATAGTTATCGAACCCGTAGGGTCCGCACGCTTAACGTTCGATGACGATTCATATTACGAGTTGTCGGTGTACTAGAGTAGGGGTACCCTAGTATCCCGAACTTCGTGCCGCAGGCAGTTAACCAGCACCCGTGGCGAGGCTTGCCTAGTGACCGCCAAGATCCTCCGTGGTTCCTTTGGAGCCATTCAAGAACAAAGTATTTAACCAAGAAGACAAGGCCCGGCAAGAGGAGCTTGCCGGAAGGCCACTCAAGGCACTAGAAGACAAGACCCGACAGAGGAGCTTGCCGGAAGGCTGAGAGCGACAAGCTTCCGGCGCGACAAAGGATTTAGCAGCGACAAGGCGCTTGCCGCGGTAGGCAACCTCTCTTCATCTCCGCTCCAACTCATCCACCAACGTGTCGCCATGAGACCATTCCATGCGCGCGTGTCAAGAGGTTGTGCAGCCAGCGGCGAGCAGCGATAAGCGGCGCTGACAAGATGGCCATCGTGGCAAACGGTGGCACACCTGACGGTCCCTGTTGCACTGTTTAGGCGACAGGGACGGGCATTTAATGCTTTTGTCCCTTGCCGTCAGAGTTAGGTAGAGTACACTGTACACTGTACAAGTAGCTGTACCAACCGCAAGTCATTTTTCCCTTTTTGCCCTCGTCTACGTTGCCACCTGTTGGTGACCCCTTTAGCCTATAAAAGGAGGCCCATGCGCAACGTAGAAAGGGTTCGGTCCGTTCGACTCATTCGAGACCAGAGACATTCACGCTAGGTTTTGTAGCTCTCTATGCTCCCTAGCAAGAACACAATACAATCGAGACAAGCAGCGGTAGGAGTATTATCTCTCCGGAGAGCTCGAAGCTGGGTAAACTGCTTCGTGTGCCTGCCGACTGCTCTTCGATGCGATCTCCGCCCCCACCGAACGAAAGGGACCGGTCCGCCCGGTCCCATAGGTGTTAAATGGAGTTACGATCAACTTCGACATCTTTGGCGCGCCCGGTAGGGCGTCGAGACTGTGTGAACCTGATCCGGCGTTCACACGAGCAACATCTTCATCAACATGCCACCAAGAAGAAAGCTTGGCCCGGCCAGCGGAGCCGTCAGCGTCGAACCCACCATCACGGAGCAAAGCGGGTGGTGGGGTAGATGCCAGCGAAGAAACGAGGCACCGGCGAAGGAGTCCGTGGCGCTGCCAAGTCCAAGGACAAGGCCGCGCAAACCGGCGTCGTGCATACCCGCACCCATCTCGGGGAGCAGCGGGACCAACAGCGTCATGGTATTCACAGTACCATCGTTCGTTGGATCAAGGCCAAGCCGAGGATCACGAGGCCCTCAAGACCAGCGTGCACGCCAACATGCTTGCACGAAGCGAGAATGCGATCGCTGGGCGTGATGCTGCTCCTTCTAACATAGTTAGAAGCGAGCATATCCGCTCCTCGCACGCTTCACCATTGCCACCCACCACTCCAGCGGAAGCATTGGCGAGAGCGCAACTGCTCCTCGACTACCCTCCAACAACCGACAAGGTCGACGAATGGAGGGCCACTATCCAGAGTCTCATCGGCTTTGTCAGCGGCGATGCTCGCGGCAACCAACTACGCCGTTGCAGCGGCAAGACGACAAAACGCACGAGCGGTGGCGGCGAGACCTGTGGAGGTGCAACCACCATGCACTCTCCACCCGAAGGCCAAGATCGCCCGACTTCGCCGGATCCACCTCGATAGCGACTCCACGCATCGCCGGATCCACGAGCTCGCCCGCGATCAGCACCAAGTTCTTCATGAGCGGCAACAGAAAGAGCGCTCGAACACGCGCCGAGCACCAGAAGAAAGCGCGGCGTCAATCCGACCAGCGCCAGCTGGG